>CM051030.1:1200000-1670000 GCA_027627225.1 Congeria kusceri
TACAGCTGAAACTAGTATTCAGTACTGGGGTATCCATGACATATGGTATTCAACCTTGATACAGCTGAAACTAGTATTCAGTACTGGGGTATCCATGACATATGGTATTCAACCTTGATACAGCTGAAACTAGTATTCAGTACTGGGGTGTCCATGACATATGGTATTCAACCTTGATACAGCTGAAACTAGTATTCAGTACTGGGGTATCCATGACATATGGTATTCAACCTTGATACAGCTGAAACTAGTATTCAGTACTGGGGTATCCATGATATATGGTATTCGACCTTGATACAGCTGAAACTAGTATTCAGTACTGGGGTGTCCATGACATATGGTATTCGACCTTGATACAGCTGAAACTAGTATTCAGTACTGGGGTATCCATGACATATGGTATTCAACCTTGATACAGCTGAAACTAGTATTTAGTACTGGGGTGTCCATGACATATGGTATTCAACCTTGATACAGCTGAAACTAGTATTCAGTACTGGGGTATCCATGACATATGGTATTCAACCTTGATACAGCTGAAACTAGTATTCAGTACTGGGGTATCCATGATATATGGTATTCAACCTTGATACAGCTGAAACTAGTATTCAGTACTGGGGTATCCATGACATATGGTATTCAACCTTGATACAGCTGAAACTAGTATTCAGTACTGGGGTGTCCATGACATATGGTATTCAACCTTGATACAGCTGAAACTAGTATTCAGTACTGGGGTATCCATGAGATATGGTATTCAACCTTGATACAGCTGAAACTAGTATTCAGTACTGGGGTGTCCATGACATATGGTATTCAACCTTGATACAGCTGAAACTAGTATTCAGTACTGGGGTGTCCATGACATATGGTATTCAACCCTGATACAGCTGAAACTAGTATTCAGTACTGGGGTATCCATGACATATGGTATTCAACCTTGATACAGCTGAAACTAGTATTCAGTACTGGGGTATCCATGACATATGGTATTCAACCTTGATACAGCTGAAACTAGTATTCAGTACTGGGGTGTCCATGACATATGGTATTCAACCTTGATACAGCTGAAACTAGTATTCAGTACTGGGGTATCCATGACATATGTTATTCAACCTTGATACAGTTGAAACTAGTATTCAGTACTGGGGTGTCCATGACATATGGTATTCAACCTTGATACAGCTGAAACTAGTATTCAGTACTGGGGTGTCCATGACATATGGTATTCAACCATGATACAGCTGAAACTAGTATTCAGTACTGGGGTATCCATGACATATGGTATTCAACCTTGATACAGCTGAAACTAGTATTCAGTACTGGGGTGTCCATGACATATGGTATTCAACCTTGATACAGCTGAAACTAGTATTCAGTACTGGGGTATCCATGACATATGGTATTCAACCTTGATACAGCTGAAACTAGTATTCAGTACTGGGGTATCCATGATATATGGTATTCAACCTTGATACAGCTGAAACTAGTATTCAGTACTGGGGTGTCCATGACATATGGTATTCAACCTTGATACAGCTGAAACTAGTATTCAGTACTGGGGTATCCATGACATATGGTATTCAACCTTGATACAGCTGAAACTAGTATTCAGTACTGGGGTGTCCATGACATATGGTATTCAACCTTGATACAGCTGAAACTAGTATTCAGTACTGGGGTGTCCATGATATATGGTATTCAACCTTGATACAGCTGAAACTAGTATTCAGTACTGGGGTGTCCATGACATATGGTATTCAACCTTGATACAGCTGAAACTAGTATTCAGTACTGGGGTGTCCATGACATATGGTATTCAACCTTGATACAGCTGAAACTAGTATTCAGTACTGGGGTGTCCATGACATATGGTATTCAACCTTGATACAGCTGAAACTAGTATTCAGTACTGGGGTATCCATGACATATGGTATTCAACCTTGATACAGCTGAAACTAGTATTCAGTACTGGGGTGTCCATGACATATGGTATTCAACCTTGATACAGCTGAAACTAGTATTCAGTACTGGGGTATCCATGACATATGGTATTCAACCTTGATACAGCTGAAACTAGTATTCAGTACTGGGGTATCCATGATATATGGTATTCAACCTTGATACAGCTGAAACTAGTATTCAGTACTGGGGTGTCCATGACATATGGTATTCAACCTTGATACAGCTGAAACTAGTATTCAGTACTGGGGTGTCCATGACATATGGTATTCAACCTTGATACAGCTGAAACTAGTATTCAGTACTGGGGTGTCCATGACATATGGTATTCAACCTTGATACAGCTGAAACTAGTATTCAGTACTGGGGTGTCCATGACATATGGTATTCAACCTTGATACAGCTGAAACTAGTATTCAGTACTGGGGTGTCCATGACATATGGTATTCAACCTTGATACAGCTGAAACTAGTATT
The DNA here is from genome assembly GCA_027627225.1 of Congeria kusceri. Taxonomy (NCBI): domain Eukaryota; kingdom Metazoa; phylum Mollusca; class Bivalvia; order Myida; family Dreissenidae; genus Congeria; species Congeria kusceri. Next base: position 1,202,439 of record CM051030.1, read on the forward strand.
CAGTACTGGGGTGTCCATGACATATGGTATTCAACCTTGATACAGCTGAAACTAGTATTCAGTACTGGGGTGTCCATGACATATGGTATTCAACCTTGATACAGCTGAAACTAGTATTCAGTACTGGGGTGTCCATGACATATGGTATTCAACCTTGATACAGCTGAAACTGGTATTCAGTACTGGGGTGTCCATGACATATGGTATTCAACCTTGATACTGTCGAATACAAATGGACTAAACACTGTATTATGTGAAGATAGATTACGACATGAGAAATAGACTGGACATGATTTTGTTATTTTTCCACATAAAACTGAGCATTTCATGTTGTTTATGTACGTTTGTTATATTCTGTCAATAGTTTTGGTATAATAAGCATTTTTACGTGACCTTTTCATTCAAACTGATTGTGCCTTTGATAATTTTTACTGTATTTATAAATTGTGTTCATGCATGCATGGACACAGTTCAATTTTTGTGTGAAAATTTTGTGAATGCAAACACGTATACAGTTTTGTGGCAAAATCAATTTTACTGATTCTGTTATATATGCAGGTGTCTACTGCACTAAATTATTCTGCAAAATTCGGAAATTACAAATGGTAAACTGCATATAAAACATTGCTATAATAAAACAGTTTATTCTATGTTTGACGTCTTATTCCAATCTCACATAATAGTGTGTTACTACATAATATTTAATGCTTTCTATTTGTTTGCCTAGTGTTTTTTACCATAATCTTTGTATGCAGTAATATCTATACACTGATGCGACACAATAATATAACAAAACTATGTTTTTCCAGTCACTGTAAACAGGAGTGTAGACATCCTATGCCCAACTTGTCTGACATGTAATTGAAGTGTTGCACAAGGAAACTTTAAAGCCGCAGTCCATAGAATAGGATTCCATGCATCTTAAATTGGCATTAGTTCTTATGAACGTTTATTATGTTTATTCGCCCAAAACATGTTCGTTATTGAAGAAATGCATTTTATAATTTCTATGTTCAAAGACACTTAGTACGAACAGAATTTACACTAATGTACATGCTGATTTACTCCACAGGCATCACCAGCTATCGCATACAGAAACTATACAATAAAAATGTTACCAAAACGTTATTATTTTACCGATTTCAATGCGTTTTTTTGTATTTTGATTGGTAAGATGTTCATTAGAAACGATTGCTGCAATGTTTTATTTTATTAACATATTTATGGTCTTTTGCATTAACTGTCAGATTGTATGAGGTACATTTTTGGTGTGTGAAAACTATGTTGAAGTTGGGGGTTAATGATAACATTATTATACCATTATTGTTAAATAATTTTATATTTAAATAAAATAAACTCATTACGATAAGAACACCTGAAACAAATGTGCAAGTGACTTTCTTGCAGACAAGTAGATTTTTGCAATGAACTTGTCATGGGACAAGTGAATAATTATGATATTTCCACACCCATAATTTAGGGTCTACATTTCCAATGAAATTAAATGTAATTATACCCCCACAAACAAAGTTTAGGGGGGGTATATAGGAGTGAGCTTGTCAGTCTGTTGGTTTTATGGTTTCCGGATGATAACTCAAGAAAGGCTTGAAATATTCAAATAACTTTTGGTACACACATGGTTACATACCACTAAATGTTTACAGAGTTATGGCTCCTATTGTAATTAAATTATTCCAAATACACTGTTAAACAATCACATATTAAAGAATTCTTTTTGTGTTCATTTCTTTCGAATGGATGCCATAGTTTTGTGACAAGGCCATTAGGGGTGTCGCAATATTAGAAATCCATATTGCGATCTATTGCAATATTGTTTAATTTATCACAATATTTATTGCAATATATTGCGACCTTTGTATGTATGTATTTAATAAGCTTAAAACTGATAACATCGCTATGAACAGTGCATTATTTTATAGGATTTAAAAAAAAAACTTTTTATTTTCACCGATGTTGATGACAGGCGAAACAAGAGCAATATAAGCACAAAACAATTATGAGAAACACTCTCAAACCGCCTGTCATGGCTGTTCATTGTATTTGTTATATTACATACAGAGTGATTCTTTACACGTAAAGGTACTCTATTCATGATGTGAATTTGTGTTGTGCATAAACTATGTATGTATTCCACTCTTTATTTTAACTGGAAACAATGTATCAGGTTCAATGTATTATAAAGCATAAACATTTTAAGAGAAACATGTATACCAAACATCAATGGAATATTCTTGGTCGCCAGTACAGTCTATAACGGTCTGCATTTTGACCTTCACCCCTACAAAACTAACAACTTTACAAAATGATGCTGGCTTTCAATTGTGTATAACTGACAGTAAGCATGTTTTAATTCAGTCAAAAGTATTGTAATCAAGGTAATAATAACAAGGAAAACACAAAACTGTAATGACAATGTCACAGGGTATTCACTACTAATCCTATTGATATTTTACTGACCACTAATCCAGTTAGAGAGTGAGAAGTGTCAGTGTGAGTGAGTGATTGGTGAACTGTTTTTTACTAATGTCTGTCCCATGCTTTTATAGTGAGAGGTTTATAATCCATGGGTGTACTAGATTTTTCTACCTTAGTGCATTCACTATTTGACTTTGTTCAAGATAGGTCTCTGTATGGCATTTACCATTTGCCAATAAGAGTAACTTATTTTATATTCAAACTATAGGGGTTGGTCACTGGTGAGTGTATATATATTATTTTATTACATAAATTGTATTGTATTGAATTGAATTATTTATATATTTTTATTTAATATTTGTCCTAAATTAATTAATATGTATTACAATGAATTATTGAAATTACTATTAATATCATTGTAATATGTTGTATTATAATAATTGTTATTGTTTCAGGCCATCAGTTGGATCATACGAATTAATCATCGATATAATAAAGTATATAACTATACCCACGAGTGGTTTTTATATCACACCCTGCTACAACAACATAACTAATGCAATATATGGGTATGGATATTCATATTGAAATATTTTATTGCAGAAGCAAATATTGCAATAAACCTATATACCGGTATATTGTGACACCCCTAAAGGACATATTGTGGGGGTTGTGTCCATTACTTTCGAATGGATGCCATAGTTCTGTGACAAGACTATATGGTGGGGGTATATCGGTCACTCATGTTACAAATCTAGTTTTTAAATGCACCTGTTCACAGTATACTTGAGCTCTTTAGTTGCTTGAATTTGTCCAGTTAAGATGCTTAATGGCATATTTCAAAAATACAAAAATCTGTGATATAGTCCCTTTAAAATAGAAATGAAGTAATCATGAAGTTAACCCAGGCACACACCCATCACTTAATACTCGCATGACATTTAACTTTCACCCTCTTCAGGAGGAAGTTTTGTAGATTGCGTACAAGTTATTCAGTACAGAAATGCCTGCACGCTACAGCCGGTATTTGAGAACTGTGAGTGTTCAGCTTAATAAGGAAGAATTTAATAAGGAAGCTGTTCTATTCAAAGTGAGAAATCTTCAAGTGAATCTTAATTATGTCCAAAGCACATATACAACACTGAAACAATGGCAGTTTGAAGAGTGTGTACTGGAACGATAAGTGTTGAAAGTATTTTTGTCCTATGACAAACTCTGGTCTGGTTAAAGTGTTTTTGCTACAATATTTAGATGGGTTTTACACTTTACCGTTACCACATCTTGGAAGCATTCACCATAAGATGTAATGAAATGTGTTCTTAGATGACTGACATTTACATTATAGTCCTACAGTTTCTACTGCATTGATATAAATATATTTATATTTTTATAATACATATGCTGGTATGTGGGGGTTGTTTTTATGCCCCCGGCATCATGATGCGGGAGGCATATAGTGATTGTCCTGTCCGTCTGTCCTTCCATCCGTCCGTGACAGGGTTAAGTAGATTTTACCGTTTTGTCTAGCACCAACACAGCTTACTACAACACTTGGATACTTACACAGTTGTTGCTTATGTCCATTCCGTATCCACCCACATCACCAAACTTTATACAAAGATACCTTATATCGAGACCTCGCTTGGGATTGCATAAGGGGTGGGTGGGATCAAGATCAAGGTCACCATTACTAAAAATATAAAAAAAACGGTAATAAACTCTTAAGTTAAGACAGTAACAGTTTCAATAGCATGTATAAATACACAATCTGAAACTTGAAAATGCATGGAGATATTGTAATGAAACTTCATACATAGATATATGTATAACGAGACCTCGCTTGGGATTGCATATGAAGCTGATAGGTTCTAGGTCAAGGTCACCATTACTAAAAATAGAAAAACGGTAATAAACTCTAAGTTAAGACAGTAATAGTTTCAACAGCATGCATAAATATACAATCTGAAACAACAAGTGATAAAACGTTTCTGTTCAAGGGAAATAACTATTCTGGGTTTTTATAAAATTCATCCCCACATACCCCGGTAGGACATTTCTACTTGTCCTACCAATAAACAGGAATCAGTGTGTATTAAATTCTAGAGTTTCTATGTTGTATCATTTATGGCAGTTTAATAAACTGTGAAGTTTCTGTGTTGACATGATTTTAAAAGTGAAGTCATCAGTGTTTCTGTTAACGTTTTTGCAGAGTGTTGAAGGCAACATCTTAGATTGCACCTGTAAATGTGACTGGAACTTTGAATGACCTCCCTGTGTTGAGTGCTTTGATGACTGCCACCTGCAGCCAAGGTTTGTTGAATATGACGTAACGTGTGTCCTTGTATGCACTTACTATTAGTACTTTCATGTGCTTTCTATGTAGAGTGTCACATTTTACAAAAGAGTGCTAGTACAAATAAAAACTACCAGAGTGATCTAAAAAGTTACCTCGCAAAATCATGTGGGCCATATTAGGTTTGAACTCAACCACTGAATCACAAGGATAAGTATTTTCGGGTAGGTTACTCCCCTTGCCCTCCCAGTAATAAAGGATCCTTCAACAGATTCCAGGATTCAGATAGTGATCCAGATAGTGATCCAGATAGTGATCCAGATAACCACCACAATCTACACATTGCTCATTAACTATTAGATTTATATTCATAATTCAAATCAGTTATAACATTTGATATTGAAGTTATTTATTTTTGTAGTTAAATATTAATATCTAACAAGATTATTCGTAGACACAAAGTAAACTTCAATAAGTACAATGTTAACCGCACAATTTTTAGTTTTGTGACATGAAAATCAGCACTAAACCTGGGCATTTATCTTAAACTTCCTACTTCAAGTATCTGGTGTAAATAAACTGTGTAACCAAGCTGGTATTGACAAACCACATCATGCATGTTAATCCGGAAAGTCATTTGAAGGTTATCTGCGATTCTAAGTCTTCTGTTGTTAGACTGTGGATACTCAGACTATGGATGTGTGTGTTTGTGAAATACATTAATATAATATCACTTAACGGAGATACACTCGCATAACTGTTAAAATAACCTTTAAATGGTTTGTTTTGTTGAAACATAAAGAACAAAATGGCGTCTCTTTCTCAGTCTACAGTAGCGAAAGGATCTGATGTGTTTAAAGACTTTTGTTGTTCAACATGTAAAGTTTGTTTGTACGTGAGCAATGTGGCACTTTTGTTTAAAAATATTATAATAAAAATGGTTAGTTGTGTGATATTGTATTTTATTTTAACATAAAACACATGTGTTCGGGGTATTTGCTTGAAACATAAGATACATCTTTACTATCTACGTCTTCACAAAACGAAAGCACACCCCTAACTCTTTTTTGTATTTTGACAGATTTATGCCTCTTTTTAGCTCGACTATTCACCGAATAGTTGGAACTTTACTACTTAACCCTTTTCGTAGGCGTCGGTGTCGGCATCGGTGTCGCCGTAATGCTCTGGTTAGGGTTTGCGTGCAACAAGTCCATATCTGTATAACTACTATAGATATTAAATTAAAACTTCAAATATGCTGTCAGGGTCATTATATAAGGTCAGTGGCCAAGACCTAACTGTGACCTGCAATTTAGCAGAATTATGTTCCTTTTTGAACTTATGCTATGTTCCCATTATCACGATTCGCGCCACAATTGAAATCATGGTCTTAATTGTGGACCACACGTGGTGATCCTATCAGATCGTATGAGATCTTGAGATCAGTCGTGGCAATCGTGTTAATCGAAGAAAAATTTTAATGGTTCAAAAATTCTCTACGATTAACACGATCAACTACGAAAAATTGTCCATCAGCATAATCCTATCAGATATTATTGGCCAATCGTGGCGTTTGTGATGGATCGCACGATAGTGGGAACCTAGCATTAGCATTAGAAAATCAGGTTAAAGTTTGCTCCAACAACTCCATATCTCTATAACTACTACAGATATTCAATTGAAACTTCAAACATGCTTTCAGGGTCATTATATACGGTCACTGGCCAAGACCCATAACTGTGACCAGCATTTTAGCAGAATTCTGCCCCTTTTTGTATTGATAAAGGCCAATAACTCTGAATAGTCAAGCGCGCTGCCCTGCAACAGTTCTTGTTAACTTAGAAATTTGGTTCAAGTTTTTCATAATGTCCAATAACTCGTATACAAGCTAACGTATTTACTTGAAACTTAAATTACATCTTAACTATCAACATCTTCAGCATGGAAAGCAAGCCCCATGACTCTGTTTTGTATTTGGACAGATGTATGCCCCTTTTTTAATTTAGAAATTTTGGACAAAGTCTTTCTTGAAGTCCAAAAGATTAAATACTATCAAAGGTATTTACTTGAAACTTTCAATACATCTTTACTTTCAACGTCTTCACCAGGGAAGCAACCCCCATAACTCTGTTTTGTATTTCGACAGAATTTTGCTCCTGTTTTAACTTAGACATTTTGTTAAATTCTAATAGCTTGAATACTTTCATTAGATATTTACCTGAAACTTAAAATACTTTTTTACTATTAACGTCCCCACTAGAAAATTCAACCCCTATAACTCTGTTTTGTATTATGGCAGATTATGCCCCTTTTGAAATTTTGGTTAAAGGTTTTTGTAATTTTTTTCCAGAGCAGCCATTTTCACTGATGTAATAAAGTTTACATTTTTTCCTTCACTTTTATTTACACAGATTTATGTTGGTGTCAATGTGGCACCTACTGAAAGCGCCTTAGTGGGCATATGTCACCTGATAGTGATAGCACTTGTTTCTTTGTTTTCTGTGCGCATACTCTAAATCGGTTTAGGTAAGTCCATGTTTAGGCAACCATTTAATGCAGGATCATAAAACAATTTCCATACTTAATAACCATGATGGCATATTTCTAACTACATAATGTAACAAACAGTACCTTATGATATGTTTAAAGAAGGAAGAAAAGACGGCCTCACGTGTTACATACATTATGTACATCAATAATGAAGGTGATACCAAAGGTTAAATATGTTTCTCGGTACACACATTTGTAACGATCAAACACGCACCACCTTTTTGTAAATAAACTTTTATGTGATAAATATCATTACCATAGAGCAATATGTGTATAATTAAATAAATTGGTTTATTATGTTAAACTAACTAAATCAATGTGTTGAGTTTAACAAAATTTTAAAGCTATTTAGAATAATCGTTTTGTTTTTTTTCTCTACAAGAACCTAAAAAACACAGCGTAATACCTCTTAAAATTATATACATTATTTACGAGCAAATTGGCGTTGTGATAAAAAAATATAAAAATATACCTAAAGGATACGTTTAGAAAAAGCAGGGGCGTAGCTTTGGTATAAAAATGTACTGTACATGCACAAAACATTTACTGGTAAAAACAATGGTAACGAACAACTAATTTAAGCTAAACTCCGATTTTAATAGAAGTTAATCTAAGTAGTAAGCGTGTGTTTCTAGTTGGAAATTTATTTAATATTGATGTAATAATAAGGTTTTGATGGTTTAATACGACAAACACAAATTCCCACTCACACCAGCATATCTTGCTTTTATTGCATGTTATTGTATATTTTTATAGTTTTTTTAATCTGGGAAAAAAAGTATAAGCACGTGACTATAGTGCCTAAAGGAGGCTACGCTACTGAAAATTGTCACCACATCTATGCTTATTATAATAATTGTCATTTCTTACTTTTCATCCGGACAGGATGTATAGTTGTGAGTAAATAAATACACCGTTCAAGCATGTTGACATAAATTAATGTGTTCTACGTATTGTTGTCGAAAATGACCATCCCTTCCTATATTCTGAATCTTCCGTTTTTGTGACACAATAAGCTATATCCTACGTAAACGTATATTCTTGTACTTTTGAACACTGACTAAGTTGCAGGAACCTGAAATTAAATAAAAATAAACTTTACCTTTAACTGTCAAAATGTTGAAATATTTTTGAGCATGTGCGCTACCAGTGCAATTTACAATTTATCCTGGTTTAAGATTGTACCTGTGCACTCAACTATTCTTATTTCATTTGTATTGTGAATACCACGGTTTCCGTATTATGGATATCCGATCCCTGTGTGTTGTATGGACAATATGATTTAAATCTGGTTTAAACCATTTGGCTGTGTAAGCATACCAACAGCAAGCGAAGAATACATGTAATTCAATAATCCCGATAGACGTAATATCTGTAGCACAATGAATCTGAAATGAGTGTGATTCATATAATATTAATTTGTATGAACATGATGCTGACGTTTAGTCCATTGTAAAAGGCTTTGTGAATGCACCCTGTGTTATTAAATAAACAAATGTGTAATGACGCGGTACAAACTTACCCATGATTTCTGAAACAAAATTATTGATTTCAACAATTTAATGACTGTCTATATATACCAATATCTTAATGTTGATCAATATTACATACATGTCCATGTTATATTATACACAGTGGTTTACACAGTACAATGTCTTTCATATCTCACAGTCTGTCGATAAACCTCATTTAACAAGGATGCTAGACAAGTGCATCGGAGTGGGAAGGAACCACTTACAATCCGGTTTTTGTACAAATATTGCATCTGAAATATGTGTGTACAATAACACATTTTAACCCACTATACATATTACTATACTTGATAAATTTACATTATATTTGTTTTAGTTAAAACGTGGTATATGGTTGCATGGAGTAGAATATGTTTGGTTAAAAGAAACACCTCTGTAATTTGTAATTGCAAAGTGGGACGTTTATCCAAATCGATTTAAGTGTTTTAAAGAATTAAATTTATGGTTAAAATAACTCTTAAATAACGCAATAAATGTCAAACATTTACAAAATTTGGCATGATTCAGCATGACCAATAAATATGGCATTCTCGTTTTAGTGAGTGGAGAGTGCTTCAACTGATATATGGCACTTTATTTTTATTTGTATCGCAAGCAACAATCTTTATTGTTTGTGCAGTGTGAACGATGTTGGCGCATACGTATTTATTTCATATGTGCATTATGTAAATTCGTTTTACATCAAAATGAAAATGCTACAGTTATGTTAAGTGTTAATAGTATTGAAGTATTAGTTATATTAACAGTGTGATTTATTATAGTGTGAAACAGTATAAGTATTTCCTAAGTGATTCAGTTATTCTGACAGGTTTCATGCCGTCCGTCAGAGCATTTCACGATGATACGGTGTCACGTGGTAACCAAGCAACTTATAAAACTATTGATCGTTCCGTATAGTTTAATCCTTTTCAAATTAGTTTTGTTCTGTTCACACATATGGTGGTCTATTCACTTAAATGTGTCCTTTACGCAAATGTGCATATTCAGTGGTATGATTTGGAGGGTTTTTTAAAGTTAGTGACATCACAACTACAGCTGTTGACCTCTGCTGCGTCATTAAGTCCTGTTAGTGTTATAGCACTTTATTGGATGATTACAGTTACCATTGTCACCTTGTGCAGTTTCACTTAATTGTGGCCTTTATGCAAATGTGCATATTCAGTGGTATCACTTGGAACTTTCTTTAAACCAATGGTGTTAATGACATCAAAGTCACATTTGTAAAAATACTCAGTGTCATTAAGTCTTTGTTAGTGTCTTATCACTTGGTTGGATGATTATAGTTGCCATCCTCATCTTTTACAATTTTCACTTATTTTTGATCTTTATGCAAATGTACATATTCAGTGGGGTCACTTGGAGCTTTCTTAAACCCAATGCCGTTAATGACATCATAGTCACATTTGTTAACATCTTCTGCATCATTACGTCCTGAAAGTGTTCCAACATTAGGCTGTGTAATGTGATTATAGTCCCCATCGTCAACTCGTGTGCTTTTCGCGTGTGTTGCCAGTGCAGTCGACGTGACGTCATAATCGTTGCCAGCTTGAACCATGTTACGAAAGTGTCCATGCTCTTTATTACGCCCATAGTCATTGTCGACGTGTCGATCATTCTTCAGTTTATCATACGCATTCTCAGGATGCCTTATTTTACAACCAGCTTCAGTGGTATTAGTTGTGTAATCATAGTCACAGTTGTCATCTTCAACACGTGCATACGGTTCTTCGGTTTCATTGATAGTGTTGTAATTATCGTCATTTGGAAGATACAGTGGATTGTTTGGCATGACGTTATCTTTGTCTGATTTGGAGAATTTTTCCAGTACACAGTAGTTATGGTTGTCTACACCGTTAACAATATCGCCAGCAGTCGGCTCACCATCATCCGTATTGCATGCACCACTTAAGTCGTTATTCTTTTTCTCCCAACAATGCAGTTTTCCCCTGAAAAGGGGTATGTAATAAGGTAGTTTAAAATAAGCTGACTGATTTCAAAAGACATTATTACAACAATACATCCGTGACAATTATTGCCCAAAATTTTCCGAAAGTGTCTTCCATTGCTGGTGGCTATTAAAAGCAAACACAACATTAACCAGGAGCATTCTTCCATTTGTAATGACTACAAATGCTAAACAACACTGTGTTGAAGCACCCTTATAAGATGTCATGAATATTTATGCAATAGGATTATTTGATAAAGCGTAAAACATGTAACCTTATCCTATAAAGTCTGGTTGCTTCAACGGGGTTACTGTGTCGTTCACGCACTCCCTATGACTGAATAATGTATGTCTAACATATACAAGTTTGTATAGTTACTAAATGCATTTTAATCTCTTTTACGAAATGATACATATATCAATACATTAATAAGTATTGCATACCTTTTTTTGATTACAATGATAACCAGTGCCCCTCCAACTGTGAACAGGATCCCAACTGACGCACCGACGCCAACTCCTATTGCTGGGAAATCTAGGTTCAACACATATTGAATAATTATAATGCACTTCGCAATACCAATTATCTCGACAATTTTATAATAAAAGCATGACTTATTATCCTGTCAATAATACATGACTTGTAATTGTTATATACACTATTTATGCAATGATACGGCTACAATACCTTTCTGATCAATGTTGCTGGATCTCTGTCCTTCCGAAAGATTTGCGTTATTGCCTTGTGTAGGCTCTGTTGTCGAAGCAACTGTTGTAGTTTTGTCTGAAGTATGACGATTTTATGTAATCGTATGTGTTGATGTCGTAGTTTATTCTGTTTGTAAATTCTATTTGATTCGCCACCCCAGTGCTCGTACATATATTTAAAAGGAAGAACCCAAATACATCCTATGGCATTAAAGATGTAAATTTGCGATTTAACCCGTTAATAGTATAATGGAACAGTTATTCTGAATATCCGTAAATATCTTAGCTTTCCATTACGTATTTAAGAATTATATGAATATTGAAAATACAAAGTCCGTTATTTTACTCAATAAATCTGGTTGTTGAATATATTGTTGCACTGAAGAGGCCAAAAGTGTTGTCCATTCAAAACAACATCTACTAACATAAAACATCAATTATTAAACGTTTACACGGCTACTTGAAAACTTGATAACTATTTGGCTACAATAAGTGTATTGAAACAGTAAATTATAAAAATGTTTGGTAATTTTTCAGCATAATAATGCCATGTTTAAAACAACCACTAGTTTGATGTACCACACTGTAAAATAAAATAGTTCACATACGGTTACGTATGTGTTTTACAACAGTGCTATATACTTAACATGCAATTTCATATTGAACGCATTACCTGTAACGCAGAGAGCTTTTTTCGAGACATAGGTTGTTGATAGCAGGAGTGTTTTATTCTTTCCGTTAACATATATATATTGATTGTCTTCAATCGCTGTATACTTGCCTACATATAAGAAAATACATATGACCAGTTAATACAGTTTTAATGTCATTAATAAAATTTAAAAATTCTAGCAACGCAGTTCAAAACATACGTGGTTTGCATGATTATGTGCAGCATCCTGCTTTGTTCTTAATCTGTAATTACGATAAAGTAAAGACTGTATTTATAATTGCTAAGAATTACGGCCCATGGCGTACGTTTAATAGTGTGAGTGTTCGCTCTCTTCACTGGTTTTACAAACTAAGCAATAGACTTAATAATATATAGTAAATTATGAAATGGTCAAATAATTATGCAAAAAGAAATCATTTAATCGTAAAGGGAATAAATGCTGTTCCAAAATGGAAACATATCTGTCAGAACAAAGAAAGAAACACTGTAAAATACCATACAGCTACATTAGTAATGTGATGTCATGTGATGCGATGTTTGTGATCTATTACGCTGTATTGTGCTTTATTGTTCTTTGTTGTGTTGCGTAGCATTGCAATGCTTTGTGTTATGTTGTTGTAATGATCTAATATGCATTTTGTACATTAAACACATTTGAATACCTGGTTCAGATTTCCTTATTAAGGTGCTTGCTCTTACCTGGTTCAGATTTCCTAATTAAGGTGCGTGCTCTAATTACTCCTGTCCAATATGGCTGTTTTTGCTGGTAACTGAATCCTGCCATAAGTATACTACGTACAGATGCTGGATACTTGTTGTTTTTCAAGCAAAGTGCATTACCTTTTTCCCAAGACTTTTCTGAAGTCTCATTGGGGATCGCTTTTGCTGATGTATCTAGTAAATTAAACATAACGTGATCATTGTTAATTGATATAAATTTACTGTATGCTATTAATGAAATAAGTTATAAAGTTATTCTTGTATTAGCAATTGCACGTTTATTGATTTTTGTCCTCTGACGGAGCGCTATTGATCGATCTATAAGAGTTGAATGACCATGCATTCAGAAAGCTCTTCGTTTTTTGACAACCATATCTTGTAAAACATTCGTTTTGAGATTAGCAGGCGTGGTTACAAATCCAATAGCTACCCGTCATTTGCAATAGTGAAATTCCAATGTCCGATTGCCGTTTCAATAAAAACACGATTATGTGTTAGTAATAACTTACCGAACTTGAATCTTGATTCAGTTTGTATGTTTTAAACATTAAAATAAAAATATACATAAAATTAAAATATACATAATAGCCAAATATAAAATAAAACATTAAAATAAAAATATACATAATAGCCAAATATAAAATAAAACATTAAAATAAAAATATAGATAATAGCCAAATATAAACTAAAACATTAAAATAAAAATATAGATAATAGCCAAATATAAAATAAAACATTAAAATAAAAATATACATAATAGCCAAATATAAAATAAAACATTAAAATAAAATAAACATAATAGTCATATATAATGGTTACATTCATTTATGGATAGTAATTGTTTGAATTGGTAAACTATACATATATTTAAACTAAGTTTGGTTTAAGTGAGTTTAGAAATTTAACTATCAAATTTGTTTCCTTAACTACAAGTAAATTTGTATATTTTTGCCTTTTGATTAAATACAAAACATGTCCAAGATTAAATTCCTTTCATATATTTGTATATTATAATTGTTTTAAGATATTAAATGTCCGTTATTTGTGATGTGTTTATGACTCTGAGTATGATGTTTACATACCTAAATATGAAAGGTTGCTGCACATAACCTTTATAGGCGAATCAACTATACATGGACGCCAGTCGAAAGCTGGATAGAAGTATGTAAGGCAATCTCCAGTCGGCCAGTAGCGGCTATTTAGTTCGATGGTTTCTGTGTGTAAAAATTGGAATTAGACATCTGCAGGTTATATGCGTGTCAGAAAGATAACAATTTCAGTGACCTGTTTAAGCCTTTAAACTTGATTTGACTCTCAAATATTGGAGGGATGTGACTATTTTGTTTTACCTACCATTTATCTGCTTGTAAATAGCATAACACCCACTACTACAAAAGGTATCCGATTTGTTGATGCACTGCTGAAATAGTGTGTTCACAAGTTCGTTTGCGCAGCGACATTCCAGTTGAGACTGTAAAATAATAAAATAACCTAAGCAAATGCATCATTCTGCTTTTCCAGAAGAATTTAAGGCAACTGTCAATAAACGTTATGAATTCTTAAATAGGTTGTATATGAGTGTCATAAAAATGGGTTCCAGTTTTTGAAAATACAGATTCATATAAGATAAAGACATCTCAAAATGCCTGTCATCGTAAGTGACTGGTAACATATAGGTGCCACACTTTAACTATCACATATCCTTTTGTAAATAAAAATAATCACACCTTTGTTTTCAAGAAAAATATAAACTTGACACTTTTGTGGTATTATGGACTTTTTCTTTTACATCATTTTAACCTTACCTTACGTAGTTACAAAAGCGAGAAATACGATAACAGAAAAGGAAGAAAAATATTTTACTTCTTTGCTTACCTTTTAAGTATGCATAAAAGTGACGTACACGTATGATTTACTTTGATATTTATATATACAAACAACAAATATTGTATGTTTTGTGTTGAATTCATACTTCTCAGTCGAAAGTTATTCATTTTAATTTAAAATGTATTTAAAAAAAAACTTATTTACTGTAGAACTGCAACAATTAATGCAATGAAGGAAAGTTACATATAAACCTCGTCAATCGATTTTATCCCGAAAATTCCTCCATCACACAGCGTATAGCAGTAGCCAGTGGTCGGCACAGTGAATGTTTGTCCACTCTGTAATTTCGCACAACCTGAAACAAAGTGTCAATTTACAATATTTATACATATACAATATGCATAACCTACATACTATGTGTATGAGTACGTCGTATACTTATTTTTAATATCAGTGTATAATCTGTAGATTATAAACTACATGAGTGTAAACTGTAGATCTTAATAGAACCAGTTACATACCTTTTGCCTTTTAACGTTGTATCGTATAACCCAGTAATATGCCTAATACGTTTTGGCAATATCATCGTATAACCCAATACTTTGCCGAATACTTATCTTACAGTAGATAACTCAACACAATGCCCTGATATTTATTTTACATTACATTTCGTATAACATATTATATGCCTGATAATTATTTTAAAATATTAGTGTACAACTCATAATACTAGATTGTCTTATACTTATTGTACAACATTTTGGAGTATGTCCCATAATATTTTGTATAGTTCAGTTACAATATGAGTGTATAACCTATAACATATGTTATACTTATATTACAGTATAAGTTTTAAAATAACATATGTGTATAATATAACTCATGCTTGTTCAACTTTGTAGTTAATTGCATGAGGCGATTAAATGGTATTAATGCCTAAAATAAAAGGTGATTAAAAACAAACAATTTACCTAAGAACAGATATTGAAGATTTGCCCATATATAGCCGATCCAGACATCTGTATCAATAGGCAGCACGTCAATGGTTTCTTTCAGTTCAAAGAGTTCGCTCTTATAATCAAGTTCTGGTTCAGCCAAATTGCATTTAACATTAATCCACTTGGTTGATTTATTGCTTAAAATGTATTGTCCTGAAATATATAAGACGTTGTTCTCAACATTTTACCAACGATAAACATGCATACGTGTTAAAACATTGCCGCCCGCTAAATGTTAATCTAAGTCACACACAATGTTTTCATAATTATGTAGGTCAAATTCAGACATATAAAATGCCGATGCAGTTATTGAGTTGCTATGACCGTGGGATCAGTTAAAATTATCTAATTTTACTGTTGATAAAATAATTAATATAGTTTTTATTAATATATTAAGAATTTTTTTTCTTATTTTGTTTCTTAAACTGTAAATGTTAACTAAATTTTAAAGCTAATTTATAATAGCAAATAATGATTATGTAATGTCTGATTTATACTTTTTGTTTTCATATACAATTTGCCTTCTATATATATGTATGTGTACCAGCCTGTATTAATTTTTTATGAAAACTTATGACATGTCATGCCAGTATACCCGTCTGTTAATATGCCACCATTTTCCATCGTTTGCCATGGAAAAAAGAGTGGCAAACGGCGGAGTAGTTAGACATGAAATTTGGTGGAATATCAGTGGCACACAATGAAAAAAAGGGACAGTGGAGGAATTTACATCGATCGTGGCATTTGGTGGAATTTGATGGCGATCGGTGGAGTATTAGGACTAAATTTTCATCATTTTCCATCAAATTCCACCAATAGAAACGATGTAGAATTTTATCCAATTTGCCAATTTTGATGAAAATTGATGGCAAACGGTGGAGTATTTGGACAAAATTTTCATCGTTTGACATCCAATGTCACTAGTGGAAAACAATGGCAAAATTGGCTATTATTAAATTATTATTAATAATTATTATATATATATAATATATATATATATTATAATAATTATTATAATAATTAATAATAACAACATAAATATATACGAATATATAGCAATACAATATTATTCACTAAAACGAGAAATTTGATACAGTTATCTGGAGTTCACTGTAGTTAAATACTTATTTAATAAGAATCAGCTTTAACATGATTGTTTAACATGGCAAAGTCTGTAGACCAAAATTAAGCAAAATTAATTAGGGCATATATGCATCAGTGAACTTAGTGCTTATCTACATCAATAAATAATTATATATGATGCATGTTCATGTATATATTATATTTTAGGGTACCATTTAAAACACCTAGACTCTTGTGAGAGCAACATGACAAAGAAATGTTTGTTATATTAATACTATTGTCATATACAGTTGGGACAATGTATGTAACTGGCAGACAGTTTGAGTCATTTACGCTTAATATTATATCCGAATTTTACATGTGTATGCTTAGATACAAGATTATGTATGTATGCTTAGATACAATTGTAATGCCTAAATGATTTTGTCTAAAATAAGTACATTAAATTGAAGCATTTCTTTACCTAAGAATTTATTTAGCAATAGAATACACAACTCTACGGTTCTGTAAGATCCTGAAATAATGTTTTGACTGCATTGTCTATTATGTGAACTTAAACAAAATCATACAGTGGTTTCAGAATTTATTTGAAATGTTAACAACATACTAAATAGACATTGAAGTCAGAACTAATGTTACTATGTGGATATCATAAAAATAGAAATTTAAGGGAAAATGAATACAAACCATAAGTTGTTCTGCCATTAAACCAAAGTGCTGAAGTCCTGTACCACTCTTCCACAACACTAAATGTTGATTTCCACATGCTACTAGATGCACATTGATTCTTAACAGAATGTCAGTATTTCAGGATAGCTTTAAAACTACAATTAATCCAAAAGGTTGCTTTATGACTACAATATAAATATATTAGTTGCTAAAACATTTACATGTGTACTCTTGTTTTCAAATTGAGAGGTAAAGTTCCGATATTTGTTGAATGAACCAATCAGGAAAGGGTGTGTATGGGTTAACCAATAGATAAGCAGATGCTTTATTGCAAGGGAGAAGGTTTCAAATTCTTTAGCAGACCAACATCTGAATACCACAGCTGTCGGTCAGTGCTTATCAGATTGGTTGTAAATTGTAGCATCTAACTTTGGTCAAATGTTTGAAGGAGTATCACTTGTTCTTAAACAGCTGGAACAAGGTCAAGAACTTTCAACTTGTACACATTCCTTAAAATGTTTTACATGAGACCCTTTGTTTATAAGACATTTAAGTATTTTTAGCTTAAGTGTGTTATGGTACAGTATCATGGAAACCTTTAAAATTGATCAAAGCCAGGATCACAACCACATAAGTCATAATTTTAATTAATATACAATAATATCAAATTTGTCAAATATAAAAATGTGAATAGAAAATAAGTGTTTGTAACACATGTGATCCATCAGACTCTCCCAAAAAAAAAAAAATATGTTTAAAAGTACAATTGTTGAGCATGAAACTAATGTAATACTGTAATATTATCAGAAAACAGTTTCAATGCAGTTTATTTGAACCAAAACAAGGCATCAATTTGTTTTTCCACTGTTTTTCACTCTTTTTCTCTCAGATATTTTCTAAGTTCCAATTTTGTGTATGTAAAATATACGTTTAACGCTCCTCAAAATGACTAAGTCCAATTTTCCACTGTTTGCCAGTGAATTTTCATCATTTTACATCTAATGCCACTACCCATTTTCCACCGATTGATGAAAAACGATGGCGTCTCATTGTTTGCCATCGTTTTTACACTGTTGCCACCATTTTCCACGAAAAAGAGTGGTAATCGGTAGAAAATGGTGGAAA
The DNA here is from genome assembly GCA_027627225.1 of Congeria kusceri. NCBI lineage: Eukaryota > Metazoa > Mollusca > Bivalvia > Myida > Dreissenidae > Congeria > Congeria kusceri. The sequence goes on from CM051030.1 coordinate 1,220,998, forward strand.
TCGGTGGCAAATATGCAGACGGGCAACTAACGTTATTTCAGTTTGGCGTGTTTTCTTAATTTTGGCGCAATTTTGTGTAACGCCATTTATGACGTCATAGTAAGCAACGTAATTTTGACGTTGAAAAACATTGACATTATTATTATGTTCAAGGCGTTCAGTTCATACACATCAAACATGTAGTTTGAAAGATATTTTTCATATTTTGAGAAAGTCCTAATGCCGAAACGTCAATAAAAAAGGAGAATAGTCAGAGCGATAAAATTAATATCAGCACTCATTTTGAGTAAATTATCGGTCGTGTGTCGTCTTCTTCGCTGTTTAAACTGGCAATGGCAATTTAAGAAACATATAAGCAATAACGGAGTCTCTTGTATAAGGCAGACTTAATATGTGCATGTAACTATAAAGCATTTGGAGAGTACAGACTTCTTCCAAAATACCTTCCTTTCCTTATCGCCAATAATAAAGAATTTTTACAACAATCCTTTATTCAGAAGGTAATCCGGATCATCACCAAAATTTAATCAAACAGAGAAAACATTAAACCAACGGTAACAAAATCTCCCATTTGAAGGAGGGGGTTACTAAGATATGGTTTGAAGGGACTTTTTCCAAGATTTTTGCATTTTTTGAACTATGCCATTTAATGTCTTAACTTTACAGATTTAAGCATTGGAACAAACAAGCTCGAGTATAATAACATGAAAAGAAAAAAAAAGTTGCTCCCACAGAGGTCCGAACCCAAGACCTCCGGATCAAAAGGCTACCACATCAACCACTCGGCCAATCCGATTTATATATGTAACGCTAAATTGTTTACTTGATGTAAGTGATCCACGAGTTGTAAACGATTTAAACGAAACCAAGAAAAGAACTCCAAATTATTCAATCAATGAGCGTTACAAACCCTTTAACATTTTATCAATGTCAACTGATAATTATCAACTGATAATTACTCATTAACGAAACGGTATTTACACTATATTTCTATGTGCCAGTGTTATTTCGCTCATTTATATACACTACTCTTTTTATTTGGGAATTTGGGACAGAAAACTTTGAAAGTAGTCAATTCATCAATCTGTGAATAGGTCCCTTTAGAGCCGAAGAGAGCCACTTGAGGATAGTTGTACCATCTGTATTTATTAGTGACATAAATCAGTATTAACTTCCTGTTCAGTGGTAAACTACTTAAAATATTTCAAAATAATGGTAATTTAAACAAGAGGAGATGTGATGGTCAAAATTAATAAATACAATGCATTTAAAAAAAAAAAAAAAATGTAATTTTATACTTTGACAGAGATCTCAAAACGTTTCGTCAACAAAAAAAAGTTCAGTTATCAAATTAATTTGGCCTTATAACATTCCCGATCTGCTACATTTACTATATAATTATGTATACCAGTCGCATTCATCACTCTTTAATAAGGATTGCAGATATGTTATACTGTTGTTGCTTTATATGATTCTGATGACTACAAGTCGAACTTTTTGCTGCTTACTGTGCTCAAGGTAAGCTTGATTGTGCAGTAATCATTAAATGTTAAGTAAATGTTTAAACTGTAGACTCTGTTTTTTTCTTGTATATTGTCTGAATTGTAAAACAGTAGAAAATGACATTGTGCATATTCTATGTACAGTCTTTGTCTAACAAAATGTGTAAAACACCCACCACCGAATTAGCAGTAACCTGTGGATATAGTAGGTTGATGAACATTATTATCATGCACATCAATATATTGCTAATTAACCAGAAAGACGTACCTTTGACTGCCAAAACAAATGTAAACACTCCAAAAATGTTCAACAAACACATTGCAAAACTGGTATCTCAAACCGCTACAAAACACACATTAAATCTGAATCAGGATGCAATATTCGTTCAACTAAATATCAACAGGTAAAATAGTGCGATACGGAAGGTAAATCCCTTATTGATTGTAATCTCATCTATTCGAACTACATTTCTCTACACCTGACTATAAATAAAACTAAAAACATAAATATGATTTATATGAAAAAGCAATTCCGACCCAAGGCAATCTCATTAAAATCAAATCCTAACATTGTTAGGATCTGAAGACATCGTATAACAGGTCACGTTCATATGACCTTCCAAACAATAAAATATCAGCCCTGCTGCGCCCAATGAAATTGCCTTTTGCACAGCAATGTTTGGCCATGGTTTTTGAAAAGTGATGCATTTCCAGCTGATCCTCGGGAATAAATCATTCACAGTTAATTTTCACGGGGATAACAAAGGATATAGTGGTACTAGTCAGTATGCCGGTCGATAAACCCAAAAAGGTAGTACGCACAAATTGTTTTTGCATAAAATGATTCTATACCATGTCCCTACTTAGAAACTTTATGATGCAACTTTGTCATTATTGAGCATTTTGAAATATTCAATATGGCCACCAAGACGGCCGCCACAAATTTAAAATTGGCGTATATCTTTCAATATTTAAAGTAACTACAATATTCTGAATATATATAATGTATGTGTTGTTAGAAAATGTATTGACAAACATGCAATTAATTTTTACATAAATAAAAGGATTAATAATATTTTTAATGGCCGACAAAATGGCTGCCAAATCAAAAAAGTGCATTTTTAGTTGGTTTGATCATTTTTAATACAACATTTTTGTCACAATTCAATTAATAGTTATGTAAACATATGCTTACATGATTTTTAATTGAACAAGAGCTGTTTGTAAAAGAGTTTTGCCCCCTCTAGTTTTAAATATCAAGTTGGATACAGAGGGTGTAAACTGCTAATAGAAGAAATCAAGGTCCATCGGTGATTTGGTAAATCATCGAACTGGGTTAAGATATCACAACCTTAAACATCTTCATCCCGTTTGATAGACATCGTATCAAAACTGTTGCACTTACAATGCTGAAATGTCTAAATGCAAATGTTAGATATTTCAAGTGCCATAACTAAGCAGTTTATTAAGTTATTTGCTTGATAATCGAAATTGACCAAGAAAGTATGCTCAGAAACAATTTTATGAAGTTTGCTGATGATCATTTGAAAACTGATGGACTACCAGAGCAGGAATAGCTGAAAAGACCAATATTAGGTAATTCCAGGGCCATACCTTCACAATTCCCCAGGCGATTTGATTATCAAACTTGTTTGAAATATTATGCCGACAAACATTTTCATGACGTTTGGTGAAGATCGGATGAAAACTGTTGGACTCAGAGAGGAGAAACGAATGTGTTACTCGACAAACCGACATACATCAGCGAACCAATACACCCCATCACCTTCGATGTGGGCATAATTCTTTGAATATGGATAATAAAGCAGATGTTATATTCTAATTATTTACATTTCAACTTAAATACAGTTTGCGTTTGGTTGGCATGTCATGTTTACGCAAGTAAATACACAACAAAATCTCACAAAACCATCATAACCAATTCAGTTTTCGTTTTCACATTCAGTATCACTAGAACTATCACCATCTCTTAATTGTTGACTTGCTTTCTTTTGTCAACCTGATTTGACTGCTGATTGTCTCATAACAGTTGCAAAATATTGTGGCGATCCAAGTAACAACCACAACGCAAAATTACACAAATGCACAACCGATAAGCTGCATGACAACATTGGGGCTGGGGATCAAGATTTGTTGTTGGGATGAACGTCTTTGACCTTGGATTCTTGCTCCGTCTAAAGCTCATAGGATCTATGTTAGGTGGAGCTCGGTCAAATGCTGTCCTCCAAATGCATGTCTGAATGTCACAGGCTTTTCAACAGTCTGTACAAAATTTAGTAATTGAAATCATAGAAAACTAGGATAAAAAGTCAAATGTAAAAACTAGGAATTTATTTATGAATCATGTTATATTTGTAGAATTTATTACAAGCTGAAAACTATATTTATTGCAAGGCACACGAATCATTAAATAACTGGTTCCGTGTTTCTGTCATCGTGTTTAGTCCCATACAGCAAACCTCAGCTTGCAATTTATGCAGATGTATGCCAGATTATTGAGGCTGCATGTTTGCCTGAGATTCCAAATTAACAGACCTCAGTTTATTGAAAGGATTTTGAAAACTAAAATGAATGTCCCCTTGTGTTCTACTGCAAATACATATTTCGTACACAATAAACATAGCAACCAGTATATAGCAGGACTACTCCAAAGTTACAGTAAATCAAGAGAGTTAGTGCATTAGTCTGGTCAGAGCCATTTCTCAAGAACAAACTGCTGAATTTCAATACAATACTATGTTGCGAGTACCAGAAGAAAATGAGCACAATTTGATGATATTTTGCCTCTATGTACTATTGGCCTTTGATTTTTCTGAGTCCCTAATATGAAGTGCAACCACTGGTAGAAATTCAATGACAACTGTTTGTAGCTTTAATACAAAGAGGAAATTAACACATCGCAAGATGTTCCTTTTTGATGAGTTTTCACCACTTTATGTTATTTTGATTATATTTTCAAAAAGTATTTGTGTAGCATTTTTGTCATGGGTATTTCTCTGTAACTAATGTTGAATTGTTTTAGTTTGACAGATGCCGCTGTTCTTTCTGTGGCAATTTAGCATCTTCTGCACGTTGGTATGGTATTTTAATCTAATCTTCATTAACAAGGTTGACAGTTCAGTGTGTATAACAAGTCTAGAGATTTTAAGGTGTTATTTTCTTTTTACTTGTAACTATTGACAAAGAACATAACTGGAGAGGTTCAGGATAATTCATCCCACGGTTGGAGATGAATGTTAGTTTTTAAATATATATCTGACCTCTTCACTTCAATCAATTTATTTGGCAAGTATCAGTTTTACTAATATCCTTGTTTGGCAAGCAATGGTATGTCAAAATATCATATGCAACAATTAATCAAGCAGGTGAGTAATTTAAGACTTTCAGTGTTTAAATCAAAACTATATTCAAAAGTGCACAATACCAACAAAAACATCAGAAAGAAGGTTTACAGGCTTTGTAAACTGTTTGACCAAAATACTTCCAGCTGTTGCTGAGAAATAACCCTGACAACAAGAAAATATGTTTTAAGTGAACTGTCCTCACAGTATGCTTATAGATCTCTTGGTACTGAGACTTCTCTCCTGCTGATGTCTCTGGAGTTTTACAATTCTTATATTCATATAAAAATTCATTGATTGAATGCAACTGGGTGATGATGATTTGTATCATGACCTCATTTCAATTAAACATACATAAAATGGAGAACACAGGTCAATAAGTACCATGCACATACCACAACCGCTTTAAATTTGGAATACTAGATGCATTTTACAAAACCATAAAAAACTAGGAGCCCTTCTAAAACTATTAAAATATAGATACCAGGAAAAACTAGTGTTTATCAAAACGTAACCCCATGGCTCTGTTTTTGTGATGCTCAAAAACATGTCTTTCAGCTGGACATTGATAGCTGTGTTTGTCAGGACAGTATGTTGAGACGGTAGTGGTATCGTAGCCTCGTAGGATTCAGTTTATGATTTATTGCAGTCTTCTGATTTCCTAGAGTGTGTTTGTGTGCTACTTTTAATGTTGTATTGGTAAGGCCTAACAACTTTTATAGGCAATTGTGATCATTAAGGCACTTGAACAAACGAGTATAATGTGTTTGAGTGTGAAAACAAGTGCCTAGTGACCGGATACTAGTAAAGATGGTGTGTTTCACGTTTTGTCTTGGACACACCGGTCGCCGTATGACGTCATCGTCTGTGTATAGAATTATGTTTTGTTTCAAGGTTAGATACCAGTAAATAGTGGGGTGGTCCCCTTGAAAGTTGTCCGCCTATGTCTCTTGTGTCAAAAGAAAGAGACATTTTGCATAACGGACACTGGTTTAAATGGTTATTTCCTGAAAACGACATGTCTTTTGTGCATTTTGATGAATCATGACAATGAAATGCTTGAAATTTGAATATTCAGCAGTCTATGTATAGCCAGCATGTGCTTTTTGTTGAAATCGCGAGTGTTTCTTTCGGGTGACTACAGTAAAGTGAGATGAATTTTCTTAGAAGTAGCATAACATATCTTTTTATGCCTCCGAAGGAGGGCATATAGTAGTCACACCGTCCGTCTGTGGGTGGGTGCGTGGGTGCGTGCTTTGGGTTTTCTGTCCGTCCAGACTTCGTTTCCGATCTGTAACTTTTTAATGCCTGAATGAATTTTAATATTACTTCAGATTATTATTTCCCATGACTAGACGATGTGTCAGGTACAACTCCCATGCTCGTCGGTCAAAGGTCAAGGTCACAATTCAAGGTCAAAGGTCATGAATTTTCGTTTCTGCTCCATTACTGCTAAACGCCTGACTGGATTTTAATATAACTTCAGATTATTATTCCACATGACCAGACAATGTCGCTTATAAGTCCAAAGGTCATAAATTTTTGTTTCCGCTCCATAACTTCTAAATGCCTGGATGGATTTCAATATTACTTCAGATTATTATTCTCTATGACCAAAAAATGTGTTCAATTCATTGATATGTGTTGCCTTCCTCTGACAAGCATATGCTTCGGGGGCGTATGTCAAATCTTGTGACAAGCCTTGTTTATTTTAAATTTTGAAAGCAGAGAGAGCCATCTTTGCTAAGAGAGTCTCGCAATATCTGAAATCAAAGAAAAGTGGCGAATGATGCCAGGAGATTTCGCTGTTTTGCAATGGGACCGTGTGGAGATTTGATTTACCTGTTTCTAACCTGCAGCGTGTTTGTTGAAATCAGTAAATAAATACAAAATTTATAAAGTTGAAACATGTAAAACTTGGGATGCTGTTTTACATGATCTGTTGTGAGTGACGAGAACAAGAAAATGACCGAAAATGTTTCGATTTCAGTTAGCAAATCAACAAGTGTCTGCGCAGAAATATTTAAAACTTAGTGTTTGTCAATACTGGCTTTGTTAAGAAATTATTCTTCTATCAGCAGCCAAAATTTTACATATGATACTAGTAACTGTTCTTTGTTAAACTGTCATTTACAAAACCACAGCTTATATTTGACAGGGCAGAGACATCCGAGTCAGCAATATTTCTGATTTTCTTATTTGTGACATTTTCAGCAAATTATTTTTAATTTTCATTTAATTGATTTGACATTTTTCTAGTCAAATAGTATGTATTTGTATTGTATTAATATGATTGGGGCTGTCTAGTCAGTTCAGCCATTGATAATAATACACATGTTTTCTTGTCAGACAGTATGTATCTATGGGGTATTAATTAATACGTGTGTCTAGTCAGTTCAGATATTGGTATTAAATAGAATACATGTACTTCGCAATTTGTTTTTAAAGCATTGCGTATTCTATTTTATGTTATGTCCCTTATTAAAGCCAGTTTTACCATGTATAATATTGGTTGTATCAATCAAGATGAAGAAAGTAATTGTGATTATCAAACAAAGATAATGTATTGCTATTTAAATGACGACATTCATGTATGACAAAGATTAAATTCCCCTAATAAAATCAAATATTTTTCCTACCTACCGACACACCTCTAAAATTTCGGGTCGGTGTTAGGTCAAACAAAAGATTTTTTAATTTAGGCCTAATGTTGGTCGAAGCAATACCACTAGTAGTTGTCCATGACATTTTGTACAGTACAATTTTGTAGGCCAGAATATACACTGACCAGAGAATGCCGCTTTCATCAATTATTACTACATCTGATTTTCCAGTTCTTCCGACAGAATTTGTGATATGAAATATTTGAAGTCAATTGTATGTGTTTACGCCGGTGCCATTACTTGAAAGTAACAACATACCTCCAGATTTAGCACCTTTAAGCATTTCTAGGTAAAGATAAAATAGTTGGTACTTGCCTTCAAAATATGCTAGGAATTGTCATGTTATGGTTGTTATAATGCAGGAAAGACATACTCTGCAAAACATAACTCTATAAAATTGATTACAAAATAACTACAAAGGGAGATAATTATGAAGTTTAAAAAAAAGAGCCATTCTAAGAGCTAAATATTGATATCACAAATATATTTACTCGTCTGATTACTTTTTACTTTTATTACTTTTATTCATTATTCATTAATTACATACAAACACTAATTCTGTTCTCCAAATCTATAAACATTTAACAAATACTATTTTATTTGAGAAATAATAAATTTCGGAGGCTATTTTGTCTGCAATATTGAATTTTCCAACTGGTGTTTTGCTTAAAATGTTTGAAAAAATAATTTTCATGGTGTTGCAAACAACAAACACAATGCATATCCTCAAAATGTTTCTGTTTTCTCATGTTTTCATGTAATTTAAAGGACAAATGTCGATTTTAAAATTTCGGCCGCCGTCTTGGCAGCCATTTTGGAAGCCATATTGAATATATAAAAATGCTCAATGATGACAAAGTTGCATAATTTGGTTTCTAAGAAGAGACATATTAAAGAACCATTTTATGCAAAAACAGTTTGTGCGTACTATTTTTTGGGGTCAGGTCACTATTTTGGATTTGGCATACCGACTATACCTTAGGCGAGTAAACATCCAAAGTTCACATTAATTTTGTGCATAGTATTTGTGGTTTTTATATGAAGATATACCGCATGATTTTGAAGGCAACAGTTTGGTTGGCTCCTGAAAAGGTCATCTGAACGTAACCCTTAACGCGGAGTCATCCGATCCAATCAGCGGATAATATAGTAGCCTCAGACTGGAGATGATTTTAATGAGAATGGACCCAATACATCTAGGACCCACGACGTTTCGGGTATATTCGCTACACTATTTAGTTTTACTAACATTGAAATGGGTTTGTGTAAATAAACTCAATGTGACTGTCAAACTATAAGATGTTACCCAATTTATACTTAAAAAATATGTTACTTAGTGCAATATGGAATACTAAGGTTTTACTTTCATTTACTAATGATGGTCGGTTAAAAACATTAAAATTATTTTGTTAGTTTCTGTTTTATTGTAACTTTTTTTTACAACAGAAGCAATCAGTGATCTTTACCAAAGAAGCAAACATTCCAAATCCGTATATTTGTGTTTTCTAGAGGGTTCATGTTCGATGTTAAACGTGTTCACTGTAATGAAAGATCTGATCAGTATAAAAGTAAAGTAAAGTGTTTGTTTATTATAGTGTCACCCCTCGCGATTAAGGGCCAGCCAGTTTTTTTACTTATGAGACACCTTTCTAATGATGAACATCTTTACTCCCTATTCCTATCCTATATGCGCTTGGCAGGAAGGCAATCGGTACCCCTTGATTTAACTAGCTTCTGGGTAGGCAACCGGCCATATCAGAACAAGTCCTGAGTAAGACTCGAACCTTCGACCTCCCGCTCCGTAGGCGAACGCCCTAACCACTAGGCCACGGAGACGGTGTGATAGCCTCTGATGTAGAAACTGTTGAGATGAGGATCGCAAACACGGCCGCCAAACTTTGTCTGTATTCGGTCCTGAACACGACTGTCTATATTCCTAAAGTCTTGAGTATCTTTGATGAGTTTGCTGATATACAATAATTATTAAGTTGTATTACAGATGTAATTGATTCCAACAATCCCGATAGTTCACATGGGGCATATTAAAACTATGTCGCATTGTAAACGTCATATCCTCTATTTTAGAGGGCACACATATCGATGCTTTCTTCACACACTTTGCTGGTTGGATTTGTACTGTGGTTGTAATTACTTTCGTCACCGTTTGCACCTGCACTTCTCGCGTTCGCAGTCAATATAGTGTCTTAGTCGTTGCTTGTTTTGACGTTATGTTCATGTCCCTGTCCCTTGACATGGTCATAGTCGTAGTCGCCTGTTCCGTGAGCATCCCACGCATTCAAAGCCAATTCTTCAGTTGTGTTATAGTCGTTGCTTGTTGTGATGTTATGACTCTGCCCCTGTCCCTGAACATGGTCGTAGTGACCATGTCCGTCAAGCTTCAGTTTGTTATACACATTGTCTGCATTCCTGACAGAAGTGGTTGCATTATTAGTTGTGTAATCGTATTCGCCGTTTTTGCTGTTTGCATGGCTACGTTGTACCTCTATATCATTGATAGAATGGTAATGGTCCTCGTCCGCAATGAATTCATTTGGATCGCCTGGTGTGGTGTAATGATCCACAGGTTCATCCTCTAAGATCGTGCATTTCTCCAGTACAAAGAAGTTATGGTTGGCTACAGAGTTATCGACGCTTGCTTCATTAGACGGCCTTTTTTCCAATGAATATTTGATGTTAGACAGTCTATCATTGTTCTTCTTCATGCAAAGTTGTAATGTTCCTCTGAAAAGAAACGATAATCATATGACAACAAAGTCTCCTTATGTGGTTAACAATAATAAATATGCAAAAAGACTTGCTGTATTTATGTGGTAGATAAACTCAAAACATTACGATAGTAAGGTGTTCAATGAACATATATCAGTCCAGTTGGTTAAGTCGTATTAAATTACAGGCACAACTATCTAGACTGATACAAGGTTTCAAAACACCATACTAGTTGATTTTTCATTATCTATCTTTATCAGCATATTGTTGAAAGCAAAGGAACGTATATATCGTGTACCTTTCATTTGTGTTGAATTAAATTTAAACTAAATCAATAATTATATGTTTGTTGTTCTCATTTGCCTTTTTAACGAGGTTGAATTTGAATTAATATGATTCATGGCGATAACACAACAGTAACATTTCGAGTTTTGTTTATGTCCGGACCTGATGAAATTCGCTGAAAGAATGATCCATTAGATTTCAAACGGACGAAAAGTTAATAACCAAATTTATTCGTGTTATATCGTTTTTATTGGCTCAACTTGTAGATGCCAAACTACATACAAAAGTTACAGTTATTTGTCATGTTAAGGGTGCTTAAGTATTGTTCTTATTATAAATATTAACATTGATATTGTTCAACTCCCGTTGTTAGGAAACAAAATAAAATATTTCATAGACATACTATCTTCTGATATTATATTCAAAATATTACCACCGAGTTGCAAACCCACGGTGCAAACACCTATTCAACTGATGAGTCAGGTTGTCATTTGACTCCATATTATTGGACTACCGATATAACATATCAGTGGCATTTATCAAATCTAGATTTTTTAGCTGCAGTAGAACATTTATTCACACATTTTTCAAATACAGTTGATAAATGCTAACAAATCATTGGTGTAATTTACATGTATACAGTAAATTAGACTTAAGCTCACAGCCAAAATAGGTTAAATTAAATTAAATGTAATCCACTCTGTTATCCTGCTATGCAATATGTTCTTGTTGCACCCAATACGAGAGCATAAGATCAATCTTTAAAGAATAAAAGCAATACGTAAAGAATGACTACAAACCTTGTTCTGAGCACAATCATCAAAACTGCTCCTCCAACTATCAACACAAACCCAACAGACACACCGATGCCTACTTCTACTGCTGGAAACTCTAGATAGAATATATCAAACTCGAAATAAATGTCACTTCTGCTCGTACGTATGTGTATTTTATGTACTCACATATATAAATTATTGGAATTGGATAAATAATACACAACAGCAAAATTTAAATCATTATTTGTTATCAAAAATAATAATTCAACAAGAAAAACAGGTATAAAAATCTAATGCCTACCTTTTTCGGTCGTTCCTTTAAACAACGTTGACTGTAGGGTTTCAGTTGTAGATTTGGTGTATGTATCCATTGTCGATGACTGCTTAATTTCTGTATGTTTAAACAGAAATAAATTAAAATAGATTGATTCGTATTGTCATCTAGAAACTAAAAATTCCATATGAATATTCATCTATGGATTGTGTTTACATGTTTTGGTCGCTTACTTTGAAGCGGAACCATTTAGTTTCTTGAGTACAATGATATTTAAGTATGATTATGTTATAAGGAATTTAAACAAGTATTGTTCTGTGCTCTTAACTGAGAAAACGCCTGGAACTATAAAACGTGTGAGTGCGTAAAGTGTCGTCCCTGATTAGCCTGCGCAGTCCGCACAGCTAGGCTTATCCAGGACGGCACTTTCTGCCTACAGTAGATTTATTTTTAGATAAGACTTCCCTTGAAACAGAAAATACTATAAAAGCATAAAGTGTCGTCCCATATAAGCCTGTGCGAACTGCACAGGGACGAAACTTTATGCGCATGCATTAATGCCTTAAGCCGGAGTTTCCCACGAGAAGCCTAATTTATGTTCTAAATCAACTTCCTATTCGTGAATGTCTTATTCAGACACGAAGAACATAATATGTTACCGTTCACACATAGAGCTTTCTTGATGCTGCTGTTGGTGAATTGAAGTACCTTGTCTCTCATGTTTATATATGCATATTGTTCATCTGGGTACGATGCGTTTCCTTTAACAAACAATTTTAATGTTTCGAAAAACCTTCTCATTAAGAAGCAAAAACAGCTAAATTTTCATGCAAAGAATCAGTGCATTTAATTGCTCTTTGATTGACGTGATAAGTTGTTCATGGATTTTTGTTGTTATTTCCAATTTTCGCCATTAATAATTAAAGCAGTTCCCTAGCGACTTGTGAATTATTTTCCATTCCTTGTATCAAAATGTACAGTGCGTCGCAAACAATACCAAGTTTATTCACGTTGTAAACGTGTTAACAATTTAAAGTTAAGAAAGTACAATCATAGAGATACTTCACTGTTTAAATTTGAGTATGACTAACATTGTAGTCGATTGTCTGCTGCAAATAAATAAGTAAAGAATACACACACAAAATAAGTGAAGGCTACCGCCTGTTGTATTCAGTTCAATGGAAAACAATCTCATTATAATGTTGGCTACATGTATTGTTATCAAGTGCTATAGTGTTAACGAAATTGTAATTGTGTGCAAAATATAGTGTTTTATATCCATCTTATTAAAGGGACTTATTCACAGATTTTCGTATATTTAAAACATGTCATCAAACATCTTAACTGCAGTGGCGTAGCTAAAGGCAAATTACAGACAATGCAGTCTTGGTGGGTACGGGAATTCTTTTTTACCTACAACGTCTCTGGTGCGTTTTGGAGGCCACCTAAACCATTCTTTAACACAAAATAACTCGAATCTTTTCCGTTATATGTCGAAGTCCAGTTATAATAAAGTTATAATTTTACCATACACTTATGTACATTCTTTGCTGAAATCTACAATTTAATAGCGAGTGATCGAATAGTATAACGATCGAGAAACCTAATTCTCCGAGTATATCAACACATAGTTATATACATTTTAATGCGTTCTATTCATTACGAAGCATGTTTGTAAGATGGAATGATTTTCAATGTATTTTTTGTAAATAGTTATCATCAGCAAATTGTGATATCTTGTATTCATAATTATTAATTTGTATACCCTTCATTGTCCTACATTTCCTAATTTTGATAGCTAATATTTCTGCACAAAGTATAAATGTATATGGTAAAATAGGACCTCATCCACGTCCAATTGTGATGAATCTGGACTAAAAAACCGTTCAATTGGACTGAATTTTCCACTTTATTACAAAAATGTGTTATCCAGTTTTTAAGCATTGGTCTAAAATTTAAAAAAAACAACATCACTTGTTTTATAAAACTGAATGATAAGGTATAGAAATCGTTTTCGAAATCAATTAGCATAAGTCGGCCAGTGATTTGTTTGCATTCAGTATTGTTTATGATAATTATTTATTAATATTTAATAATTATTTTTAGAGCAAATAATTGTTCCTTAATTTCTTCTGTGAATGATTGTTCCAATGATTCAATTTTTGATATTTATAAACTCATTTTTTAAAAATTTGCTTTGGGACTTGTATAAGAGGTGGTCTTACCTTTAATTTCCATTACATGTGTTTCTAAAAGAAGTTGGTCAGTGATAATAAAAAACTGGACGTGGATGTCATCAATATCACTTTGTAGCATTACTAGGTTGTATGTAGGAATGCAATGTTTAAACATTATGTAAAAATGTGTTTATTGCAGACAACTTCCATAAACTGTTACCTTATTTTTTTCAAAGTTACCTTATATATATTTTTTTCAAACTAATGATCATGCTTATAATAGAGTGATATCATCTGTAGCTTGGTTATATTTGCACATTTAATAAATATTCTACACTATTATTTGTAATAAGAAATAGGTCAAGATGGCCTGTTGCAGCGGGTTCGTTTGTCTCCATGTGTAATATTTTTTTACTATTAATATATCTAAATGCGTCCTGGAGTTTCCTTTTAACTGTTTAAAAAGTAAGTATCTTGCTTTCCTATAAATATGTTAATGTGGATTTATAGTTGATCTAATCTAACAATGGGTAAATCACAAGATTCTTATCCCACCAAATGATATACATTTTATTCCCAGTTTTAAGACTCGTTTAGAAAATGGCGGGTTGTCGACAATTGGGACATATAGATTTTGTAATGTGAAATGTTTGAACAGAAACATAAATTAATGACTAACATGTTTCCAAGACCATCTTTTTAAACAGACTTTACCGTTATTTGTAGTTTCTTTTTGAATAAAAGTGCAACACTTCTTGAGTTTATTGATCCAAAAATAAAAAAGCAGTCTCCACCCCCATTGTGATCCAATATAATAATAGAAGTTATAATAATATTAATAATAATAATAATAATAACAATAATAAGAACAATTATAAGAACGCAGTCCGGATGTAACCACTTTGCGGCTTGCAGTTTCAATATGTAAATCAAACCCACGCAAAACATTTCACTTATCGAGTGACTCGTTGGAAAGTGATGATGACGGTAGTGAGCACTTAATGTGTCCTTTACGTTTTTTACATTTGTACATATGTGAATCGCAATAAACTTAAGTACATATTGTAATTAAGTGTTTTGTTTGCAATGTCAAGTTTGATAAACATTTTAAAAGATGTACAAAAAGAAGCAATATGAATATGGTATGATACTGTATTGGCATTTCAAATATTATAAAGACAAACTGCAGATCGTTGAATTTCTAACGTATTATGTCCTACAATAGAATTGCGCTGACTGTTTTCATTCCTATAGTAGTACGCTAGTGCATGATTTAAGTCTAATGGTAACATGACGATACATGTATGCAATATTATCTTAACGTGTGGCTGCATGTATTCAATGCAGTCTTAATAATTATGATGCTCAATTTCTTTAAGCGATTGTAAACACGATGGTATATCAATATATTGTTTATCATACCCGCGCCACTATGACGCTGCGTTTGTTCTTTACAGTTGTATTTAGATAAATAGTTGCATCCTATTTCAGGTATTCTAATGCATTTATTTCTGCGGTAACATGGCAAGGCCTAAATTACATTCTACGGTTGCCTCCATTACAGTCTATGGTTAAACACACATACTTTTTTGCTATATCTGACCATTCATCAGTATTACTTTTCCACCGGAGGGGACTATAGGTTTGCCCTACGTCCGTCTGTCCGTCCGTCCGCAAAATATTGTTCTTGCGATAACTGAAAAAGTACTGAAGATACTTCGATGAAACTTTTTATACATATAAACAGCAATGTAAGGATTATTTATTTATTTTATTTTTCACCAGAGGTCAAAGGTCACGTGACTGTTACTAAAAAAAGAAATAAACTAAATACTGTTATAATTTGAAAAGTACATTAGATATGACCATGAAAATTGGTACAAAGATTGAACTATAGGTTTGCCATCCGTCTTTGTGTCTCTCTATCTGTTCATCCATATGTTTGTCCATCCGTCTGTCTGTCCGTCCCCAAAACCTGGTTCCTGCAATAACTCAAAGTACTGAACTTATTTTGTTGAAACTGGATATACATATAAACAGCAATGTGGCAATGTGAAGATTATGCACGACCTTTTTTTTCACCAGAGGTCAAAGGTCACGTGAATGTTGCTAAAAATGGAAATAAACTAAATATTGTAATAATTCGAAATGGACATAAGATATGACCATGGAACTTGGTACAGAGATTGAACTATAGTTTTGCCATCTGTCTGTGTGTCGTTCTGTCTGTTCGTCCGTATGTCTGTCTTTCTGTCCGTCTCCAAAACCTGGATCCTGTGATAACTCGGAAAGTAGTGAAGACACGTTGATGAAACTTTGTATACTTAGCAACAGCAATGTGAGAATTATGCACGACCTTTTATTTTTCACCAGAGGTCAAAGGTCACGTGACTGTTACTAAAAATAGAAATAAACTAAATACTGTTATAATTCGAAAAGTACATTAGATATGACCATGAAACTTGGTACGAAGATTGAACTATATCCGTCTTTGTGTCTCTCTGTCTGTTCGTCCATATGTTTGTCCATCCGTCTGTCTGTCCGTCCTCAAAACCTGGTTCCTGCAATAACTCAAAAAGTACTGAACTTATTTTGATGAAACTGGATATACATATAAACAGCAATGTGGCAATGTGAGGATTATGCACGACCTTTTTTTTCACCAGAGGTCAAAGGTCACGTGAATGTTGCTAAAAATGGAAATAAACTAAATATTGTAATAATTCGAAATGGACATAAGATATGACCATGGAACTTGGTACAGAGATTGAACTATAGTTTTGCCATCTGTCTGTATGTCGTTCTGTCTGTTCGTCCGTATGTCTATCTTTCCGTCCGTCTCCAAAACCTGGATCCTGTGATAATCGGAAAGTAGTGAAGACACGTTGATGAAACTTTGTATACGTAGCAACAGCAATGTGAGAATTATGCACGACCTTTTATTTTTCACCAGAGGTCAAAGGTCACGTGACTCTTATTTAAAATAGAAATAGACTTAATACTGTAATATTTTGAAAAGTGCATAAGATATCATCATGAAACTTCATGAAACTTGGTACACAGATTGGACACTGGGTTTGCCCTCCGTCTGTGTGCGTCTGTATATCTGTTCGTCCGTCGGTCTCACTCTGTCTGTCACGTCCCCAAAACCTGGATCCTGCGATAACTCAAAAAGTACTGAAGATACTTTGATGAAACTTTGTATACATAGAAAGAGCAAGGTGAGGATTGTACACGACCCTTTATTTTTCACCAAAGGTCAAAAGTCACGTGACTGTTACTTAAAATAGAAATAAACTTAATAATGTAATAATTAGAAAAGAACATAACATATGATTATGAAACTTGGTACACAGAATGGACTTTATGATTGCCCTCTGTCAGTTTAGTACTGCAATAACTCAAAAAGTAACTCGAAGATCTGGTCAGTGTTACTAAAATAGAAAAAAACTACAACTTAATACTGCAGTGACAAATGGAATTTGATTATGAAACTTTGTACATCTACATTTTAAGGGTGATTTGACGGTATTGCACAATGTTTAATTAGTAGGGGTTTTCACCGGTAGGGGACTCCTGTATATTGCTTGCAATACTATCAAAGCCTTGTTTGTTTTTGGTCTGCAAATTTTAGCCTAGGCAGCTGCCTCGGCATTCCTCAGCATGACTACGAGACTGAACTGCATAATCTAAAGCATCTGGACTAGCCAAAACCAAACATAATATATAGTTGAATATATGCGTGATATTAAAGTGTGTATGTACGATCTTTCATATCAGTTTTATAAGGCAGATAACAGTGAGAGAAAAAAACTTGAAAGCAAACAAAAAACATTAAAATGACGAAGGAAACACTTTAATATGGAATAAATCAACACCTACTAGAGTCGAGTTTTTGCATCGTTTATAAGTGTTGTGTGGTCTTTACCAACCGCCAAGTCAACGTATATACATGTATTTGAGTTTCCGTATGTAGAGACGAAAACTATTCAGTGATTAAAAACTGGCTTATTGTGCGTTTAAAAGCAATGTTTGTTCTTAACTTTTATTCCATTTTAAATAGAAATATATGTTAATAAACTTTATTAGGTTAATTTTATTATGCCACTATATCGGTTGTAAGATCGTACATACACACTTTCAAAGGTTTCCCATTGTTGGGACTCAAAGCTACAGGATCAAACATTTGTCGCGCTAACCAATTGGCCATCCGGACTTAGCTACAGGATCAAACATTTGTCGCGCTAACCAATTGGCCATCCGGACTTAGCTACAGGATCAAACATGTGTCGCGCTAACCAATTGGCCATCCGGACTTAGCTACAGGATCAAACATGTGTCGCGCTAACCAATTGGCCATCCGGACTTAGCTACAGGATCAAACATGTGTCGCGCTAACCAATTGGCCATCCGGACTTAGCTACAGGATCAAACATGTGTCGCGCTAACCAATTGGCCATCCGGACTTAGCTACAGGATCAAACATTTGTCGCGCTAACCAATTGGCCATCCGGACTTAGCTACAGGATCAAACATTTGTCGCGCTAACCAATTGGCCATCCGGACTTAGCTACAGGATCAAACATTTGTCGCGCTAACCAATTGGCCATCCGGACTGAGCTACAGGATCAAACATTTGTCGCGCTAACCAATTGGCCATCCGGACTTAGCTACAGGATCAAACATGTGTCGCGCTAACCAATTGGCCATCCGGACTTAGCTACAGGATCAAACATTTGTCGCGCTAACCAATTGGCCATCCGGACTTAGCTACAGGATTAAACATTTGTCGCGCTAACCAATTGGCCATCCGGACTTAGCTACAGGATCAAACATTTGTCGCGCTAACCAATTGGCCATCCGGACTTAGCTACAGGATCAAACATTTGTCGCGCTAACCAATTGGCCATCCGGACTTAGCTACAGGACGCGTGTTTGATCGCTAATATATTTATAATGTATTTCCTTTTTGGGATCTATGACAACAAAAAATTGTAAATTTGCCAATCTTGACATAGGTCTCTGTAAAGTGTTAAAATAAGTCAATCAGTAATGCTAAGTATTGTGTATGGGTAAACACATTCAATACACGTATTATAAAAGAATAAAACTTTACCCATTTGTGTTCTGCTGATTGAGGTGTTATATCTGATTATCCCTGTCCAATAATAGTAGGAATTGTTCGTGTCCTCGCCAAACCTAGCATTCCGTATACTTCGAACGGACGCTGGATATTTGCTATTATTCAAACACCATTCATTGCTATCAGTCCAACGATTTAGTTTTTGGTTACTGAATTCCGCCGTTGCCGATAAATCTGTAAATATTAATGATACCAATTTTTATTTCGGTGCTTGATGGTTATTTGAGAGATGCTTCATTCAAAGATTGAAATTGAGATGAAAATTTACGACCTAGTTACCAAGTTTTAACAACCATTATAACATAGTGTCGTTAATGTCATATTTATAAGACCTCTACTTTTTTTTAAGTTGGGGCTACATCGGAATCGCCCGTGTTGGTCCGTATACGTCGGTACGTCCTTCCAATATTTCCGCTCCATAACTTAATAATGCCTTGAAGGAATTGAATATAACTTCAAATTTTTATTCCCAAAAACCAGACGATGTGTGGCGCACATAAACCATGCTTGTAAAGGTCAAGGTCACACATTTGGAGCTCAAAGGTCAAATATAGATCAAATATTTGTATTTTGTTTCCGCTCCATAACTTCGTAATGCCTAGAAGGATTTTAATATAACTTCATTTCAGTATTAAACGTGACCAGAAAATGTGTAGCGTTCATGACCCATGTTTGTCATTTCACTCCATAACTTCGTAATGCACGGAAGGATATTAAAATAACTTTAGGTCCTTATTCCCCATTCCAGACAATGTGCCGTGTAAATGATCCGTGCTTGTCCATCAACGGTCAAGGTCACAAGTCAAGGTTAAAGATCAAATACATGTATTTTGTTTTCGCTCATTAATTTCTTAATGTCTGTAAGGAGTTTAATGTAACTTCAGATTATTATTCCCCACGACTAGACGATGTGTTGCGTACATGACCCATGCTTATCTATAGAAGTTTAATGTCACAAGTCAATGTCAAATATGTGTATTTTGTTTCTGCTCCATTACTTCTAAATATCTGAAATGATATTAGTATGACTTAAAATTAGTATTTCCCATGACCAGATAATGTGTCACATATCTGACCGATGCTTTTCTGTCAGAGGTCAAGGTCGCAATTTAAGCTTAAAGGTCAAATGTTTGTATTTTGTTTCCACACAATAACTTTTAAATGTTTTAACATTACAAACACAACCATGTTTTTAAATACCTGAATAAGATGCATTGCTGCACAAACGATGTGGGAATTTTTGGAGGAAGCTACATGGACGCCATACGAAAGATTGGAAGATGTATGTCAGACAATCTCCGGTTGGTTCATCGGTTGGTCCAGAATCCATAACGATGTTTTCTGTGTACGGAAAAAGTTCATCACTACCAAAATCTTCTAAATAAATAATTAGCATCTTGACAGACAAATAACATCATAATCAAAAATTGATTAAAGTGAGCATTCTATTGAATGTTCAAAAACGAGTTATGCACAGTCGACATAATAATACATGTGTTAAAACATGCGACTTACCATTTGTTTCAGTGTATATAACATAACATCTATAAGTGTCTGAAGAGCATTTCCCTAACGTTGTATTCTTCCAGTCCTTTACACATCGACACACAAATCGATTTTGATTCTAAGCGATAACAGAAACATGACGTATATAAAATACAGTAAACATAAACATTCAGTAATTAATTACCTATAAAAATTAATTTATTACAACATTTATTACTGATACAGTTCAGTGTTTCGAAATCATGCAGAAAATTATATAAAACATTAAAACCTTTCATCAAAGATGTTCGTTATTGACCATACCTGATTTTTAAAATGTTATATTGTAATGTATACATAATAATAACACACTTAAAATATCATAAA
The DNA here is from genome assembly GCA_027627225.1 of Congeria kusceri. Classification (NCBI taxonomy): domain Eukaryota; kingdom Metazoa; phylum Mollusca; class Bivalvia; order Myida; family Dreissenidae; genus Congeria; species Congeria kusceri. The sequence goes on from CM051030.1 coordinate 1,241,779, forward strand.
GTAGGTGTGTCATTTATTACAAAAAGTATATTCACATTTGTTTCCAATAATAATAACTTCACATAAGCATACAGATAAGGCGTAAAAAATATGTTAGTTTCAGGTTACCGGACTTACCCAAAAATATGCCCCGACCTTAGAACATTTTATTGAATTTTTTTTTCAGATATTTGTTTGTTTTATATACCTTTTTTCTAATAATATTAAATGTTTTTGGAATGAATAAACCATGTTTAAGGACATTATCAATATGTTTTAAACATTTATTCAGTTTTATCAAATATTCAAGTTGACCATTTACCAAATAAAAATAAACCTTATTAAACTTATATAAAACTTGAACAGTTATAAAAACACGATAAAAGATATATTTGCATTACATTTGCGTTGGGAATGGTACCAAATATGCCGCCTTCACAGATGTTGTGGCAATAACCAATACTCGTTACTTGGTATGACGCCTTCACAGATGTTGTGGCAATAACCAATACTCGTTACTTGGTATGACGCTGTCACAGATGTTGTGGCAATAACCAATACTCGTTACTTGGTATAACGCTGTCACAGATGTTGTGGCAATAACCAATACTCATTACTTGGTATGACGCCTTCACAGATGTTGTGGCAATAACCAATACTCGTTACTTGGTATGATACTGTCACAGATGTTGTGGCAATAACCAATACTCGTTACTTGGTATGCCGCCTTCACAGATGTTGTGGCAATAACCAATACTCGTTACTTGGTATGACGCCTTCACAGATGTTGTGGCAATAACCAATACTCGTTACTTGGTATGCCGCCTTCACAGATGTTGTGGCAATAACCAATACTCGTTACTTGGTATGATGCTGTCACAGATGTTGTGGCAATAACCAATACTCGTTACTTGGTATGCCGCCTTCACAGATGTTGTGGCAATAACCAATACTCGTTACTTGGTATGCCGCTGTCACAGATGTTGTGGCAATAACCAATACTCGTTACTTGGTATGACGCCTTCACAGATGTTGTGGCAATAACCAATACTCGTTACTTGGTATGACGCTGTCACAGATGTTGTGGCAATAACCAATACTCGTTACTTGGTATGACGCCTTCACAGATGTTGTGGCAATAACCAATACTCGTTACTTGGTATGATACTGTCACAGATGTTGTGGCAATAACCAATACTCGTTACTTGGTATGACGCTGTCACAGATGTTGTGGCAATAACCAATACTCGTTACTTGGTATGACGCCTTCACAGATGTTGTGGCAATAACCAATGCTCGTTACTTGGTATGACGCTTTGTAGTTGATGGGTGCGCACCCTAAATAAATAACATCAGAGTTGGTTGATTGTAAGACCCTACGACCCTTGTTGAGAGTAGAAAAATCGAACAAAACAAATATTGTACAAATAATCAACTAACCAATGGTGCAAGTCATTTATTTCCACAAATGCCGTGTTAATGTTAAAACACAGAAAAACATAAATTTTCAACATACAGTTTTACTTTACAAAATATATAAATATCATTCGTAAATTGTCGCCATAAAACCTAGCTTTGCAAGAACACCTACATACAACATGTGTGTTTTATATTATTTGCTTTAAGTAAAGATCGTCAATTTACCAAAACCTTCTTTAGAAATGTCTTCCAATCTCAAAACCTATGTATATTATTTTGTACCAAATACTATTTGCATCTTAACACTGAACACAATGATAGATCTTTACCTAGAAATAAAAAACGGAACCTTTGTGGAAATATATCCGATCCAAACAGAGTCATTTCCAAATGAATCGAAAGATTCTTTTACTTGAAAAGAGTCGTTCTGGAAAGAAAGCTTTGGTTCTGCCAGATCACAGTGGACTGAATGCCAGTTTGTTAGGTTACTACTCACGCTAAAGTTGTCAGCTGAAATGAAAAAAAAAAACGCTTGTGATTTAAGCACTTTAAAAACATTCGATGTTTCTATGTAAAAAAGCAACACAAATAGCATTGTTAATATAAACTATAAAAAAACAATCACAAAATAAATATTTGTACTTCATGTTAAATATTGTTGTATTTATATTTTAATAGTTTCCATCGTGAGTCGTTTCAGAACAAGACACAAATTAAGTACTGTTTTGTAGTAGAATCTATTTGCAAAAAGAACTGGACTCATTCAAAACAAATTGATGTAATATAAGAAAAATAAAACTCCGGAGACATCACTACGAGATAAGTCCTTATTAACATCCGCAGATCCTTTATTTGATGCAAGTGAACAAATATACAGTAAAATATGCGCAACAAAACACAAAACATAAAAACAATATTAAAATTTGGATCACCTCCTTGACCCAGTCAATGCAAAGCAATGGGTTCAAACCGGTTTGAAGGCATGTCGAACCCGAGCTAATCACATTTAACACAATGGGTTCAAACCGGTTTGAAGGCATGTCGAACCCGAGCTAATCACATTACACACAATGGGTTCAAACCGGTTTGAATGCATGTCGAACCCGAGCTAATCACGTTACACACAATGGGTTCAAACCGGTTTGAAGGCATGTCGAACCCGAGCTAATCACATTTTAAACAATTATTAATAAAATTTCACTTCATTGCAAATCTAATATAGGTTATAACTAATAACAAAATTGCATCTTGACAAATCATTGTGGTTTGAAGAGTTACAAGAAAATGTTTAAAAGCAAATCTAAATATGCATAAATAACCTATGCGATACAGTTTGGTGTAAAGGTTTAATAATTACGACGTTTTGCATTTTCACGTCAACGCTGCATTCTGATTGGATAATTCGCCCACGTGACCCGTCATTCATACCCCGATGTACCGGCTGCGTATGCAAATTACCTCGTTATTATTCATGACCGTACTAATTTTTCATTATGTATTTGCGAATTGAAGTCATTGTTTTGCGCGAACCTCAACTATGTTTTCTTTCATTCTCTATTGCGAATGACCTCATTCTTTTGCGCTAACGCTTACGATGTATATACTATCGTTCGTAAATAAAATGGCTGATTCATCGGACGCCGGTGTTGCAGACGATGAAATTGTTAATGCATATTGGAAACTTTGAATTGTTTTACCAGAAACTCCACTATAAAAATTATCAACAATGGTTTGCAATGTCTGACGAGATATTAGAAATGCCGTTCGACAAAAAGGAAACCGAAACTAAAAAGGGGATTCCTACGCCACAGGCTGCGCGCCAGTTGCGGCCCTTAGACATTTTAAAGTAAAGTTTTTATCCACCTTTTGCTGTAATTATAAGTATTGAATAGTATATTTCTGCATTTTATTGGTATATGAGCTGTGGGGGGAAATTACGCCTAATTTATGCAATTATAAACCCCGTCGGTGTTTATGCAAATTAGGCCTAATTTTCCGAAGTTCATACACCAATGAAAGGCAGAAAAATACTATTCAATTCTTAATTAAATGTTAAGCTGTGTGAATTAAAACATATACAAACATGAACCATAAATACTAACCTTTCACTGGGATATACACCCAAAACAAAATACCTAGAAAACCGTAAATAGACATTTCCAACAAGGCGTCCGTTATTATTGAACACAAACTGATGCGCTGCAAGGAAGAAACAATCGAGACAATTATGTACAATGTGATGGGTTTTGAAGCTTCCTGCTGTTGGTGGTACACACACACTATTGAGGTACTTATATAGAGAGGATATTTGTTGATTTAACTGTAAGATCGTTTTTTATTTCACGAGTGTTCATAGAAAATGATATTTTAACGTGTAGCGCTGCCATGAGTGAAAAAATATTTTTTCTATGATCATGAGTGAAATCAAATATGATCTTACACCGAAATCAACAAATTTTATTTTTTTATTTTATGCTTTTGGACAATAAATGAATAACATTGCGCGAGATAAGCTTAAACGTTCGTGTATTCTGACGTAATAAAAATGACGTCATAAATGATTCCAAAACTGTCACTAGTTAGTATGGTGGGAAGAAAGAGCCATATTTTGTGAGTCGTTGCAGCTTAATTATAATTTTTTTGGAATGTTAAATACTGTACATGTATATAAATTTGCCAAGGGTTGTAAACCACTACTTGTAAATCGATGCTATTTATGGAAAAATAGTCTGTTTAATGTTATATTTTCACTGCAGTTAAAATATAATATCTTATATTTTTTCACTGCTCCAAAAGTGAAAATATAAAATTTAATTTCAGCAATATAATTTGATATTTCACTGAAAAGCATATAATAAATAAGTATATTAAACTCTCAATTCATTTATCATTGTCAATGACTTTTTCAATTGACGCGCGTAATAAATAGTCTCTTAAGTGATCGTAAAATGCATATCGTAACTGACGCGATGTTTTTTTTAAATGCTTTCCATGGCGTTTATAATCATCCTTGTCATCGTCGTCATCATGATTATCATTGTCATCTTCGTCATCATTGTTGTTGTCGTTATCCTCCTCCTCCTCATCATCATCACCATTGTTATCTTAATCATCGTCATCATTATCATCATCATTATCATCATCATCTCTCATTTTAAGAAACAAAAGAAATCTATCACGACATTTAGCCATGAAGCTCAGTTTTCCAACCTGTTTCTCAGTACTTGTAAAGAATTTGTATAGGTAAGCAATAGTAATCCTAATAACACGCTTTCCATGAAGATGACGTGACGTTGTACATGTCAGCATAATTTTCGCGCACTTTTCTAGCAGAACAAAGCATATACACGAAATACATGTGCAGTTTTATTGTAAATAGGATTTGTGTTTACTTCAGGTGAACAGTAAACTTTGGATAGGCGTTTCAGATTTGGAATTTATTATACGCAATTTGAAATTAATTACAATGAATAATATTATATTTTATTCAAAATGGAATATTTTACATATGGATATAACACAACAATGCAAAAGGTGAGTTAATTACGTGTATGTTTTGAGATCATGAAAATATGCTAGTGTATACATGTATATCTATATGTACATGATGACCTGACAAGTTTTATCGTGATCCTGATATATCGCGATAGTGATCCATGGTTCCCGCGAATCGCGATATAACGGATCTGCAGTGTACCACAGAGGTAATCGTTCAACAATATTAACGATTGTTATTCGTATGTCAGTTATCAGTTCATCATACTTAATTCTGCTTTTAAATCATATTAAACATTCAATCAAATTGTTTAACGTTGATTAGTTGGTAGTCTTTCGCTTTCAATAATGTGTACAAGTTATTTCTGTAATACAATCACGGCAAAATTCAGAACGTAATTTCGCTATACATTACAATGTGTCAATGATTTTATACGCTGCAAATATTTCAGCACAGGAAGAACAAATTATTATGCAAGCACGGAATTTAAAATACTTATGTCAGACTCAAACAACATCAACATCAGAGAACAGGAAGAGCACGTTTAAAGTGTGTATGTACGATCTTATAACATAGATAGTGGCATAAATACAATTATAATAAACATATAGTTCTATTCAAAATGGAATAAAAATGAAACAACCCTTGCTTCAAAAACGCACAATAAGCTAGTTTTTAAACACCAAATATATTTTGTCTGTACAATTGGAAACTCAAATACATGTTCCGGTAAATGTATATACGTTCACTTGAAAGTAACTGTTTGTTTAGGTTACACAACACTAAAAAACGATGCAAAAGTCGACACTAGTACTAGTGATTTAATTGATATTGAAGTGTTCCCTTCGTCATTTTTTTGTTTTTTTGTTTGCTTATATGCGTTACTGTCACTTTCATCCGCTTATTTTGATAATAATTGATATAAAGGATCATACATATACACGCTAAAACTCAACCACTTTATCTGACTAGTTGCATGTATGATGACATTTTGCATTCAGGAAATTATTAAATGATCATACGGAAAACAAATTCGAATGCCCTTGAAATAAAAGTAATTAGTTTCCACATAAATATTGCATTGTCGTAACTGAAATCTAGTTTTACATATAATGACTATGTTACGAGGTTCTTAAACCTGTGTTACATGTTTGACAGAAATAGAAAACTAGCCAAACATAGAGAACTGCCAGTTCTAGTGATATATTTCAACTTACAGACAGCGAATATTCTGATCTTTCAAGTATACTAGTATATGTACAAATGTAGTCGCTCTTATTATGAGAATACAAAGAATTGTTGAGCAAAATTAGTATATACTCAACAACAAAAAAGAAAGTATCCACTAATTTATTTTGATGTTTTTTCGATACCTGTATGTAATATTTAAACAAACAATAAAGTCAATGAAACTTTAATCATTTTTCAATAAAATGCTATCATTTGTTTCTGAATCAATTCCATATTTATGGTTAAACACAAATCAAAAAATTAACCGGTGCAAAAATAAAAATCACAAAACAGGAATGTGTGAGAAGACAGTTAATTGTCGCCCTTGTGCCATTAAACCTACGAATTATGTCAGTTAAAATCCGTCTTGCTCGCGGGATACCAAGAGCCTGGTTTCGCTAGTCCATATTTAAACATGCCATGGTAATTTTACATGATTGTGATGATTTTATGAACCGACTATCCATACGGAATGGATTTCAATGACAACTTGCACAAAATGTGTGCACATATTCACTACAAATTGGTAATCGAGTTTTGGTGGACTATTTGGTATGAAATGATACGGTTTAACAGTAAAAATTCACATGATAATGAATGTGGAAGAATGCTCTTTAAATAATTAGTAATAAATAAAAAAAATCTATTTGAAATTCATGTTTTTAAGATACAGATGTTTAAGATATTTAAAAGTGGATACTTTATTTTTTTGTTTTGACTGTGTTCTTTGTGATTGTAACTTTTACACCTGTTCAGTTTGTGTACTGTATTTGACCATAAATATGGAATTAATTCAGAAAAAAATGAAAGCATTTTATTGAAAGATGATTAAAGTTACATTGACTTTATTTTTTGTTTAAATATTACATACAGGTAACCGAAAACAATAAAATATATTAGTAGATACTTTCTTTTTTGTTGACTATATTATATTATATTTTTTCCATTGTGTCTATTCAATAAAATACATTTCTTAATACATGTATAATTATGCATACATATATAACCATAATGAATCAACATGCAAAATAAATTGTCTAAAGAAACAAAGCATTCCACTTTACTTAATATCAACATTCTTTGGTGATGTGTTCATAACCCAAAGTATTTCACTTATAAGTGTGCATTGGTTTTTGCTTAATATCAATATTCTTTGGTGATGTGTTCATAACCCGATGGGTCACATTGAGCACATTTAAAGTTTGTCGCACTAATAATGTCATTTCACTATCTTCACATTGAGCACATTTAAAGTTCGTCGCACTAATAATGTCATATCACTATCTTCACATTGAGCACATTTAAAGTTCGTCGCACTAATAATGTCATATCACTATCTTCACATTGAGCACATTTAAAGTTCGTCGCACTAATAATGTCATTTCACTATCTTCACATTGAGCACATTTAAAGTTCGTCGCACTAATAATGTCATATCACTATCTTCACATTGAGCACATTTAAAGTTCGTCGCACTAGTAATGTCATATCACTATCTTCACATTGAGCACATTTAAAGTTTGTCGCACTAATAATGTCATATCACTATCTTTGGCAGCATAGGTATCCTCGCTTCTTCAATGAACCTTGCTGGTTGGATTTGAAATGTGATTGTAATTACTTTCGTCACCTTTTCCACCTGCACTTCTCGCCTCCACAGCCAATAAAGCTGAAATCGTATCGTAGTCGTTGCTTGAGGTGACGTTATGAATCTGTCCACGTACCTTGACATGGTGGCAGTCACCATGTGTGCATGAACCTCTCGACATCGAAGCCGATGTAGCCTCAGTCATGATATAGTCGTTGCTTGTTGTGATGTTATGCATCTGCCCCTGTACATGGTCGTAGTCATCGTGCCGGTCAAGCTTCAGTTTATTATACACATTGTCAGGATTGCCAGGAGATTGTGTTGCCCTGTTAGTTGTGTAATCGTAATCGCTGTTGTCGCCTTGAACGTTTCCACGTGGGTGCTCTGTATCATTGATAGAATTGTAATTGTCCTCGTCCGCAATGACTTCATTTGGATCGCCTTGTGTATTATACTGATCCACAGGTTCGTCCTCTGAGTTGGTGCATTTCTCGGGTACAAAGTAGTTGTGGTTGGCTGCAGAGTTACTGACTTTTGCTTCAGTAGGCACCTTTCCGTCATGTGTAACACCCTCCTTTTCATAGGCATTCCTTTTCGTACAATAACGATTTAATCCTCTGAAAATATTTTATGATAACAACTTAGAAATGTAAAAGCATGTAGACACAAATTATCTACGAGAAACATGATAGTATAGGAGTTATGGAATTGTTTCTCACTATCTAATTTTAAGGACTCCCTTATAAATTAAAATTTATTGAACATCAATTGATGTAATAAACGTAACATTATTTTCGTCATAATGTTTTTTTATAATGGCTAAAATCTCCTTCCAATATACATGTTAACCAGTGACATTAATAGGTCATAATTATATTCCATTTAGGGCATTTACTTACAAAGATAACGTTAAAATATAATGCTTTACTATTTATGTATCCCATGTTTGCCTACTTCTTACACAATTCTAGCTTTATATGCCGTCATACACTCGGAAAGTAAAAATATACTTACCGCCTTCTGAGAACAAAGATGACAACAGCCACTCCTACTAAAACCAATACCCCTACCAACACACCGATGCCTGCTCCTAACGCTGAAGACTCTGGGAAGGAAAATGTTAAATATATATATAATAATTCCTACTAACATTCACATTATTTATCAACACAGAAATACAAACTTCAAGGTGGTAAATGTTTCTTATGATTTCCATCAACCGTTCCAGGGCGGTGACCCCGTTTTAATCATGTTGTTTCGTGATGTAATGTGTTTTTTGTACTGTGTTTTATAGGCAATTAATCACCTGCCTCAACTAAAGGTCCTGAGGATGGTAATAAGGGTTTGTCTCCTGCTGAAGTTTCTAGGATTTAATTTATCTTATAATTTTATAACAAGTATATATGAACATCTGAGATTGTTATATAATCTATAAATAGACGCTCACCCATTGGTCCGAACAGCCATCGGTGACTGAATAAAAAGGGATGTTGTATGTCCTAAAGTAATGTTATATGCGCTAAAAATAGATTTGTGGTTTTCTCAAAAATTGTACCCGGCTTGCACCTAAACATTCACACACAGCAACAGGAACCAGAACTCTTACCTCAATTCATATCATATGGGCTCAAAATAAGTTTGTGGAATTTCTCTTTTGGTTCCCGACATCGAAAACTGTACAAGAAACAGTAAAACTAGCACAACGTTCATTTCTGTTTACATACAACAATGACGTCATTTTGTTGATTTTCATGACGTCATTTTATGTGTTTCGTTTAATTTAGTAGGTTTTTTTTTTATTGATCAGAATTTAATTAGATAGATATAGATTGAATAACAGAGCGACATGAAATATAATAAGTTTATAAGTAGGGTGATTTTGCTAGTAATACTATTTATAGATTATATAACAAAACATGTGTAGACTAGATGACCATTGGACATGGTCTGAGTTTAGCTAGCGCCTTGGTCAACTGAGTTCCACCCAGTTAATATCAGATCATGTCTAAAGGACATGTAGTCAATAATTGTATTATGTCATACCTTTGGGCTTAATTGTAGTCCTTTCTTTTTCTTCATTACGGGTTGGATTAAGGATCTCAGTTGTAGTAGGCATGCTTGTTCCTTAAAACAACATAGCCATAGGCGTACGGTGTACATCGTATTCTTATAATGTTCAAATAACATCAATGGTGACAAAGCTGTTTATCTTAAAGATATTAAATGGTTTTAACCGGACTTGACACTTATCAATTTTTGGCCACATTATATTGTATGTAACATTGTATAACTGTATGTGCAATTGTGCCATTCTCGAACGTATTCCCATCAGTTAAAAGTTATGTTTAAGAAACTTTACCTATGCAACATAGAGCTTGTTTTGTTCCATTTTTCGTGAGCTGAACTCTACTTCTATTTGTTTGTAAAAATGCGTATTCCGTTCCAGAATATTGTGTGATTCCTTCAACACAACGTATGTAAACAATGGTTTGTAGGCTATCACAGATTGGCATTGTAAAATGAATCACAAAATAATATTTGTAGCAGAAGTTTCAGTATACCCAGTTTAAGACAAGCCGTTTTTAAGTAACAAAATATTAATGGAAATACTTAAAAACGGGCAATTGAGGAGTTAAGCAACAATATCCTAATACATTTGTTCTGAAAACAACTTGGAAGGTTCACCATACATGGTGTCGTATTACAATTGTGGTTAATCCCTTTTGTAAAACTAAATATCTCAAAAGCAAATATAACAGATGAAACTTTAATGGAGTAATAAAATAGTTATCAGAACATAGTAACCTTATCGTATAAAATACAATATATTGTACGTACTCAATGATGCTTTATTAATCAGTGTGTTTGCTCTAATTATCCCTGTCCAGTGGTGTTGTCGTTGTACTTCACTAAAGCCAGAATTGATAATACTTGAGATGGACGCTGGATACATTTTATCCTTTAAGCATATTAAGTTCCCTTGGGTCCAAGTGTTGCTATATTTTGTATGTACGGTCGCTGTGGCTGCTGGATCTGACAAAGAATACAATAAGTAAATGTTAGTAACTCATCAGTCAATCAGGCGTTTATTATGCTAAAATAGTTGGGACAAGTCGTTATTTTTTGTATGTTCTTATGGTGGGACAGCAAAGGCTGTCTCAACTACAAATACGAATTGGGTTTTTCGCACGTGAGCATACATCAAATATATAGTCCAATAACATTTGCATATTTCATCATTTCGCTACCGTAACGAACAGTGGTGCCGTGTAATGCCACTATCATGCTCTGCACAATACATCAAAGATTTGAATTTGCCTGAGTTATGTAATGTTTAGACTAATAAAAATGGATTCCTTTTTGGTATCTGTCGTAATTTGACACAAACGACTTTGTTTGAAATGCGGTCATAACAAAAAACGCAAGGGGAAAATATCAATAAGGCTATAGAAAAAAAAGAAAGATTACAATTTTCTGAAAGTATTGCTTTACATGTGTCTGAATAAGCGTTTGAAATTTGGATTAATTATAAAGTCATAAAAACAAGCTAAAGGTAAATGATTATTGTAACATAAGTTACAATACAAATTAACAGGCCATACATGTTTCCTTTTTAATCTGTATATATATTACTGATATATTATGCAAGATCTTAAATTTTCTGCAATGCCTGTATTATAAAATAGAATGTTTGTTTAATGACTTTTTTGTTATAAATCATTTTGAAAGCACATTTTAAATAATTGATTTACACTTAATAGACATAAACCATTTGAATCTAATTTTGAAAGCGTGCGTAATTAGTGTCTATATTTATACGAACTATTTGGTGATATATATACTTGAAATCATTATTATTTCATCGGTAAAACAATACACCTGTTTATATTTCAATAGATTTATTCAGTTTTTATGTTGTTGTTGGTTTTTTGGAAAAGCAAGTGAGTTGAATATGAACAAAATATATATAATGTTAGTTTTATGTAAGTCTAAGTACCTGTGTCTGTTCTATTGCTGCACATAATTTTGATATTGTCAGACCTGTTACAGGCTTGCCACTTAAACTCTGGGAAGTAATATGTAAGGCAATCGCCTGTTTGTGCTGTGACACTTTCGTTGATAACTGAATCGTTTACTGTGTATGAAAAGTAGATGAAATAGCATTATAAATGAAAATATATAAACAGTGAAACACAAAATCAGGGTAATGCATTTGTTTTCCTAATACTTTTTTACGGTTTCGTAAGTGTTAATGATATGTTAGAAATACCGCATTTTGCCACCAATATCAAGCTAATTTTGGTGCTGGGCAGACTTCAAATACATTAAGAAATAGTTGTATGTATCTCAAAATCTCTTATTATTATGCCTATTATAATGCACTGTTTGCTATTTTACACAAAATGTACCTTTAGAGATACTTTAAATTGTACTTACCAGTGATTTGAGTGAAGATGGCATAACAATGATTTGTACAATGTTGTATGTTTCCGTTGCAATTTCCAAATGCGATGTCGTCAACAGATCCATTGAGGCATCGACAGTGCATTACTGACTGCAGATATTAATGTTGATTTATTATGCAGGCAGCATACAACATAGGCAACATATGTCATATCTACGTATTGAAAGCTATAAAATGAAATACATTGAACAGTGGATATGATTAAAGAAATAAAAACTATTTATTTTGGCAGATAGACCTACATGATGTTTTGAAGTTTACTACAAAAAACCCTATAAATTGACAAAACACATGCACGATTTAAACTTATTAGATTCACTGATTTGCATACCACATATTATTATTTATTAAATGCGTGCTAATTAAATTAACAATACCATTAAAATAGGTATGTTGAGGAAAGGGCATATGTATTAATTGCATAACTGCATAACGGATTTAACTTTCAGACACGTGTCATAAAGTAATAAAGTTATAAAATAAATTAGCATATGTTTAAGGTAAAACGATCATCACACTTTGAGAATAATATATAATCTAATATATTTATTTAAATATATTATTGTAAAGTAAATTGTATACAATTCTTTTAAACATGTTTAATTCGACAAGCCATTTTCCGAAACAAAAGTCCCTTTATAAATAAGCACGGTTGTTTATGTTTATGCATATATTTATTTCCACGCCGCAGCTTGAATGTGGCTGAAAAGCAATTGAACAGATTTATAGAAACATCGTAATCATAATATAATACATGTATTAACTAATCGTTGGGACTTGACAAGAGCAGTATTATTTATGTATTTTATCACATAGTATATGTTTCTTTGATATATTTTATACCTGTTATTACTATTAGATTATTTGTAAGTTTTTAGCTCGACTTTTCGAAGGAAAGGCAAGCTATTCAACCTGCTCCGGCGTTGGCGTCAGCGTCTAGTCTAGGTTAAAGTTTTACGGTAAGCTAGTTTCTTAGGAATGGCTTGAGGGATTTCATTTAAACTTGAAACATTTATTCCCCATATAAAAATGAATGCAGGCCAAGTTTGGTAATTCTAGTGTGAAATTTGTCAAAATCATGGGCCTGTTTACACTTAACAATTTTACATATAAGTCATTTAGATACGTTAAACTTTTTCGGTAAGCTAGTTTCTCAGGAATTCATTCAAACTTTTAACATTTATTCCCCATATTAAAATGAACCTAAAGGCCAAGTTTGGTAACCGTAGTTTAAAATTTGGCACAATTATGTGCCTTTTTACAATTTTAAATTTTATATATAACCTATTTGGACAGATTCAACTTTTTCTATAAGCTAGTTTCTCAGGAATGGCTCGACGTATTTCATTCAAACTTTTAACATTTTATTCCCCATATTAAAATGAACCCATAGGCCAATGTTTATAACTCTAGTGTGAAAATTTGTCAAAATTATGGGCCTTTTTACACTTAGAAATTTTACATTTCCGCCAGTGGGGTGGCGGAGTTAACTTGCGAGTTCCACTCTCTAACTGGAGAATGAATCTTCATACATAGATAGCCTACAGTAATACTTTACTTGGAATGGCATTTAGGGTGGGGTGGGTCGGGTCAAGGTCAAGGTCGCTGTTACAAAAAATAGAAAGAAAAAAATTCTGTTTAATTACTCGATAACAAATTAAAATATTATTTACAATAAAATAATTATAACTTAATTTATACATACCTAGACATCGCATGAGATTGCATATGTGGTGGGTGTAGTCAAGATTACTGTTTAGAAAAATGCTTTCCTCTCACTAATTCCAGAACGAAATTTACTTTGTTTTATTGGCCCCAACTATCCATACAGTTTGTTTTAGAAGAAACAGCTCTTCTTTTGTTTTCTTATTTCTTAAAATATCTTCAAGTTTATCGCATATAAGTAAATACTAACTTTCGGGTTTAGGATATCTACACCGTTTTCCGCCTGTATTCCAAAGATTCTCTTATGACCACATAGGCTTTGACAGTAACCTATACTTGCTACGTTGTTTGTTATATCGTTCTGCACATCTGCACAGCCTGTGAATGATAACGCTATTGAACAGTTAACGTTAAATAAACATCTAAAATTATATTCCCCTTGTTTGTCGTCATCGTACAGCAAAATGTATTTCCAGCGGCTTACTTTCTCAGAAAAATCTACTAAACATTGTATCGTTTTACATTCTAGCACGTTATACCTGAATTGCTTTAAATTTGTAGATGTGATAATCTAGGTTTTGACACATACTCATATGCATGCCGATCGTTTACTAGTTTAATAAATTATGCTAATGAACTAAAATATTTCAAAATAATATTAATATTAAAATTATTACCATGAAAGAAAAATGTATCTTTCACTGAGACGTAGCTTATCCAAACATCCGAGTTGGTATATAACACGTCTATGGGTTTGGCAACTTCAAAGAAGTTGTTCTTGTAAGTAAGCCTTGGTTCAGCAAGGGTACAATTTGCTAAAAGCCATGTAGTTGAGTAATTGCTTACAATGTATTGTTCAGCTGAAATCCAAATGAAATCTTTCTAAAGAAACGTATAGGACTGTTGTAAATAAATAATGTTGTACTACAAATCAATGATAACTGTGTACACGAATTAAGAAACGTGTTAACCAACTATACAAACTTACCTTTTGCTGACTTATTCACCAGAAGATAAAATCCTAGAAATCCGTACCACCACATGGTGTCACTCTATCACTGTTATCGACTAAAATAATTGAACAAGGAAGTAACAATGCAGTACTTCACTGGTTTGAGGGTTTCCGGTTTTTAAAGTATTGTGTGTTGATACAATTATTCATGTTACATATTAAACACTCAATGCATTTATCAGACCCAATGACATTTTCAATATGGCGCCATTTGCGTAATAAATATAAGTTTAAGTACATATATGCACTTTGCCAAGATCCTGCTGACAAAATCTGTTATGAAAAGTAGACTAATAATATTTGGATAATCGATAACATGACTTGTGTTCGAATAGTGTAATAGATTTAATAATATTTTTCGTTTATAAGCTCGACTTTTCGAAGAAAACAAGTCAAACTATGGTCTTCGCTCTGTCGTCTGCTTCAGCGCCTGCGTCTGCGTCAGCGTTAGTTCTGTTTTTTTGGTTGAAGAGGAACTGTCTGATTTGTATAGATTTATATCATGTCTCGTTCATTACCCATTAACGTTTTATGTAACATAAATAAACGTCAACATCGACACTAATTATTTCTCTTATCGAAAAATGCAAATATATATTTTCTGTGAATACAGACCCGTTTATCTTACAGCAGCGACTACATTCGGTTTGGAATGACACAATAAGGACTGTGCATGCGTCATCAACCGATCTGACTCGTCTAAACGATTATAATTTTCCTACAAAATCGTACAGCCACTCTTTAAGTTTTTTGTTAGAGTCCATTTCTCAAAAGCTATTAAAGGTATGCATTTGAAACATTCATTAAGTTTTTATGATCAAAAGGGTAATCCATTACAACAAGGCAGGTAACTCTCTGATTTTTATGTGTGAGTTATGTGTCATTGATTGGACTTACAACTTGGAATATATTGAATAACTATAAATTTTGGTAACTATAAAATTTCTCAATAACTATCAAAGACATTAAATTGAAACTCAAGATACTTGTCTATGGTGCTGACCCCATTCTGCAGACATAAGGGTGTAACTCTTTTAAGGATTCTGTTGGAGGTATGACCCTTTTTTTTCAACTAACATGTTCGCTGTAGGTCAAATTTTTTCAATAGGTTTATAACTTATTAGGGCCCCGCAAATATTTTGCAGGTGCCCTATAGTAATCACCCTGTCTGTCCGGCCGTCTGTCCGTCCATCTGTCCATCCGTCCGTCCAAATTTTTCATGTTTTTCTTTGATAACTTCAAAACCGTTTCAGCTATTAATTTGAAACTTCATGGGTGGATAGATCTCATTAAGGAGAAGTGCACTGTACAATAACCATTACTCTGCACTTCATGGTTCTGGAGTTATTGCCCTTTGTTAATGTTTTATACTTCGTTTTTGCCTGGAGCATAACTCTTAGACTATAAGAGGTATTAATTCGAAACTTCATAGGTGGATAGATCTCATTGAGGAGAAGTGCAGTGCAGAAGAACCTTTACTCTGCACTTCATAATTCTGGAGTTATTGCGCTTTGTTAATTTTTCATTTTCAGGCAGAGTTAACTTTTGCTTTCAGCTCTCTAACTTGAGAACGAATTGAAATATTTTAATGAAACTTCATCCATAGATACCTTAGATCGAGACCTGGCTTGGGATTACATAGGTGGTGGATGGGGTCACTGTCGAGGTCACCGTTAAAAAAAAAAGAAAAACGGTTTCCGCTCAATTACTCGAGAACGAATTGAGCTATTGTAATTAAACTTCTTGCATAGATACCTTTTATCAAGACATCGCTTGGGATTGCATAGGGGGTTGGTGGGATTAAGGTCAAGATCACCGTTACTAAAAATAGAAAAACGGTTTCTTCTCAATTACTCAATAACAGATCGAGCTATTGTATGAATATAGAGGGAACATTCCTTGTGAAAGCAACTGCTAATACAGTTTCAAACAGACTTTCTTGAAACTTGTCTTCATTGTTGAGGGAAATGTATGGTTGTGCGTAAAGATGGGGATGTAAATTTGTCTCCCACATTCGGAAGTTATGTATATATTGCATTAGTTATTGTGTTTCTCAGATATTCTACACTTATTGGTTATCAATGTAAACATGCATGTACTAATATATATTCCACGAGCTTTATGTAATGTTTGACATAGATGGAAGTGCTTACATGAACTAGATTGTCATACTTCCTTTTTGTCTGGAGCATGACTCGTAGACTGTAAGAGGTATTAACTTGAAACTTCATAGGTGGATAGATCTCATTAAGGAGAAGCGCAATGCACAAGAAACATTACTCTGCACTTCATAATTCTGGGGTTAATGCCCTTTGTTAATTGTTCATACTGGAATGAAATACATCGGATAATTTCTTGTGAACGCAACTCCTTCTACATTTTCCAACGGATTTTCTTGAAATTTGTCTTTATTGTTAAGGGTAACGTGTAGCTGTGCGTAAAGATGGAGATTTAAATGTGTCTTCTCCAGTCGCAAGTTATGGCCGTTTGATTATTTTTCCTCTATGGAATGTATCGGGAATATTTCTTGTGAACGCAACTCCTCCTACAGTATGCAACGGGCTTTCTTGAAACTTGTTTTCATTGTTGAGGGTAACGTGTAGTTGTGCGCAAAGATGGGGATTGAAATTTTTTATTAAAAAAGCACATGTTTTTATTTGCTGGCCCCCACCTTCAAACATGCAATAAATCGGGGCCCGTTGTCACCCCTCTAACAAAGTTCTAGTTGTCTTGAAGCTCAAAGTACTTGATCACAGTGATGAATTTATTCTGTAGACAAGAAAGGTAACTCTGTCAAGGATTTTGTTTGATCCTTTTTTCAGCTTTGAATTTTCGCTTTATCTCAAATTTCACAATAACTATAAGAGGTATTGCCTTGAAACTCAAAACACTTGATCACGACCCTTCTGTTGAAAAGATAAGGTAACTATTTCAAGGATTTTGGTGGGGTTATTAACATTTTTTAAACTTATAATTTTCTCTTTTGGTCAAATTTCATAATAACTGTAAGAGGTATTGTTTTACATTCAAAATACTTGATCACAGTTACGAACCCATTCTGTAGACAAAATGTGGTAACTGTTTCAAGGTGTTTAGTGGGGTTTCTTCTCGTTTATCAACTTACAATTTTAGATTAAGGCCAAATTTCTCAATATCTGTAAGAGGTATTGACTTGAAAATCGACATACTCTTGAGTAAATCAGCATGTACATTAGTGTATATTCCGTTTGTAGCAAGTGTTTTCAAACATAGACATAATAAGATGCCTTTCGTAAATAAGAAACAGTTTTCAGTCAAATAAACGTCATTAACGTTCATTATAACTAATGTCAATTAAAGACATGTAGATTTGTATTTTATGGACTGCAGCTTTAAGCAAAATATACGAGCTCCTGAAAAAGTGTATTTTTAAAGTCAATTGCCTTGTTAATTGTTCATTTATACCGTCCATTTATACGAATATATTCTAAAAACAATATGCATACATACATATCTATTATTCGTCCACACAACATATAAACTGTGAAAGGCAACACTAAGATTTACTCATAGGTTTGCTTACATAGCGTCAACATTATATGTTGTTCATAACATATAAATTCACTTGATGTACATTTATTCACATTGATAATGTCATTCACACTAACGTATCGTGGTGTCCTGCATGAACCATGATGGATGGATTTGAAATGTGTAATTTACATGTAATGTCGTCACCCTCTGCACATTTAGCAATTCTGCTTCATGTTGTTGGGCTATTATTTGTGACATTCTCACTCGGTTGTTCTCTATCATTGAAGGAATATCAGTTGTCCTCTTTCACGTTGGCATAACTTGGATCACGTTGTGTAATATGATGATACATATGTTCTTCATATGATGTGTTGCGTCTCTCTAGTACTGAATAGTTGGCTTCAGAGTTGTCTACTCTTCCCTCGTTGGACTCATTTGCGCCATGGCTAAGTCCCTCGCAGTTGTTCTTTTTCACCAAGCAAGTACATTTTCCTCTGAAATTAAATAGGAGCACATAGCAAACGTAGAAACATATTACATTGACGGTTGGACACGTAAACATATACGTCAGTATTGTATGTAATACAAAGTTTAAAAGGCACAACTGATTCGAAACGGATTAAAACATGTTATAATTAATCTGCAATTATATGATGTGAAAGTTACTGGGGGCATACAGATCTATGGCATGCGCCCATCCTGTTAAACTATTAGTTAATGTATTGTATTGCTCATTGTCGATGCATTTCACTTTATTTTACATGATGTGCATCTTGAGCTCAAATAATTACACGTCAAGTAGGTTTTAAATAATTCCCACTTTATATATGCATACATTTGAAACAAGAGTTGTATTAATACAAGCGATTACTAAACATACCGTCTTCTGAGCACAATCATGGTCACAGCTCCTTCGACTGCGACCAAAACCCCTAACGACACACCGATCGATGCCTACTCCTAGAACTGAAAAGTCTGAAGATGCCAAACCTTTTAGAACTGTCATTGCAAAATACTGATTCAGACATTAATTGTTGTTAGCATTACTGAACAGTATTGTTTTTGTTTCTGCCAATGCATAAATTAATTACAAACATGAATGTGTGACATACCTTTGCGTTTGTTTGTGGTCCCTTCTGTTTTTTCAGAACGGTTTGGAGTTTGGATCTCAGTTGAAACCGGCATGCGAGATGAATCGGTTCCTTGAAACATCATATAACTACAGTTTACGTGTTGGCCTACTTATTGTGTGCTTTCAACGTCTGATTACAAACAATGATATTAAACAGTTTAAATGGACTATTTACTGGAAATTCAGCACTTTCTGTGATAAGCAGCATATATGAAAATCAAAAGAATCCTCCCATGTTTAACCCTATAAGTTTAGGTCACATTACTCATGACACATAGTGCTTCTTTGGTACCATTGGTTGTGAACGCAACTGTCCTTGTTTTGCCGTTCAAGAATGCGTATTTCACCTCAGAATACGCTGCGCTTCCTTAAACACAAAAACGTATAATTACCCTTTGCTCTATAAATTATTGCAAATTAAAATTAGATACTGTGATAGACTATTATTAATATTTAAACGATTCACAAAATAATATGTGTTGTTTATTCTTTGTGTTGACGTCTGGAGAAAAACTCGAGATTGAAGTAAGAAAACATAATCATTTTTCATATATTTTACTAAAAGACATGAACGTAGTGACTAGCATATCTGATTACATATACGTTGTCATACACAAACCATGTGGCATTTCCACCGCACTGGGATTTCATTGGGTCATTTGATCAAAGGTCAAACGAACCATAAGGTGTATAATCTGACCAATAGATGCAAATTCTTGTCCGGACAATAACTACAGAACCCGTGTGCCTAGTTTCTTAAAACTTGGTAGATTGGTTAGTCGTGACAAGTAAATGATCCATAGTAATTATTGAGTGCTGAAGTCAAAAGTCAAGGTCAAACTGACCAATGGTTCAAACAACTTTTTTTCATTTAAATTGCCATCCTGGCAGTTTTGTACAAAGGTTGCTTTAGACCTAAGGGGGGGGGGGGGAGGGCGCAAGCCTGTTTCACAAACAGTTAGTTTTTCAATTTTGTTTAATACCTTTCTTAAAACCAAACAACTCAATAGCAAAATATAACAGTGTTAACATTTTGAAGTAATTAAATATCTATAGGAACATAGTTACATTATCGTATAAAACACAATATATTGTACGTACGCATGGATGCGTTATTAAATCAGTGTGGTTGCTCGAATTATCCCTGTCCAGTGGTCTTGTCGTTGCCCTTCGCTAAAGCCAGAATTGATAATACTTGAGATGGATGCTGGATACGTGTTATCCTTTAAGCATATTAAGTTCCCTTCGGTCCAAGTGTTGCTATATTTAGTATGTATGGTCGCTGTGGCTGCTGGACAAAGAATACAATAAGTAAATGTTAGTAACTCATCAGTCAATCGGGCGTTTATTATGCTAAAATAATTGGGACAAGTCGTTATTTCTTGTATGTTCTTATGGTGGGACAGCAAAGGCTGACTCAACTACAAATACGAATCGGGTTTTTCGCACGTGAGCATACAATCAAATATATAATCCAATAACACTTGCATATTTCATCATTTCGCTACCGTAACGAACATTGGTGCCGTGTAATGCCACTATCATGCTCTGCACAACACATCAAACATTTGAATTTGCCTGAGTTATTTAATGTTTAGACGAATAAAAAATTTGTTAAAATTCCTTTTTGGTATTTGTCATAATTTGACACAAAAGGCTGGGACACTTGCAAAATACCGGTAATTATTAAAGCATCAATTAGCACAGATATATATTTTTTATGTAGACTTTGCTTGAAATGCAGTCAAAAAAACGCAAGGGGAAAATATCAATTAGGCTGTAGAAAAAAAAGAAAGAGTAAACTTTTCTGAAAGTTTTGCTTTACATGTGTCTGAATAAGCGTTTGAAATTGGGATTAATTATAAAATCATAAAAACAAGCTAAAGGTAAATGATGATTGAAACATAAGTTACAATAAAAATTAACAGGCCATACAGGTTTTCCTTTTGAATCTTTATATATATTATTAATATATAATGCAAGATTTTAAATTACTGCAATGGCTGTATTATAAAATAGAAAGTTCGTTTAATGACATTTTTGTTATAATTTATTTTGAAAGCAAATTTTGAATAATTGATTTACGCTTAATAAACATAAACCATTTGAATATAATGTTGAAAGCTAACATAATTAGTGTCTATATTTATACGAACTAGTTGGTGATATATATACTTGAAATCATTATTATTTCATCGGTATACCAATACACCTGTTTATATTCCAACAGATATATTCAGTTTTTTTGTTTTTCTTGGTTAGTTGGAAAAGCAAAGCGAGTGGAATATGAATAAAATATATATAAAGTTAGTTTAATGTAAGTCTAAGTACCTGTGTTTTTTGTATCGCTGCACTTTAATATTGTCTGACCTGTTACAGGCTTGCCACTTAAACCCTGGGAAGTAATATGTAAGGCAATCGCCGGTTTGTCCCGTGCCACTTGTGTTGATAATTGAATCGTTTACTGTGTATGAAAAGTAAATGAAATAGCATTATAAATGAAAATAAATAAACAATGAAACACATTATAATTAGGGTAATGAATATGTTTTCCTCATACTTTTCTAAGATATCGTAAGTGTTAATGATATGTTTGAAACGACGCATTTTGCCACCAATATTCGCTTATGTTGGTGTTGGGCAGACGTTCAAATACATTTAGAAATAGTTTTATGTATCTCAAAATTTCTTGAATGCCAACCCATGCCTATTATTATACAGTGTTTGCTATTTAACTCAAAATGTACCTTGGGAGACACTATAAATTGTACTTACCCGTAGTTTGAGTGAAGATGGCATAACAGTCATTTGTACAAAGATTGTGTCTGTTCCCGTTGCAATATCCAAACGCGACGTCGTAAACAGATCCATTGAGGCATCGACAGTGTATAACTGACTGTAGATATTAATTTTGATATATCTTGCAGGCAACATAAGCGGCATGAAACTAATTTGTATATAAAACACAAAACTATATAATGAAATACATTGAACAGTGGATACGATTAAAGTAATACAAACTATTTATTTTGGAAGATAGATATACACAATGTTTTGAAGGTATCTACAAAAAGCATAAAACTATAAAAAAAAAAAAAAGACAAAACACATGCACGATTTTAAGTCATGATCATGATTATTGTTATAGAAATGGTAATTACTTGTTAACTTGTTTTGTTAACGCGTATCCTAATCTTACCCGAGGATAACTTATCACCCATAACCAAACTACATATAATTTGTATTTATTAAATGCTTGTTAATAAAATTAGCAAGACCATAATAATGTGTATGTCTAGAAAAGGGCATATGTCTAAATTGCATAACTGCTCTCATTCCCTTTTTATGTATTTTATCACATGCATTGTATATCTTTTATTTATATTTTAGTTACCTGTTACTATTGGATTATTTGTTATTTGTTACTATTGATTTTCTTATTACTAAAACATATGTTCATGTAAATACATGTAAGTAAACACTTACTGCGGGTGTTTAGGATATCTACGACGTGGTGTGCCTGTATTCCAAATGGTCTTGTATGACCACACAGAGTTTGACAGTAACAGATACTTGTTAATTTGTTTGTTATCTCGCTCTGCACGTCTGCACAAACTGTTAAGGTTAACGTCATTAAAAATGTAACATTCACGGAACGTCTCGCTCGCCTGTCTGCATCATACAAAAAATGTGTTTCCAATTTCATTTACTTACATATACTTACTCTTACTAATTCGGCTAGACGAGGTATTTGTTACATGCTAACGCGTTATACATGTTGTGTGTGGTGTTTTTTTACATTTGTAGAATTTGGCAATGTTTTTGCAATGTCATACACTCATTTAACTTATGTAATAAGTTAGACAGTTGAAATAAATTATTTCAAAATGATATACTCGTAAGTAAGATACAAAGTATTACCATGGAATAAAAAAGAAACTTAAACCGAGACGTAACCTATCCAAACATCTGAGTGTAGTTCATCAATGGATTCATCGACTTATGTTATTGTAATTTAGTCTTGGTTCAGCCAGAGTACAAGGTGCAACAAGCCATTCGGTTGAGTAATTGCTTACACTGTATATTGCACCTAAAATAAAAACCATTTCGCTCAACAGAAAAATATGGGACACACTGAGAACATAAATGATCACCAACAATAAGTTGGTTAAAAGGTTTCAGTTTTATATAAGTTAATACATATGTTGCATGTATTACCGCTGTTAATATAAAATCTTTAAATCGTTTTTTTTATTAAAAAAAATATTGTTTTAATATACATATTGCTCAATATATTTATGTTACTGTGGATTAAGACTATAATACATTTCTAGGCAGATTATACATTTCGTTTATCACACACTAATTATTTTTACATGAAAAACGTTATTACCATGTCTGAAATGCTGATGTGAGTTTCTGTACGGATAGTTGTAGTTAACTAGTGTTGTATTACTAGTCAAAGCAATGTTTGTAGACTAATGAAGAAAACGTGTCAACCAGCTATACATAATTACCTCTTGCTGACATAATCACCAGTAGAAAAACTCCGAGAATTCCGTACCACCCATGGTGTGACACTTTCATCGATCTCGACTAAAACCATAATGAAACACGGAAGTTACAATACAGTTGATTATGCACTATTTCACTGGTCTCAGGGTTCCCGGTTTTGAAAGTAGTGGTATCAGTCGCAATGGCCTTTTCGATATGGCGTCATTTGTGTAATAAATACTATTTTAAGTGACCATACATTGCTTATGGTTCCTTTCAAACAATATTTCTTTTAAAGACATTCCAAACGGTCATTGCAGCAAAGGAAGTACGTGTGTAATTTCTAAATTGTATTTTGAATAATACATATTTCTTTAATAATACATATAAACTAAAATAAAGTATAAGCTCATACCGAATTATGCTTTATACTGGTAGTTATTGCCATTCTCGTCGGCGAATGTAGATGCAATGTCAATACTTTTATAAGATATCTGTGTATGTTTTCTGTCAAAGCGAATTAACTTTCGACTAACCATGTACATATAATGAACCAACGATTAAATGTCGTTTGTGTTTATTCTTTGTTACATCAACATCTATATTACTACTGTTTGATTTTAATATACAAATGAAATCAAATTCGTTATGGTGAAGTAATAACCCTAAGTATTGGGACACTTAGGTAACCCTGTGATTTGTATTTCCAGAGTAATCTGCATTTGTTTTGACCTCCAAATTAGAATATGTTGACTTTTTATAAAATATACAATTTCTCAATAATTATGGTGCTGACCTATTCTGCAGACATGAAGAGGTTACTCTTTAAAGCATTTATTGCTTTTTTCATGACCCCGGCATCTTGATGCGGGAGGCATATAGTGATTGTCCTGTCCATCGTTCCATCTGTCCGTCCGTCTGTCCATCCTTCCGTCTGTGACAAGGTTAAGTAGATTTTACCATTTCGTCTAGCACCAACACCGCTTACTACAACTCGTGGATACTGACAAAGTTGAAAAAAGTTTGAAAAAAGCATCTCGGGGGAATGAGGAACTCAGTCCCCGGTGTAGAGCATGAAAGGCTGACACTTGCTGAAACTTAACCTCGTCACTAAACAGCTAGTGCCTTAGGCATGATGTTTATTCTATTTTCAAATTTAATACATACATCCTACACTAAACCTGTATTTCAGAAATGGTTTTGTAGCCCTTGAATGAGATTGTGACATTTATTTATTGTTTTTGTGTTACAGTTAATGTTCGCTTCTTTAATGGTGTGTTCTGATGCAGCTGTACCTGGGGTGCAGTGCAAGTTCAGGGACATGTTTGAAGAGGTACGGTGTTGACAGTTTGGGTTTTTAACTGTCTTGTCCAAGGTGAGGCAAGGAAACATTAAAGGGGCTATGTCAACAAAAGAATTGGCTTCCTTTTGCAATATAAATAAACTTCCCTTCTACAGAAACGGTGAAGGTGAAGGACTTGATCGCTTCCTGAAGCGAGAGGACGATATCACCCAACCTCACTTTGACCTTGACCTTGACCTAATTTGCACTTAGAATAATTCAAATGGGCTGTTTCTTGGTTAACTAGATTTACCGCTTCATCTAACACCAACACCGCTTGCTACAAAACTTGGATACTTACACATTTGTTGCTTATGACTATCCCTAATGCAGCCATGTCACCCAACCTCACTTTGACCTTGACCTTGACCGAATCTGGACTAAGAAATGGGCTATCCAGCACCAACCGGGGGCATGTGTATTTATCAAACAGATTCTTTTTCAACTTAGAATTTTATCTTTAGGTCAAATTTCTCAATATGTACAAGAGGTATTGACTTGAAATTCATGACACTTCTTCACAGTGATGAACCCATTCTACATGTATTAACAAAAGGTCAGAATTTTTTATCAAATACGAGAACGTCGAGCGTCCAGCACCCGTAGGCTGTGCTTTGGTTTATTGTCCCAATATTTAGGAACATGAAAATTAATTCCAGAAATTGTATTCCAAAATTTCGGTATCGCCTTATATAAAATGTTATTATATGTAATTATAAATGATTAGAAGGAATGTTTGTTAGTAAACAAATGTTTATCAGATCAATCATTTTGCCACTGGGGAGTTAATGTTAACACCCTGATGGTGTTAATTGTTGTGTATAGGAAAGCAATCGCAATATACCGTGTAACAAGTCACTATGCAACCGTCGTATTAGCAGGGTATGGAAGGTTCTCACCGTTTCAAAATGGTATTTTGGTGTCCTTAAATTAAGGGACGATTTTTTAAATGATGGGTGTCCCAATACTTAGGGTAATTACGGTTCACAGCTACAGCAGTTTTCCGCTTTGAAATTCATACGCCTGTTTACAATATATTTAAAGTGAAACGAGAATCTATATTCGGTTAGTCTACTTATCAAGCATTGGTACAACTTGGTAATCGATGTGCATTTACCAACAAAAGCCACGTGAATAATTTGTTTTACTAGATTTCATTTTAGCTCGACATTTCGACATACTCGCCCTAGCGGCTGTGTCCGCTCTAGGTAAAGTTGTTCGGTAAACTACTTTCACCGAAAGGGCTAGAGGGATTTCATTCAACCTAAAAAATTTATTCCTCGTATGGACATGGGCTCATTGACCAAGTTTGATAACTCTAGCTCGAATTTTGTCAAAAACCGGGCCTTTTACACTTAAAAAATTTTCAATTCAAAGCTTATTTTGCATTGGTTAAAGTTTTTCAGTAGCCTAGTTTCTCTAAAATGTTGAGTTATTTCATTCGAACTTAAAATATACCTTTACCCCAGAAATATGAGCCAATAACCCGAGTTTCAATACTCTAGTATGGATATTGTCAAACATAAGGGGCTATTTTACATTTCGCAATCTTTCATTAAAAGATAAATAAATGGCTAGATAGTTTTTCGATAAGCAGTTTTCGCAGAAACTACTGTATAGATGTATTAGCACATTTTGGTGTGACCTCACTTGGGTATGTGTTTAGTATTTATTAGGCAACGGCCAGGCATGCTGTTACTAAAAAAGCAACATGGTTCCTTTTACAGTACTTGGAATTAGTGGTTTTAGTTTACTTTCCTATATGGGAATAATATCGTGGGACGAAGCTGTTGGATTATGTTTGGGTCTTATGGTCAAACGGTCAAGGTCAATGTTGCTAAGATTTTCCACTCAGGAATTTGTTGGACCAAAGTCAATGTTACTGAAAGAGAGAACATTCTTTAGAAAAAAAGGCCAATTTCTCTGATAGTACAAGAAAAGTCGAGCTTGCTGATGGTTTTCTCTCGTATTAAGTCAAATATGTTGACATTGTATTATAATGAACTATTTTATCATAAATGAAGTCATCTTGTCTAGTACCAGCATCCCTGTTTGTACAGCGGATATATTATAAATTAAATGTTAGAATTAACATTATATGTACAATTCGAAGAATACCACTGTCTATATCGTGTCCCCTGGGTCCATATTTATAAAGCTTCTTAAGCCATTCTTAACTTAAGTTAAAAATAAGTCGAAATTTAAATGTGTGTTTCAAACAACATGCTTTGGACCAAGTGCATGACAAGTACTAAATATTAATACACTTGGAATTATATTGGAACTGAGTCAAAAAAAATCTTCAAACAATGAATTTCTTTTTCAGAAAATCCAAACATAAGCTTTCAGAATTTTAAGATTTTCTTAATTTTCGACTAAGATGCTTTATAAATACCGGCCCTGGTCCATCCACTGTGCAATTTCTCAATCCCAAACTTAGACTTAATTTTAAATATTAGCCGATGGAATTCAAAAACCGAATTGTGTTGGTCCATGTTTCATGTTTCAAGATTAAGTTTGAACTTCTGGGCTGGTATTTATAAAGAATCTTAGTCGAAAATTAAGAAAAATCTTAAAATTCTCAAATTTAATTACTGGATTTTCTGACAAAGTAATGCATTTCAGGAAGATTTTGACACATAATTACAATATAATTCAAAGTGTATTAATATCTAGCATTAGTCATGCAAATGTTCCAAAGCATAGTGTTTTAAACACAAATTCTAATTTTGACTTAAGTTAAGAATGGCTTAAGAATCTTTATAAATAAGGGCCCTGTTGTCATAGACCTGATCTTTTAAATAATAACAGGTAAGGTTTACCGTAGAATATGAATAAAAAATGTCAACCTTATGACAATTTCTTACAATATAAACCTCGTCACCTACTAGAAACTAGAAGCAACATCCTATTACATTTTAGGCATTTCAATTATATCTTGTAAATAGATCCCTGCAGATGTCACACAGTCGGAAGAAAATGACTC
Source organism: Congeria kusceri (assembly GCA_027627225.1). Lineage (NCBI taxonomy): Eukaryota > Metazoa > Mollusca > Bivalvia > Myida > Dreissenidae > Congeria > Congeria kusceri. The sequence goes on from CM051030.1 coordinate 1,270,100, forward strand.
GCTTGTTTAAAGTTTAAACGGAAATATGTTCCATTACCAAGATGTATCTTTAACGGTAATATTTAGATGGAAAATACATGTATATTCTAACAATTGGAATTGTATCCTGTTAACACAGTCATAGACGAGAATGAACATATAAAGATATGTCTGGCTAATATTGTTATATCTATAATAGCATGTTCAAATCTGCAATATGTGTAACACAAGTGCCTGGGTGCATATTATTAGTAAGTTGCATTGAAGATACTTTGTTGCAGACATGATATGAGTCAATGATATTGCGTACACAAAATTAGAATGTTCTTGTGCTGAATTAGTTTTAACATGCTTGTTGCATGGTCGTAAATGCATTCTAGTCTTACATATAATTACTTTTTAAGTGGTTATTCCATGTAAGAATATAACGTTTTTGGCAGGCCACAAATATAAAAGACTAGATAATTGACGTAAAATGACAGTTATAATGATATTTTATGCTGTCCAAACATGCAGGCTGCATGTATAATGACATTATTAGTAAATATGCACTGTGAATACCAGAAAAGGTTGAGAAACTTATTCCGTATAATGTTTAATATTACATTTGCTGCATTGTATGTATAAAATAAAATATTAAATGACTTGACCGTTATCCTATGTATACAATAAAAGTCAGAATATTATTAATTAATGATGCATAATTCATTCTTTGATATTTGATATGTATCGCCTTGTTACCCACGATTTCAGGCCGCAAACGTATCAATGAACTATGTTGTTGGATTCGAAATGTGATTGTAATTACTGTCTTCACCGTTTGCACATGTGTTTCTTGTGTGCGCAGCTTAAGTAGGTGCAGCTGTGTCATTATCATAGTCACCGTTTGCGCCTGCACATTTCGCCTTTGCAGCCAATGTAGCTGCAGTCGTGTTATACTCGTTGTTTGTTGTAATGTTTTGACTCTTCCCCTGTCCCTGTACATGGTCGTAGTCCCCATGCCGGCCAAGCTTCAGTTTATTATAAACATTGTCTAGATTCCTGTCCGAAGATGTTGTTTCCCTATTAGTTGTGTAATGTTAATCGTTTCCACGTGGTTCCTCTGTATCATTGATAGAAGTGTAATTATCGTCGTCCACAATGACATCATCTGGATCGCCTGGTGTATTATAGTGGTACATATGTTCGTCTTCTGAGATGGTGTGTTTTTCTAGTACCAAGTAGTTGTGGTTGGCTACAGAGTTGTCGATCCGTTCCCCATTAGACGATCTTCCTTCCAGCACATGTTCGTCCTTCGCATTTTTACAATTTTTTGTCTTCAAACATGTTAGTGTTCCTCTGAAATCAAAAAAATGTTAACATTGAAAACATGGCATCATATTTTCATCACATTATAATTTAATATAAAACCATGATACACGTTCTAAAACTCTCGACCTTATCATGCAATTTACTTAACATGCGCGACTTTTCTATGAGATCGTATTCAAAATACATGCGTTTTAACAAAGGTCTAGAAGTTTATTGGTGATAATATATAAAGTGTACATGAGAAGACCATTTGCGTAAGCAGTCTTAAAAGAACATTCTTTAAAAGGTGTTTTATTAAGTACATAAGCACATTCAAGCTATTTAACCGATGTACACATTTTAAAATCAGAGAGTTCATATGTTTAATATATATCACCGCATATGTTTAATTTATATCACCGATAGACGTTTAACATTTAGTCACTCCACTCTTACAAAAACTATATGCTTGCATATACGGGATATTTGTTGGTTTCAGTGTAAGATCGTATACTATTTCATGACTGGTCATATAAAACATTTTCACGAGAAGCGGGGCCACGAGTGAAAATTTCAGTTTTCTATGACCACAAATGAAATAAAATACTATCTTAAACTGAAATCAACACATTTTCTTTTTGTTTCGTGTTTTTGGACGATAAATGAAAATGCACGAGATATGCTGAAGTGTCAAAGTTTTGTGTATCATGACGTCATAAATATAATCCATAATGATTCCAAAATTGTCGCTCAATTTTGTGGTGGAAAATACTGTCTGCGTCATTGTCGCGTAATTGTATATTTATTGAATTTGTTTATGTGTTTTCTGTTGTTTAAAAAGGTCGATGTTTACACTGACGATTAGCTTGTTATATAAAAAATAATAATTAAAAACGTAATAAAAAGTAGAAGTAGTTATATAAAACCCAGAGTGAAATGATCAAACTTTTTTTAATGTGTTCATTTCACTCGACCGAGAGTGAAATGATCGTGTTATCATTAACTGGTATTCTCCACTCACTCACTGCATAGCATAAAATAATTGTTGCTCTTCATGAATTCCCTATAGTATGGTAAACGTGGCTTAAACAAAATTGAAACTGAATCTGACATCTGACGATGGTCTGAAAATTGAGCAATATAAGTCTATGTCTTTAAATTGTTTTATGGGAAAAGATGTAATTGATACTTGTTTTTCTTTCATTTTATCGTGGCTCAGAAAGGCTCAGTTCCGCTTCTCTCGTCTAAATCTAAGCATTGAGTAAATATTATTTTTGTTCTTTAATTTGAACTGCGATGCAATGAGGTTAATCTTTATTTACATTTACATGTATTATAAATAAATCTGGGCCAAGTGTGAGGTTTGGGCGCCCGTAAACCGGTTTAAATACCCAATGTTTTGCATTGACCGTTCCAAGACGAGGAGCCCAGTTTTGTACATATGTGTGTATTGTGTTTATAACGTCTTTTTGTATTGTGCTGTACAATATAGGACCTTGTGCTGCTGGTAGGAGTTCTCTCCTCCTGCTGCAGCTGGAGTTACACTTTGTATGATAATTGTTGTGAAGTACAGTGTTGTTGTATTGTGCTGTAAAATATAGGACCTTGTGCTGCTGGTAGGAGTTCTCTCCTCCTGCTGCAGCTGGAGTTACACTTTGTATGATAATTGTTGTGAAGTACAGTGTTTTTGTATTGTGCTGTACAATATAGGACCTTGTGCTGCTGTTAGGAGTTCTCTCCTCCTGCTGCAGCTGGAGTTACACTTTGTATGATAATTGTTGTGAAGTACAGTGTTGTTGTATTGTGCTGTACAATATAGGACCTTGTGCTGCTGGTAGGAGTTCTCTCCTTCTGCTGCAGCTGGAGTTACACTTTGTATGATAATTGTTGTGAAGTACAGTGTTGTTGTATTGTGGTGTAAAATATAGGACCTTGTGCTGCTGGTAGGAGCTCTCTCCTCCTGCTGCAGCTGGAGTTACACTTTGTATGATAATTGTTGTGAAGTACAGTGTTGTTGTATTGTGCTGTAAAATATAGGACCTTGTGCTGCTGGTAGGAGTTCTCTCCTCCTGCTGCAGCTGGAGTTACACTTTGTATGATAATTGTTGTGAAGTACAGTGTTTTTGTATTGTGCTGTAAAATATAGGACATTGTGCTGCTGGTAGGAGTTCTCTCCTGCTGCTGCAGCTGGAGTTACACTTTGTATGATAATTGTTGTGAAGTACAGTGTTTTTGTATTGTGCTGTAAAATATAGGACCTTGTGCTGCTGGTAGGAGTTCTCTCCTGCTGCTGCAGCTGGAGTTACACTTTGTATGATAATTGTTGTGAAGCACAGTGTTTTTGTATTGTGCTGTACAATATAGGACCTTGTGCTGCAGGTAGGAGTTCTCTCCTCCTGCTGCAGCTGGAGTTACACTTTGTATGATAATTGTTGTGAAGTACAGTGTTTTTGTATTGTGCTGTAAAATATAGGACCTTGTGCTGCTGGTAGGAGTTCTCTCCTCCTGCTGCAGCTGGAGTTACACTTTGTATGATAATTGTTGTGAAGTACAGTGTTTTTGTATTGTGCTGTACAATATAGGACCTTGTGCTGCTGGTAGGAGTTCTCTCCTCCTGCTGCAGCTGGAGTTACACTTTGTATGATAATTGTTGTGAAGTACAGTGTTGTTGTATTGTGCTGTACAATATAGGACCTTGTGCTGCTGGTAGGAGTTCTCTCCTGCTGCTGCAGCTGGAGTTACACTTTGTATGATAATTGTTGTGAAGTACAGTGTTTTTGTATTGTGCTGTACAATATAGGACCTTGTGCTGCTGTTAGGAGTTCTCTCCTCCTGCTGCAGCTGGAGTTACACTTTGTATGATAATTGTTGTGAAGTACAGTGTTGTTGTATTGTGCTGTAAAATATAGGACATTGTGCTGCTGGTAGGAGTTCTCTCCTGCTGCTGCAGCTGGAGTTACACTTTGTATGATAATTGTTGTGAAGTACAGTGTTTTTGTATTGTGCTGTAAAATATAGGACCTTGTGCTGCTGGTAGGAGTTCTCTCCTGCTGCTGCAGCTGGAGTTACACTTTGTATGATAATTGTTGTGAAGTACAGTGTTGTTGTATTGTGCTGTAAAATATAGGACCTTGTGCCGCTGGTAGGAGTTCTCTCCTCCTGCTGCAGCTGGAGTTACACGTTGTATGATAATTGTTGTGAAGTACAGTGTTTTTGTATTGTGCTGTACAATATAGGACCTTGTGCTGCTGGTAGGAGTTCTCTCCTCCTGCTGCAGCTGGAGTTACACTTTGTATGATAATTGTTGTGAAGTACAGTGTTTTTGTATTGTGCTGTACAATATAGGACCTTGTGCTGCTGGTAGGAGTTCTCTCCTCCTGCTGCAGCTGGAGTTACACTTTGTATGATAATTGTTGTGAAGTACAGTGTTGTTGTATTGTGCTGTACAATATAGGACCTTGTTCTGCTGGTAGGAGTTCTCTCCTTCTGCTGCAGCTGGAGTTACACTTTGTATGATAATTGTTGTGAAGTACAGTGTTGTTGTATTGTGCTGTAAAATATAGGACCTTGTGCTGCTGGTAGGAGTTCTCTCCTGCTGCTGCAGTTGGAGTTACACTTTGTATGAATATTGTTGTGAAGTACAGTGTTGTTGTATTGTGCTGTACAATATAGGACCTTGTGCTGCTGGTAGGAGTTCTCTCCTCCTGCTGCAGCTGGAGTTACACTTTGTATGATAATTGTTGTGAAGTACAGTGTTGTTGTATTGTGCTGTACAATATAGGACCTTGTGCTGCTGGTAGGAGTTCTCTCCTCCTGCTGCAGCTGGAGTTACACTTTGTATGATAATTGTTGTGAAGTACAGTGTTTTTGTATTGTGCTGTAAAATATAGGACCTTGTGCTGCTGGTAGGAGTTCTCTCCTCCTGCTGCAGCTGGAGTTACACTTTGTATGATAATTGTTGTGAAGTACAGTGTTGTTGTATTGTGCTGTACAATATAGGACATTGTGCTGCTGGTAGGAGTTCTCTCCTGCTGCTGCAGCTGGAGTTACACTTTGTATGATAATTGTTGTGAAGTACAGTGTTGTTGTATTGTGCTGTAAAATATAGGACCTTGTGCTGCTGGTAGGAGTTCTCTCCTCCTGCTGCAGCTGGAGTTACACTTTGTATGATAATTGTTGTGAAGTACAGTGTTGTTGTATTGTGGTGTAAAATATAGGACCTTGTGCTGCTGGTAGGAGTTCTCTCCTGCTGCTGCAGCTGGAGTTACACTTTGTATGATAATTGTTGTGAAGTACAGTGTTGTTGTATTGTGCTGTACAATATAGGACCTTGTGCTGCTGGTAGGAGTTCTCTCCTGCTGCTGCAGCTGGAGTTACACTTTGTATGATAATTGTTGTGAAGTACAGTGTTTTTGTATTGTGCTGTAAAATATAGGACCTTGTGCTGCTGGTAGGAGTTCTCTCCTCCTGCTGCAGCTGGAGTTACACGTTGTATGATAATTGTTGTGAAGTACAGTGTTTTTGTATTGTGCTGTAAAATATAGGACCTTGTGCTGCTGGTAGGAGTTCTCTCCTCCTGCTGCAGCTGGAGTTACACTTTGTATGAATATTGTTGTGAAGTACAGTGTTGTTGTATTGTGCTGTAAAATATAGGACCTTGTGCTGCTGGTAGGAGTTCTCTCCTCCTGCTGCAGCTGGAGTTACACTTTGTATGAATATTGTTGTGAAGTACAGTGTTGTTGTATTGTGCTGTAAAATATAGGACCTTGTGCTGCTGGTAGGAGTTCTCTCCTCCTGCTGCAGCTGGAGTTACACTTTGTATGATAATTGTTGTGAAGTACAGTGTTGTTGTATTGTGGTGTAAAATATAGGACCTTGTGCTGCTGGTAGGAGTTCTCTCCTCCTGCTGCAGCTGGAGTTACACTTTGTATGAATATTGTTGTGAAGTACAGTGTTGTTGTATTGTGCTGTACAATATAGGACCTTGTGCTGCTGGTAGGAGTTCTCTCCTCCTGCTGCAGTTGGAGTTACACTTTGTATGATAATTGTTGTGAAGTACAGTGTTGTTGTATTGTGGTGTAAAATATAGGACCTTGTGCTGCTGGTAGGAGTTCTCTCCTCCTGCTGCAGCTGGAGTTACACTTTGTATGATAATTGTTGTGAAGTACAGTGTTGTTGTATTGTGCTGTAAAATATAGGACCTTGTGCTGCTGGTAGGAGTTCTCTCCTGCTGCTGCAGCTGGAGTTACACTTTGTATGATAATTGTTGTGAAGTACAGTGTTGTTGTATTGTGCTGTACAATATAGGACCTTGTGCTGCTGGTAGGAGTTCTCTCCTCCTGCTGCAGCTGGAGTTACACTTTGTATGATAATTGTTGTGAAGTACAGTGTTGTTGTATTGTGCTGTAAAATATAGGACCTTGTGCTGCTGGTAGGAGTTCTCTCCTCCTGCTGCAGCTGGAGTTACACTTTGTATGAATATTGTTGTGAAGTACAGTGTTGTTGTATTGTGCTGTAAAATATAGGACCTTGTGCTGCTGGTAGGAGTTCTCTCCTCCTGCTGCAGCTGGAGTTACACTTTGTATGATAATTGTTGTGAAGTACAGTGTTGTTGTATTGTGCTGTACAATATAGGACCTTGTGCTGCTGGTAGGAGTTCTCTCCTGCTGCTGCAGCTGGAGTTACACTTTGTATGATAATTGTTGTGAAGTACAGTGTTTTTGTATTGTGCTGTACAATATAGGACCTTGTGCTGCTGGTAGGAGTTCTCTCCTCCTGCTGCAGCTGGAGTTACACTTTGTATGATAATTGTTGTGAAGTACAGTGTTGTTGTATTGTGCTGTAAAATATAGGACCTTGTGCTGCTGGTAGGAGTTCTCTCCTGCTGCTGCAGCTGGAATTACACTTTGTATGATAATTGTTGTGAAGTACAGTGTTTTTGTATTGTGCTGTACAATATAGGACCTTGTGCTGCTGGTAGGAGTTCTCTCCTCCTGCTGCAGCTGGAGTTACACTTTGTATGATAATTGTTGTGAAGTACAGTGTTGTTGTATTGTGCTGTACAATATAGGACCTTGTGCTGCTGGTAGGAGTTCTCTCCTGAAGCTGCAGCTGGAGTTACACTTTGTATGATAATTGTTGTGAAGTACAGTGTTGTTGTATTGTGCTGTACAATATAGGACCTTGTGCTGCTGGTAGGAGTTCTCTCCTCCTGCTGCAGCTGGAGTTACACTTTGTATGATAATTGTTGTGAAGTACAGTGTTGTTGTATTGTGCTGTACAATATAGGACCTTGTGCTGCTGGTAGGAGTTCTCTCCTCCTGCTGCAGCTGGAGTTACACTTTGTATGATAATTGTTGTGAAGTACAGTGTTGTTGTATTGTGCTGTAAAATATAGGACCTTGTGCTGCTGGTAGGAGTTCTCTCCTCCTGCTGCAGCTGGAGTTACACTTTGTATGATAATTGTTGTGAAGTACAGTGTTTTTGTATTGTGCTGTACAATATAGGACCTTGTGCTGCTGGTAGGAGTTCTGCTGCAGCTGGAGTTACACTTTGTATGATAATTGTTGTGAAGTACAGTGTTGTTGTATTGTGCTGTAAAATATAGGACCTTGTGCTGCTGGTAGGAGTTCTCTCCTACTGCTGCAGCTGGAATTACACTTTGTATGATAATTGTTGTGAAGTACAGTGTTTTTGTATTGTGCTGTACAATATAGGACCTTGTTCTGCTGGTAGGAGTTCTCTCCTCCTGCTGCGGCTGGAGTTACACTTTGTATGATAATTGTTGTGAAGTACAGTGTTGTTGTATTGTGCTGTACAATATACTACCTTGTGCTGCTGGTAGGAGTTCTCTCCTGAAGCTGCAGCTGGAGTTACACTTTGTATGATAATTGTTGTGAAGTACAGTGTTGTTGTATTGTGCTGTACAATATAGGACCTTGTGCTGCTGGTAGGAGTTCTCTCCTGAAGCTGCAGCTGGAGTTACACTTTGTATGATAATTGTTGTGAAGTACAGTGTTGTTGTATTGTGCTGTACAATATAGGACCTTGTGCTGCTGGTAGGAGTTCTCTCCTCCTGCTGCAGCTGGAGTTACACTTTGTATGATAATTGTTGTGAAGTACAGTGTTGTTGTATTGTGCTGTAAAATATAGGACATTGTGCTGCTGGTAGGAGTTCTCTCCTGAAGCTGCAGCTGGAGTTACACTTTGTATGATAATTGTTGTGAAGTACAGTGTTGTTGTATTGTGCTGTACAATATAGGACCTTGTGCTGCTGGTAGGAGTTCTCTCCTGCTGCTGCAGCTGGAGTTACACTTTGTATGATAATTGTTGTGAAGTACAGTGTTGTTGTATTGTGCTGTAAAATATAGGACCTTGTGCTGCTGGTAGGAGTTCTCTCCTGCTGCTGCAGCTGGAGTTACACTTTGTATGATAATTGTTGTGAAGTACAGTGTTGTTGTATTGTGCTGTACAATATAGGACATTGTGCTGCTGGTAGGAGTTCTCTCCTCCTGCTGCAGCTGGAGTTACACTTTGTATGATAATTGTTGTGAAGTACAGTGTTGTTGTATTGTGCTGTACAATATAGGACCTTGTGCTGCTGGTAGGAGTTCTCTCCTGAAGCTGCAGCTGGAGTTACACTTTGTATGATAATTGTTGTGAAGTACAGTGTTGTTGTATTGTGCTGTACAATATAGGACCTTGTGCTGCTGGTAGGAGTTCTCTCCTGAAGCTGCAGCTGGAGTTACACTTTGTATGATAATTGTTGTGAAGTACAGTGTTGTTGTATTGTGCTGTACAATATAGGACCTTGTGCTGCTGGTAGGAGTTCTCTCCTCCTGCTGCAGCTGGAGTTACACTTTGTATGATAATTGTTGTGAAGTACAGTGTTGTTGTATTGTGCTGTAAAATATAGGACATTGTGCTGCTGGTAGGAGTTCTCTCCTGAAGCTGCAGCTGGAGTTACACTTTGTATGATAATTGTTGTGAAGTACAGTGTTGTTGTATTGTGCTGTACAATATAGGACCTTGTGCTGCTGGTAGGAGTTCTCTCCTGCTGCTGCAGCTGGAGTTACACTTTGTATGATAATTGTTGTGAAGTACAGTGTTGTTGTATTGTGCTGTACAATATAGGACCTTGTGCTGCTGGTAGGAGTTCTCTCCTGAAGCTGCAGCTGGAGTTACACTTTGTATGATAATTGTTGTGAAGTACAGTGTTGTTGTATTGTGCTGTACAATATAGGACCTTGTGCTGCTGGTAGGAGTTCTCTCCTGAAGCTGCAGCTGGAGTTACACTTTGTATGATAATTGTTGTGAAGTACAGTGTTGTTGTATTGTGCTGTACAATATAGGACCTTGTGCTGCTGGTAGGAGTTCTCTCCTCCTGCTGCAGCTGGAGTTACACTTTGTATGATAATTGTTGTGAAGTACAGTGTTGTTGTATTGTGCTGTAAAATATAGGACCTTGTGCTGCTGGTAGGAGTTCTCTCCTCCTGCTGCAGCTGGAGTTACACTTTGTATGAATATTGTTGTGAAGTACAGTGTTGTTGTATTGTGCTGTAAAATATAGGACCTTGTGCTGCTGGTAGGAGTTCTCTCCTCCTGCTGCAGCTGGAGTTACACTTTGTATGATAATTGTTGTGAAGTACAGTGTTGTTGTATTGTGGTGTAAAATATAGGACCTTGTGATGCTGGTAGGAGTTCTCTCCTCCTGCTGCAGCTGGAGTTACACTTTGTATGATAATTGTTGTGAAGTACAGTGTTGTTGTATTGTGCTGTAAAATATAGGACCTTGTGCTGCTGGTAGGAGTTCTCTCCTGCTGCTGCAGCTGGAGTTACACTTTGTATGATAATTGTTGTGAAGTACAGTGTTGTTGTATTGTGCTGTACAATATAGGACCTTGTGCTGCTGGTAGGAGTTCTCTCCTCCTGCTGCAGCTGGAGTTACACTTTGTATGATAATTGTTGTGAAGTACAGTGTTGTTGTATTGTGCTGTAAAATATAGGACCTTGTGCTGCTGGTAGGAGTTCTCTCCTCCTGCTGCAGCTGGAGTTACACTTTGTATGAATATTGTTGTGAAGTACAGTGTTGTTGTATTGTGCTGTAAAATATAGGACCTTGTGCTGCTGGTAGGAGTTCTCTCCTCCTGCTGCAGCTGGAGTTACACTTTGTATGATAATTGTTGTGAAGTACAGTGTTGTTGTATTGTGCTGTACAATATAGGACCTTGTGCTGCTGGTAGGAGTTCTCTCCTGCTGCTGCAGCTGGAGTTACACTTTGTATGATAATTGTTGTGAAGTACAGTGTTTTTGTATTGTGCTGTACAATATAGGACCTTGTGCTGCTGGTAGGAGTTCTCTCCTCCTGCTGCAGCTGGAGTTACACTTTGTATGATAATTGTTGTGAAGTACAGTGTTGTTGTATTGTGCTGTAAAATATAGGACCTTGTGCTGCTGGTAGGAGTTCTCTCCTGCTGCTGCAGCTGGAATTACACTTTGTATGATAATTGTTGTGAAGTACAGTGTTTTTGTATTGTGCTGTACAATATAGGACCTTGTGCTGCTGGTAGGAGTTCTCTCCTCCTGCTGCAGCTGGAGTTACACTTTGTATGATAATTGTTGTGAAGTACAGTGTTGTTGTATTGTGCTGTACAATATAGGACCTTGTGCTGCTGGTAGGAGTTCTCTCCTGAAGCTGCAGCTGGAGTTACACTTTGTATGATAATTGTTGTGAAGTACAGTGTTGTTGTATTGTGCTGTACAATATAGGACCTTGTGCTGCTGGTAGGAGTTCTCTCCTGAAGCTGCAGCTGGAGTTACACTTTGTATGATAATTGTTGTGAAGTACAGTGTTGTTGTATTGTGCTGTACAATATAGGACCTTGTGCTGCTGGTAGGAGTTCTCTCCTCCTGCTGCAGCTGGAGTTACACTTTGTATGATAATTGTTGTGAAGTACAGTGTTGTTGTATTGTGCTGTAAAATATAGGACCTTGTGCTGCTGGTAGGAGTTCTCTCCTCCTGCTGCAGCTGGAGTTACACTTTGTATGAATATTGTTGTGAAGTACAGTGTTGTTGTATTGTGCTGTACAATATAGGACCTTGTGCTGCTGGTAGGAGTTCTCTCCTCCTGCTGCAGCTGGAGTTACACTTTGTATGATAATTGTTGTGAAGTACAGTGTTGTTGTATTGTGGTGTAAAATATAGGACCTTGTGATGCTGGTAGGAGTTCTCTCCTCCTGCTGCAGCTGGAGTTACACTTTGTATGAATATTGTTGTGAAGTACAGTGTTGTTGTATTGTGCTGTACAATATAGGACCTTGTGCTGCTGGTAGGAGTTCTCTCCTCCTGCTGCAGCTGGAGTTACACTTTGTATGATAATTGTTGTGAAGTACAGTGTTGTTGTATTGTGGTGTAAAATATAGGACCTTGTGCTGCTGGTAGGAGTTCTCTCCTCCTGCTGCAGCTGGAGTTACACTTTGTATGATAATTGTTGTGAAGTACAGTGTTGTTGTATTGTGCTGTAAAATATAGGACCTTGTGCTGCTGGTAGGAGTTCTCTCCTGCTGCTGCAGCTGGAGTTACACTTTGTATGATAATTGTTGTGAAGTACAGTGTTGTTGTATTGTGCTGTACAATATAGGACCTTGTGCTGCTGGTAGGAGTTCTCTCCTCCTGCTGCAGCTGGAGTTACACTTTGTATGATAATTGTTGTGAAGTACAGTGTTGTTGTTTTGTGCTGTAAAATATAGGACCTTGTGCTGCTGGTAGGAGTTCTCTCCTGCTGCTGCAGCTGCAGATACACTTTGTATGAATATTGTTGTGAAGTACAGTGTTGTTGTATTGTGCTGTAAAATATAGGACCTTGTGCTGCTGGTAGGAGTTCTCTCCTCCTGCTGCAGCTGGAGTTACACTTTGTATGATAATTGTTGTGAAGTACAGTGTTGTTGTATTGTGCTGTAAAATATAGGACCTTGTGCTGCTGGTAGGAGTTCTCTCCTGCTGCTGCAGCTGGAGTTACACTTTGTATGATAATTGTTGTGAAGTACAGTGTTGTTGTATTGTGCTGTACAATATAGGACCTTGTGCTGCTGGTAGGAGTTCTGCTGCAGCTGGAGTTACACTTTGTATGATAATTGTTGTGAAGTACAGTGTTGTTGTATTGTGCTGTAAAATATAGGACCTTGTGCTGCTGGTAGGAGTTCTCTCCTCCTGCTGCAGCTGGAATTACACTTTGTATGATAATTGTTGTGAAGTACAGTGTTTTTGTATTGTGCTGTACAATATAGGACCTTGTGCTGCTGGTAGGAGTTCTCTCCTCCTGCTGCAGCTGGAGTTACACTTTGTATGATAATTGTTGTGAAGTACAGTGTTGTTGTATTGTGCTGTACAATATACTACCTTGTGCTGCTGGTAGGAGTTCTCTCCTGAAGCTGCAGCTGGAGTTACACTTTGTATGATAATTGTTGTGAAGTACAGTGTTGTTGTATTGTGCTGTACAATATAGGACCTTGTGCTGCTGGTAGGAGTTCTCTCCTGAAGCTGCAGCTGGAGTTACACTTTGTATGATAATTGTTGTGAAGTACAGTGTTGTTGTATTGTGCTGTACAATATAGGACCTTGTGCTGCTGGTAGGAGTTCTCTCCTCCTGCTGCAGCTGGAGTTACACTTTGTATGATAATTGTTGTGAAGTACAGTGTTGTTGTATTGTGCTGTAAAATATAGGATATTGTGCTGCTGGTAGGAGTTCTCTCCTGAAGCTGCAGCTGGAGTTACACTTTGTATGATAATTGTTGTGAAGTACAGTGTTGTTGTATTGTGCTGTACAATATAGGACCTTGTGCTGCTGGTAGGAGTTCTCTCCTCCTGCTGCAGCTGGAGTTACACTTTGTATGATAATTGTTGTGAAGTACAGTGTTGTTGTATTGTGCTGTAAAATATAGGACCTTGTGCTGCTGGTAGGAGTTCTCTCCTGCTGCTGCAGCTGGAGTTACACTTTGTATGATAATTGTTGTGAAGTACAGTGTTGTTGTATTGTGCTGTACAATATAGGACCTTGTGCTGCTGGTAGGAGTTCTCTCCTCCTGCTGCAGCTGGAGTTACACTTTGTATGATAATTGTTGTGAAGTACAGTGTTGTTGTATTGTGCTGTACAATATAGGACCTTGTGCTGCTGGTAGGAGTTCTCTCCTGAAGCTGCAGCTGGAGTTACACTTTGTATGATAATTGTTGTGAAGTACAGTGTTGTTGTATTGTGCTGTACAATATAGGACCTTGTGCTGCTGGTAGGAGTTCTCTCCTGAAGCTGCAGCTGGAGTTACACTTTGTATGATAATTGTTGTGAAGTACAGTGTTGTTGTATTGTGCTGTACAATATAGGACCTTGTGCTGCTGGTAGGAGTTCTCTCCTCCTGCTGCAGCTGGAGTTACACTTTGTATGATAATTGTTGTGAAGTACAGTGTTGTTGTATTGTGCTGTAAAATATAGGACATTGTGCTGCTGGTAGGAGTTCTCTCCTGAAGCTGCAGCTGGAGTTACACTTTGTATGATAATTGTTGTGAAGTACAGTGTTGTTGTATTGTGCTGTACAATATAGGACCTTGTGCTGCTGGTAGGAGTTCTCTCCTGCTGCTGCAGCTGGAGTTACACTTTGTATGATAATTGTTGTGAAGTACAGTGTTGTTGTATTGTGCTGTAAAATATAGGACCTTGTGCTGCTGGTAGGAGTTCTCTCCTCCTGCTGCAGCTGGAGTTACACTTTGTATGATAATTGTTGTGAAGTACAGTGTTGTTGTATTGTGCTGTACAATATAGGACCTTGTGCTGCTGGTAGGAGTTCTCTCCTCCTGCTGCAGCTGGTGTTACACTTTGTATGATAATTGTTGTGAAGTACAGTAAATGACTAACATTAGAATTCCTCCTAATTCGACTATAAATGCATCTATTCAGCTGCATCCTCTTAGAAGAACTATGCCTTTAATTATTTTCACCTTTTATATAAATCATATCAATCCGAAATTTGGTCAATTCCCTAATTATTTTATGTTAGTTCAATATTAATGAGAGTAGGAACTTTCAGACATCTAATGTCACAAACGATATGAGTTAATAGCAAATGAATGTTTCATTTCTAATGATTTGAAGTAAAATATCAGACACCTAGTTACATTTATTTCTTTTTATGGTCTAAAAACCATTAATATACAAAATTATATTTAGTCGTTTTTTGTGGTTCCCTCGTACTTTGATATACATGACATTTGAGGAAGTTTTCACTGATGGGTTATTTAGAAACTCCAAACAAATCATATTTAAAAACACAAAATGAAAAAACTATTTAGATCGGATGTGATGATAAGAGACCATAGATTTCCTACTGATCACGGTCTCTTCCACCCAAAACAAGCATTCGAATAAACGATGCCTTTGCAATAGCCATCAAAAGACCTCTACGGACACTCTCATATAACACACTTTAGTTCTACTCTCAAAAAGAGGATTCCGGCGTTAATTATTGCAAACGAGAAATATATTATTATGTGTATATGTACTACTTATGCTTAACTTGCATTCATCGACTTTACTTCTCTGCGTCTGTGGTCAGATTTTTATAAAAAGCTAACCAAAGGCAAACGACAACAAACCTTCTTCTGAGAAAAAATATTGCAACTGCTCCCCCAACTGCAACCAGGATTACTGACACACCGATACCTATTCCTAGTGCTGAAAAATAATATGTTTAATGATGCTTTAAATGCCAGCAAAAAACTTTTTATCTCTTTTTTTCTCTAAACATCAGGCACATATATGTATAATAATAAAACTGTTATAGAACCATCGTACCGTCTGAGTCATGTATAATAATAAAACTGTTATAGAACCATCGTACAGTCTGAGTCATGTATAATAATAAAACTGTTATAGAACCATCGTACCGTCTGAGTCATTTCCGGCTCCTTTGTCATTTATGCAGGTATTCCTTGGTAACAATGTTTCGGACCCTTATTGAATAAAAAAGACAATAACGAACAGTTATAAGTACAGTTTGAGCATTCGCGTCTTCAGCTTATAGACTGTATCTACGAGAAATGTTTAATGTCATATTTGTATATGTCATTCGCGTCTTCAGCTTATAGACTGTATCTACGAGACATGTTTAATGTCATATTTGTGTATGTCATTCGCGTCTTCAGCTTATAGACTGTATCTACGAGACATGTTTAATGTCATATTTGTATATGTTGTGAACCTGTAGATCAAGGGTTGAACAATAAATAAATGATATATGAAATACACACGTACAGTAAGGCGGTATTTCACTAACATAAATTAAAATTGTATTTGCCCAATTTAATGGCAATTGCCAGGTGTTTAAGCTCTTTCTCAGTCAAAATGTGGAATTGGATACTTGTTAATATTATGCGTTACATTTGGGGGCGAAAAGTGTTTGGTATATGTGTATAAATTATTGTTTCCAACCATCAGTCGAGTAATTGTTTTTAATAAACACATTTGGTTTATTTATAATAACCACAATTTACAATTCTTTAATAAAATTCTTCTTGTAATTTAACATACCTTTGACACATAGTGCATACTTGTTACCAGAGGTTGTGAAGCGAATTGTCCTTTGGTCTTTTTCTAAATATGCATATTCGTCGATTAGATATTGTGTGATGCCTGACACACAAATTTACAGGTTTTAGGTTGTGTGCTATTGACGAAACGAAACCACAAAGTGTCAAATTGACAGGCATGTATCTACTTTACCATTCCATTCATTTTTAACTCAATGATAACAAACAAAACAAATTCAAAAAATATTACAGAGTTTGTACTTTCGTATATGTCTTTGGTGACGTACCAATCTAAAATCAGTTTCCATTCATTTGTTTTCATGGCGTTGTAATGGTGTATGGGGTACGAAGATACATATATATGAGTTTTATATTGCAATGTCGAATATTTATATAGCTTTGCATTACAATAGGAATAAGTAGATAAAAAGAAATGTTTACACTTATCACTGATTTATGGTATGTGCTTCAGACTGAATCAGTTAATGCAAATCATTACATGTTTATATATCAGTGATACACAAATGACGTTGTTGTTTTTTACTAAATAAGTATCATACAAATATATCAAATTTTACCGATCTTTATTCCACCATATACACTAAACATGTATATAAAAGTGTATTTTCATTTACAATCCGATAAACATATCAATCATTAATATGCCAGTAATTTCAATAATAGTATTACACGTATTAGGAAAAAAGAACACTATACATACCAATCGCTGACTTCGAAACTAAAATGTTGGCCCTGATAATTCCCGTCCAGTATGTTTGTGTCTCCTTTTGACCAAACTGTGCATTTATAATACTACGTATAGATGCTGGATACATCTTTTTCTTCAGACAAATTGCTGTGGAGATAGCCCAGTCGCTTTGTGTAGCGATATTTATGATTGTTGCATTTGCAGATAAATCTTAAAATGAATAAGACATAACACTTTAGAAAACAGTATTATGTGTACATATTTTTTTTTAGTTTAACAAGTTATGCTGAGATATGAAGATGATTACAAGTTGTAATATAGGTCATTGACTGTATGTGACCACTGAATTATCATTACAAGATATATATATATACTTATGATACTGCCATTCAAATCATCCGCGTTAATGCTTGTAGTGTTCAACAATATCAGTACCCAGTTTTGTAATATTCCTCTATTTCCCGATTTATCAATATAAATATGTTTCCCCATGTTATGTTATATGTGTGTGTTTTAATTTGGAACACAAACACACTTTTTGTTAACGCCAGCCCTGCAAAACCCATATCATAATAATAATAATAATAATTATTATTATTATTATAAATAACATAATATTGATTAATGTAGATACTTGCATTGCATATTATTTTAGGTATTTATATGGTTATGGTTAGTGTAAGTGATCACTTAAATTCACAAACGAGCATTATTTAAATATACGCAATGTGTTAAGATGCAATATGAAGGTCAAACTAAATTGCCAGTACTTTGTTTTCAAACTGAGTCTTGTTAATTAAATGATAAGCCAACCTTTCAGATTTATATTATTTCTTTCGTAAACGTAATGTGTTTCAAGTTCTTATTATTTGATTCCTTTTGTTGTCTGTTTCTTTTGACTTTTTTTTGCATCAAATATACCTTGGTATGAACTGTTGCTACACAATACTTTTCTGTAAACAGTTCCATTACATGGACGCCAAACAAAATGTGGGTGGTAGAATGTTAGGCAATCACCAGTAGCTACATCGTTGCCGTGTGTCACACTTGAACTGTTGACTGCGCATGACAATATATTAAAAGATATAAACGCATTGCATGAATATAACAAACATATAAGCTAAACAAACACTAGAAATACATGTAGTTAACAATACTCACTCGTAGTATTAATAATTAATTTTTTATAAATAATTTTTTTTGGAGATACCAAAGTGTGTGGTGTTATTCGTGCAGAAAACATCAGGTAGTTTTTTTTATGTATATAACTTTTTTTTTGGAGATAACATATTGTGCTTTTATTTATTTTATTTACCATTTATTTGAGTGTATACCGAAAAGCATTCATTGTTGCTTTGATTACAGAAGCCATCCTTGTTCGTGCATTTCTTTAATGCTGTGATTTCAGTTCCGTTGGCGCATCGACACTCCTTCCGAGTCTGTTTCAAAATAAATCATTAATTATTTATAATGTAGACCAAATGAAACAAAACAATGAAACAAAACAATCCTTACAAAATATATGTTTTATAAATACGTGTAAATGCGTGTTAAACCTATCTATTGAGTAGAAGATATATGTGGAAGATGACTGTTGTTGTTTCTGCCAGCACTAAATTAACATTTGTTGGTAATTACAGAAGTTGAGTCTTTAAATTTTAAGATTTATTCTAACTGTATGGTACACTTCGTTGTAAAATAGATAATGTATTTACATTGTTGCCTGGTTTTATTCCGAATGCAACATCTCCGCACACGGTATAGCAAAAACTGATACTGATTACTGTGTATGATGGCTTGCTTTGTATTATTGAACATCCTTTAATATAAAGAAAATTATAAATAAAAGTATACCAAGTTTGTTAACTTAAAAATTAGAACACAAGTAGCATATGTACGTAAATAATTTTATATGCTAAAAAGAGATAAATTTATTTCATCATAAACTATACACTAGCATTGCAATGTTCATTAAAACGTAGTCAACAAATAAAACAGTATTGTATGTATTTTAAGATGACCATGGTAGTCAACATTATGTGGAAAACTCTGTATTTTCATAATGGTCTTTAAATGTTTTACTTACTAACATTGAAAGCAAACTCACCATGTATTTAGAATGTGTATCCCTTAGAATACAAGGTATATCTTTTTGCTGTTTCTTCAAAGTATCCACTTCAACTATATATATCCCTCATTTCTATACTTACAAAATTAAGCCCAGTGTAATAAATGCGTTGTTACCAATGAATAGAAAGGAAACATTTGCAAGTCCATAGCCGATCCAAACATCAGAATTTATGACCAGAGATTCGCCAACTTCAAAGAAACCTGGCTTAGGAAAGATCTTCGGTTCTGCCAGATCGCATTGAACTGAACGCCATTCTGTTGAGCAGTAGCTTACGCTGTAATTTTCAGCTGCAATGGAAACAAAGATATAAAAACATGAAACAAGAGGACCAAATGGCCCTGGGTCGCTCACCTGAGTTTCATTAGTCGAACAATTGTCCATGTGTTAGATTTTTATACGGATATGGATATACTGATACGGACTTATTGAAATGCGGCCTTAATCATCATGGTTTGAAAAACTTAAGTGACAACAGACATTCAAAATTTGGGAAGTACATATTGAAATTGAAGCATTACTTCAATTTGACCTAGTGACCTAGTTTATGACCCCACATGACCCAGATTTGAACTCGGCCGAGATACCATTGTGACAAATGTTCTGACCAAGTTTCATGACGATTGGACAAATAATGTTACTTCTAGAGTGTTAACAAGCTTTTTCTTCAATTTACCTAGTGACCTAGTTTTTGACCCCACATTATCCAGATTCAAACACGGCCAAGATACTATTATGACAAATGTTCTGACCAAGTTTCATGAAGATTGGGTAAAAAGTGCGACTTCTAGAGTGTTCACAAGCTTTTTCTTCAATTTGACCTAGTGACCTAGTTTTAAATCCCACATAACCCAGATTCGAACTGGGCCGAGATATCATTGGGACAAATGTACTGACCATGTTTCATGACGATTGGGCAAAAAATGTTACTTCTAGAGTGTTAACAAGCTTTTTCTTCAATTTCACCTAGTGACCTAGTTGTTCACCCCACATGACCCAGATTCGAACTCGGCCGAGATATCATTGGGACAAATGTTCTGTCAAGTTTCATGAAGATTGTGCAAAAAATGCGACTGCTACAGTGTTAACAAGCTTTTTAAAGTTTTCAATATAGCCATATAAGGAAAACTGCTCCGCCCCCTGGCGGCCATGTTTTTCAATGGAGGGCAACCATTTTTTAACTCGGCTGAGATATCATTAGAACAAATGTTCAGCGCAAGTTCCAAGAAGATTAGGCAAAAAATGTGACTTCTAGAGTGTTAACAAGCTTTTTGTTCAATTTGACATAGTGACCTAGTTTTTGACCCCATATGACCCAGATTTGAACTCAACCGAGATATCATTGGGTCAAATGTTCTGACCAAGTTTCACGAAGATTGGCCACTAAATGTGGCCTCTAGAGTGTTAACGAGGTAAATATTGACGATGCACGACGGACGACGAACGACGGACAAAAGGCGATCACAAAAGCTCACCATGAACACGTTGTGCATCCAAATGTAATGTTGATGTAGTTATGGATAATAAACTGGGACTACTGGTCAGGTCCAGCCTAACTGTTTATGCTACATGGTGTCAATAGACATACACATACATTTCTATGAGGCAAAACCTAAATACAATATTATTTTGTACTTAACTAAGTTCATAACCTATTTTTTACAAGCAGTCCTCAACTCCAGTTACATGTAGATATTTTAAGTCAACTATGTTTTGCAGTTTTGTCTGAGAACACTTTCATCTGTTATATGTATCCATTCTTTTGTTAGAGCGTTTTACCATATTCGGCTTACTACATCTATAGACATATCAGCTTTTGTGTTCCAGTTCTAGGATCAGTGAAATATATAGCATCTGCTTATCTTAACCTGTAGTTTCTCTGGACAAGATTGAGCAAATCGCTCAGATAGGATTGGGTTGATATCTTAACGAAGCACGGGAACCAGGACATAATTCAGGCAACTTAGTTTGAAACGTGGACATTGAAGTATTTGAGGTTTATGTTGATCAAAATTTAAAGCATTGGTGATCATTGTGGTATCATGCATTGGAACATTTTTGAGTCTATCAATCTGTTGTGAATAGTTCCATGCACTAAAGTATCAGCAGACTTTTGTGAGAGATGTTTGAGAAATGTATTTTAGAGTTCTAAGATAAACATGTGCAATTTGGTACATGTAGTTCATTCTAACGTGTACTTTCCATCCGTATACCCAATATTTTTTACATCGTCAACACAAAACTCACCAACATTTACAGTCAAGATATTTATATTCCTAATAGGCGTTGTCCTTGCACAACTATTTTCGTGTTGAACTCTTTTTTTAACTTAAGTTTTATCATGCAGCTTATTGCGCCTTTTCGGCAGTAATTTACATTTCTTTAAAAAGGGTCTTTGTGGTTTCATTCTGTACAACTCCAGCCTGAAGATTGATAGCAATTGTATGGTCATCAGCATATCAATGTCGACGTAGCCATCAGCAAATATTCAATTGTATGGTCATCAGCATATCAATGTCGGCATAGCCATCAGCAAATATTCAATTGTATGGTCATCAGCATATCAATGTCGACGTAGCCATCAGCAAATATTCAATTGTATGGTCATCAGCATATCAATGTCGACGTAGCCATCAGCAAATATTCAATTGTATGGTCATCAGCATATCAATGTTGGCGTAGCCATCAGCAAATATTCAATTGTATGGTCATCAGCATATCAATGTCGGCGTAGCCATCAGCAAATATTCAATTGTATGGTCATCAGCCTATCAATGTCGGCGTAGCCATCAGCAAATATTCAATTGTATGGTCATCAGCATATCAATGTCGGCGTAGCCATCAGCAAATATTCAATTGTAATTGGAAATACTTAATACTATGCTCCGCTCAGATTCAGGACTTCTTTTTGCGTTGTTTATTGGGTAGTTTAACAATGATAATTGTGTTCTTTGTCTATAGAAACATGAGCGAGTATCATGTTAGAATACTAAATATATTTATTATTAACATAGCGTTAAGATTCTTTTTTTTATATGACTACATGTATCTGGCCTGTTGGTTAGCTTAATAGACATTTGATCAGGAAGTCGTAATTTAAACTCTGCCGGGTGCACTACATGTTTTCTTTTTACCCCTGTAATTGATTTATTGTTTGTATAATGTTATTGGCTTGAATGTACATATGTTTGTATTTCACAAATGAAATAATTAAATATTACCGATAGTTTATGTTTTCCTATGTTCTTTTATAAATAAAATACTATTTATTTATGTGCCATTATGAACAACCCTCTTATAAAAATGTTTTAAAATTTAAAAAAAAGTTAGAGGTAGTTGTTAACAATAGAGAGATATATCAACACTTATGTTAATATTACAAGTAAATAGCCAGTGTTTGTTGTTCTGAAAACAACGTACATGTACATGTATTTAGTTCGAAAGGGGTCATTAAGAAAAATATTATTTGTTATTTCAACTGTTCAAAAATGCTTAATATGTTTTATACCCCCATTTTTTTTAAAAGTGGGGCTACCTAGGAATTGCGCGTGTTGGTCTGTACGTCAAAATGTCCGTATGTCAATACGTCTGTACGGCCATCCAATTTTGTGTTTCCGCTCCATAAGTTCATAATGCCTGAAAGGATTTTAATGTTACTCCATATTATTATTCCCCATGACCAGACTATGTGTCGCGTACATGACCCATGCTTGTCCGTCAGTGGTCAAGGTCACAATTCAAGGTTAAAGGTCAAATACTTTAATTTTGTTTCCTCTCTATAACAATGGAAATGTAAGGAAGAATTTTGATATAACTTCAGATCATTATTCCCCATAACTAAAAATGTGTCGCGTACGTGGCCCATGTTTGTCTGTCAAAGATCAAGGTCATAATCTAAGGTTAAATATTTGTAATTCGTTTCGCTCCATAACTTCTAAATGCCTGGAGGGATTGTAATATTACTTGATATTAGAATTCCCCATGACCAGATAATGTGTCACATATGTGGCCCATGCTCGTCTGTCAAAAGTCAAGGTTACAATTCATTGTCAAATATTTGTATTTCGTTCTCGCTCCATAACTTCTAAATGCCTGGAAGAATTTCAATATTACTTCAGATTATTATTTCACATAACCTTATGTTGTGTTACGTACATGACCCATGCTTGTCTGTCACAGGTCAAAATCACAATTTAAGGTCCAAGTTTAAATATTTGCATTTTGTTTCCGCTTCATATCTTTTAAATGCCTGCAAGGATTTTAAATTGCTTCAGATTGTTATTCCACATAACCTGATGATGTGTGGCATACATGACACAAAGGTCGAGGTCACAGTTTCAGGTCAAATGTCAACTTTTTGTCAGGAGAATAATATTTTCTGGCATTAAGGAATTTTCCATTGACTTGGTAGAAATATTGGCAATCATGAGATTGTATGCTGCACGCAAGAACCAAGCATGTAGCTTAAAGGTCAAGGTCAAGAAATATATATTTTGTTCGGGCCATGTATGGAACCTACATAGAGGGATTCTTCTATAACTTGGAATAAAGTGCTCACTATCATGATAGGATGTGTCCCAGGCAATAACAGCCTGTGAATCCAATGTCATACTTAATGGTCAAGCTTAAGAATTAATAAACATTCTATAATCAAACACGAATCAAGAAATAAGTCCCAAAAAGGCTGTATATAGCCCATTTATCTCATGTTAATGATTTACGCATTATCATATGTTTGAAATTTAAAACAAAAAAAATTAATTTAAATTTAATGACACATACATTCACTTTAATCTAACATTAATTGACAGAATATCACTACGTTTAAACCTGTCTAAAACAATATAAACAGTGATGAAATAACATATATTGATATCCGATTAATATTGCATCCATACAATCAACAATCAAACACGAATTATGAAATAATTCCCAATAAGGCTGTATATAGCCCATTTGTTGCATCATTTTGATTTACGCATTAGCATATGTTTTAAATGGTGTAGCTGTAATTAAAACGATGTTTGGTGAAAGTCAGTATATGTCAAATTTAAATAACTAAAATTTAAAAATGAGATATACGTTATTACCTTTAACTGACATAATAACTAGTTGACAAACTCCTAGAATTCCGTACCAGCACATTGTACCACTCTTCCAGCGATGTCATCCAAAACACTGTGTCGAAACAAGGAAGTTACAGTGAATATAAATTGGTATTAAAAAACACTGTGTCGAAACAAGGAAGTTACAGTGAATATAAATTGGTATTAATGCTCTCTGTTTTTGTGCACGGGGATTCCCGTTTTAAGCTTTCCAATAGTTATACACTGGCTTAAGAAATTTTAATGTTATTTTCAGTGGTACGGGTGCAATAATATTCTAAGTGAATATATATATATATATAAATCTCGTACAATCGGACTAAACTTACGAAATAAATGCTTATGTACAATAATAAGCATTTTAACGAGTTATATGTATTAATTATTGTGTGTTTAAAGTTAATATAATGTAAAAAGATACATGTGACAGAGTAAAAACAATGCGTTGTATAAAAATATATAAACAAACATTATATAACGACCCTACTATTTCAAGAATGTTGATATTTTGCATATAATTATTTCACATTGTTTTCACTATGTCTAATCTAAATCTTTGTATAATTTAGAATTTCTCAAGCATGGTATTTTTTACAATAATTGATTATTATTATTGTACGTGTATTCCTAATAACAAAATGGTTTTGATGGGTAATGCAGCTTTAAAATAAATTGTAACCAAACAAGGAGTGTTTATCGGGCCATTCAGAAGATATATGAAGAAATTGAAGGATATATCGTTAACTGTCGTGCGTTTTTGAACCCAATCCCAGGGATGTTTGAATAAAGAATTCAACTTTTCGTTTTAAACACTGTCATGGATGCCCAGTCTGTTGATTGTTGATAATATCAAACTATTTTATTATATACCGGCGCAGTTTAACTTGAACCAAGTTTTTTAAATAATAATGGGTAAGTTTTACTCTTGTGTGTAGCTGAATAACACGATGTTGTTACTTTGGAATACGATGTTAACTCGTCAAAATATTGATCCTAAAATTTGAAACAAAAAGTTATTCAATTATAATCTGCAGAGCAACAGCAGCTACGTTAGGAGGATAAGCTGCAGCAGCTACATTAGGAGGATAAGCTGCAGCAGTATGTTAGGAGGATAAGCTGCAGCAGCTACGTTCGGAGGATAATCTGCAACAGCTACGTTAGGAGGATAAGCTGCAGCAGCTACGTTAGGGAGATAAGCTGCAGCAGCTACGTTAGGGGGATAAGCTGCAGCAGCTACGTTAGGGGGATAAGCTGCAGCAGCTACGTTAGGGGGATAAGCTGCAGCAGCTACGTTAGGGGGATAAGCTGCAGCAGCTACGTTAGGGGGATAAGCTGCAGCAGCTACGTTAGGGGGATAAGCTGCAGCAGCTACGTTAGGGGGATAAGCTGCAGCAGCTACGTTAGGAGGATAAGCTGCAGCAGCTACGTTAGGGGATAAGCTGCAGCAACACTGTTGCATATTTGAACTTTAAGTACTCCTCGTCCTCATCATCATAACCATAAAAATAGCATGTTACTCATCATCATCATAATCATATTCATCATCATCATAATCAGCATCATAACTAATAACATTTTGGCCTTCATTTTAAAATAATCAGCAGCAGCATCAGCATCATGACTTGCAGTTGCATGACTATCACCATTCTTATCATCATCGTAACCATCGCAGCTGTAACATCATCATCATCCAAACTAAAGTGTGTATGTTTGTCAGGATTGCTGACTTCAGATCATCTCCGATAAATGAACAAATGTATCACCATTGTTTAAAAGCAGTCTATCTACGCCCATCGCATTATCCGGTTACAATTAACGCATGCATTAACATGCTCATGCAGTTACCACACTCAGAAGAAAAAGACTCGTTAGTTTCAATTAGTTTCACTTTGGACAGTAATATATTCAAAGTCCAAAATATTATATCATTAATGTGGGAATTAACATTTTGAGAATAAACAAGTATATTCTAAGAATAAGCAAGGGTTTGTATGCCCCCGTTGTATCCTGTTCGAAATATGTTAGCAGTCGTAAACAAGAATGAAAATATAAAGATTTGTCTCGCAATATTTATGACTAAGTGTACACTTATATCTGCAAGATCTCCTTTTATGCCCCGGCATCTTGATGCGGGAGGCATATAGTGATTGTCCTGTCCGTCCGTCCATCCGTCCGTGACAAGGTTAAGTAGATTTTACCGTTTCGTAAATGTGCACTTTGAATAATTCAAATGGGCTGTTTCTTGGTTAACTAGATTTCACCGTTTCGTCTAGCACCAACACCGCTTGCTACAACACTTGGATACACGGTTGTTGCTTTTGACCATCCTCAATCCATCCATATCACCCAACCTCACTTCGACCTTGACATAAATTGAACTGATAATGTTTCAAAAGTGTCATTTCTTGGTTACTAGATTTTATCGTTTCGTCTAGCACCAACTCCGCTTACTACAACACTTGGATATTCCACACATATCACCCAACCATACTTTGACCTTAATCTAATTTGGACTTAGAACATTTCAAATGGGCTGTCAAACACTTACCGGGTGCATGTATGTCTATTGAACACAATGTCTTCTTTTTTTTCTCGAACACAGTGATAAATCAGTATATCTGTCAACAGATGTTTGTTAGTTTTAGACATTTCCTCGAAATCATGTATGACGTTATAAAGATTAGAACTTTAAAATTGGTCCCATACAGGTTGTCAGTTCTTTCAATTTACCTATTACCGCAGTATAGTGGATTCTTCCACCGTTCATCCGGCTTCTTTCATTGCTACTATGATAACGTTTTTTTGTGACTACTAATGCCCATCTTGCAACCCCAGCAATAATTGAATTATAAGTACTAGGCATATTTGTTCTTCTATTTCCTTTCCAAACCATTATCTGTTTTTTGTTGCCTTTCCAAACCATTATCTGTTTTTTGTTGCCTTTCCAAACCATTATCTGTTTTTTGTTGCCTTTCCAAACCATTATCTGTTTTTTGTTGCCTTTCCAAACCATTATCTGTTTTTTGTTGCCTTTCCAAACCATTATCTGTTTTTTGTTGCCTTTCCAACCCATTATCTGTTTTTTGTTGCCTTTCCAAACCATTATCTGTTTTTTGTGAGGAGAAAGAAGTCATAGTGGATCACGAGGTAAGTTATCATTCTTTCGCTGCAGATAACTTGAGCTGTATTTTTGGGGGGTTGTTTGAATTGTTTCCCATGTAAGATACAAGAGTATGGCGGTTACAGGCGCGGTTGCAGGATTTGGGGCTAGAGAGGGCGGAAATATTCAGTACCTTTCAACATAAGCAATATTATATTTCAATATAATTACATAAGCAACTGAGTATAGTGATAGTTGTGGTATAGCATTCACATTACCTTGAACCTTCATAATTATGAAAGATGAAAGAAGCTGGAATATTAAAACTAACAACGACAATGAAAATGATGGTGATGACTGTGTTGTTGCTGCTAATGCTAACGATCAATAAAACAAACGATCAATAAAACAAACTTTTTCTAAATGACAACTTTTTGTACTTATACAATTCCGGTTAAAATTTGCCTGCAACAATTTTATATCTCTCTATATACTACAGATATTCAATTAAAACTTCACAAATTATATAAGGTCACTGGCCAAGGCCCATAACTGTGACCTGCATCTTAGCAGAATTACTCTCTTTTTGTACTTATACATATTCAGGTTAAAGTTTGCGTGCAAGTACATATCTCTGTAACTACTACAGGTATTTAACTGAACATTCACATGCTTCTGGGTCATTATATAAGGTCACTGACCAAATTCCATAACCATGACCTGCAATTTAGCGGAATGTTGCCACTTTTTTGTAGTTAAAAAATTCATGTAGAGGTTTGCGTTCAGTAACTTCATATCTCTATATCTACCGTACTTTAGATATTCAATTAAAACTTGGCACATGTTTCAGGGCCATTGTATAAGGCCACAGTCCAAGGCCTATAACAGTGACCTGCATTTTAGCAGAATTATGCCTTTTTTGTAATATTTAGGTTAAGTCTGCCGTGCAAAAAGTACATTTCTCTGTAACTACTACAGATATTCAATTGAAATGTCACACGTCTTCGGGGTCGTTATGTTAGGTCACTGGCCAAGGCCCATAACTCTAACAACGATGTATGAATAGTCGAGCGCGCTGTCCTGAGACAGCTGTTGTTTATCTATATGATAGACAAACTATATGCATGTAAACTCCCTGAAAATGAATATTTTTTTAGCTGTTGTGGGTCTAGATGTTTTCAGTATTGCTTAGGTTTATTTCAACATTTTTACATCCACCAATACAGACCTATGCACTAATAAATTGTGACGTTCTCAGCGACTTTGAGTACTGTTGCTCAAATGACGTTATCGTAAAAAACGTGTTTTTAAAACGTCACATTGTTTTTGATAAATTACACGCTGCACTTTAGCTGAAATGTCATGGTTATTATTTATGTGTGTATAGTTTGTACTTAACGAACACAAAATCATTA
This sequence comes from Congeria kusceri, assembly GCA_027627225.1. Lineage (NCBI taxonomy): Eukaryota > Metazoa > Mollusca > Bivalvia > Myida > Dreissenidae > Congeria > Congeria kusceri. The sequence goes on from CM051030.1 coordinate 1,298,401, forward strand.
ACAATATTTTTTCTTTGAGTTTTATTCATTATACTAGCATTTAACCTGTGCAATCCACAATACTACTTGCGACTGTGCGGTTGTATTTTTTCCAAAATGGCGCAGTTGACAAAACTTAGTGAGAAAATATTTTGCAAACTTCTTTGCACACTTCTAATACTACCATTTATTTTCGACTGGTTCTGGATTGCGGAAACCAAATATAAGGTAAGCATTTAATATATATCAGTTGTCATGACATGTATATGATAAAATATGTTGAAATTAAAAGCAGATACATTGACCCGGAAGTTATTTTGATGTCAATTTTCTTTGTTTACAAATCCATACCAACAACAATAGTCAATTGCGGTTTATTAAAAATGTCAAGACAGATTCTCAGCAAAGTCAATGCTGTACAATTCCTGTTGAATATTGACTAGTCGAGAACATTATTTTTAGAAGAAAACCATTGAGTTTTCTATACTAGTACTACCAAGAATGCAAAAAAAAAATTCAATTCTCAATTAGTCACTTCGGTGCCCAAAATGAATGCTGAGATAACATTTTCAATTCTCAATTAGTCACTTCGGTGCCCAAATTGAACGAAAGATCATTGAAAAGCTCCCCGTGTAGGGACTGAACTCACGGCCTACTAATCTCAAGGCCGACACCATATTTAATTACACCACTTCAAATTTAATTTATTTTTGTATAATAAAATTGTATGTTTTTTTACCTGTAATTAATTATGACATTTAATTTATGAAAATGTTCTGATTGTGTTGATTGCATTGTAGTTTAGTGATAATATCCTATCTAAACTACTCAAAATGCATTTCAGGATCTCGGACATGTTCACTGACAGCGGGCTGGCTATTCTTTGACTTTGCCCAGCAGGTTTACATTCCCTATCATTATTAAACGGTAACCATAATAATTACTTTGGTTTTAAACTTTCACCATTAACAGTATTTTCAGATTGTTGTGATCATAGCTATTGCAAAGATGTAATAATGTTCAAATGTTCATGATTGTGTATTCCGTAAATTCTCGCGTATAGGACGCCCCCGCGTATAAGACGCACTTAAAAATTGAGATCCCAATTTGTGGGAAATAAAATCTGCTATTTGAAAGCTTTCAAACATTAAAATCCTAAATTTTGCATCCTTTGTTTTTGACACTGAAAATATTTTTGTCGTGAAAATCACAATGTGGATATATTACACTAGTTGTGTTTTCGCTGTATTGAGAGGTGTTGAGATGTCTCAAGGGTCAACACCTTTAATTACACCATAAGCGCTAATTGTCTGTTTGACAAACACGGTCAGTTTTGCAAGTATCATCAATGACACCATCCTTTTTGTTTGCAAAGCAGTATAAATGGTGTGAAGTAGTTTGTCTGGTGGTGTTTACACTATAGTTCATTTAACCCTGGCAACTATTTATTTTTATCCACAACATTTACACATAGATGATTATAAGTTTCGGTTTTTAAGTATCTGGTTCTCAAATCAAATAAACAGGGCTCCAGATCAGCATTTAATGCAGATAACTAATATTGGTCACTGACTGTGGTAAGTCATGCAAATGATCAATGACCAATTTAAGACTTGTGTGCAAGTACTGGTAATATTGAGCACACTTTATACCTGATAAGTCAGTTGAATAAAGATTTCTAAAATTGACAAAATACATGACCATCTGCAATTATGAACAGAACAAAGATTTGGAAACTACCATACCTTTATAGTTTTGTAGATTCAGTTCTACATTTGCAATATATACTGCTGGTGTTGATGATACATTCACAAGTGTCCATGTAAGTCAGTAAAGCACAAATGTGGCCCGTCGTGGGAAAACCGGACTTAATGCATGTGCGTAAAGTGTCATCCCGGATTAGCCTTTGCAGTCTGCAGAATTAGCCTGTGCGGACTGCACTTTACGCACATGCATTATGACCGGTTTTCTCATGACGTGCCACAAATTTTTTTTAATGTGTAGTTCAGATTTTTAATGCGTAAATACGTAAGTACGCGCTTTATCTGGAGTTCTGAATAGAGTTAACACACAATGATCCTTCTGTGCATGCTTAATTTGCCATTTGTAGATTTTTACGCAATAAGTATGATGCTTAATGCACATATCTAGTTCAATTTGTAATGTGCTCATCTTGTGACAATTTGTTTCAGGTTTGCATAATACAGTAGAGTACAGTATGATGATTGCTGAGCACATGAAATTTGCTCCTGATAAATATTTCAGTATATGGAAGAACAATGGAGGAAACATTGATTTAGAAACTACAGGTAATCTGTCACTATTATGTCACTATTCATTAATGCAGTTTATGTTTTCCTATGACAATAGATATTGTGTGTCAGATGTCTTCATTTATCAGATACATTTATTATTAAAATTATTATCCATAAAGTTTTAAGACAACAGTAATGTTGTTATTTTATTATGAGTGTCTTGTAAATTCTTGTATATTAACACACATGCACATTATTTATTTAATGAGCTTCATTTTAATAAAATATTCAACAAATAATTTTGATTGAAGATTTTGGGTATTTAAAATTGCAGGATGTAGCGAGCAGTGTGAGAAGATCATCATGGAATGGCCCAGCAGTGTGAGAAGATCGTCACGGAATGGCCCAGCAGTGTAAGAAGATCGTCACGGACTGGCCCAGCAGTGTGAGAAGATCGTCACGTTATGGCCCAGCAGTGTGAGAAGATCGTCACGGAATGGCCCAGCAGTGTGAGAAGATCGTCACGTTATGGCCCAGCAGTGTGAGAAGATCGTCACGGAATGGCCCAGCAGTGTGAGAAGATCGTCACGGAATGGCCCAGCAGTGTGAGAAGATCGTCACGGAATGGCCCAGCAGTGTGAGAAGATTATCACGGAATGGCCCAGCAGTGTGAGAAGATCGTCACGGAATGGCCCAGCAGTGTGAGAAGATCGTCATGTAATGGCCCAGCAGTATGAGAAGATCGTCACGGAATGGCCCTAACTCAGCATATGTTGTGGATGAGACACTAAATTTCTATTATTGAAGACAGTGTTAGGCCAATGCTGTGTGCCGTTGAAGGGGTTATTGCAACAACTTCATGCTCACCTCAATTGACCCAGGATTTGTAACATGTAAAGAAAGGTGTCAACATTGGTACCATACTCAATTCAGTCACTACTCCCAGTTGTCATCACAGGTCCAAGTCTTAAGGACAGTGAAATTTGTACAACTATATACATGAATTTTGCAGGTCTGATTAGCCTCAAAATGTATACTTGCTCTTTGCAAAATGTTAAAAGGCCAAGTAAATTGTTTTTTGAGATTGAATAAATGTGATGAACATTTAATTTTTGTTTCAATTGTGTTGTTATATGTGATCAATGTGAAGGACACTTTATTACCATGGTAATGTTCAATGTGTCAACATTTGTCAATTTGGTAATGTTTTATATTTATATTAATAAACAACATATTTTTCAAATGTCTACTCGCAATATGCCAGAAATGTTACTTTGTATTGTCTCTCTTAATTATTCCACTAACAGTCAGAAAAGTGTAAAAACAATACCAACATCAATAGAAAAATCATGTTTTCGTACTTTTGTTACCATGGCAACGAACACTATATAACCGTTGTTGATCAGTTTACCTGCTGACTAATTTTAGTATCTGATATATAAAATTGTATGTTAATCAGAACATAATGCAATTTTGTTGGAAGGTATACTGCAAACACTTTGACATGCTTGTAAGAATTAAACATTCTTACAACTGGATAAAGAATTTTTGTTATTTTTCCAAATAATCGACCACACTAAAAATGCTCTATTTTTTTTATTATGAATGCCAGTATCATAAAATTTTCAGAATTTGCTCCTGAAACGTTGCTCTTTAAAAAAAAAAGAAAGAATCTAAAAATGTGATTTTTGAACCATAGTACCCATTTTCCCAGCTGCTGCCACAATTATATGAAAAGACGTGCACATCTGTAGTGCAAAATATAAAGGCACATGCAATGCGTTACAAGTTAAGACAAACATTAAGGGTTAAATGCATTTTAATGCAAAGATATAACATAATGCAATTTGATCGAAAGAACAGAGCTCGCCGAAAGATCACGGTAAATATTCGGATATAATACAGGATACCACGATGATCAGCAACCTAGATGTTTCCTGGCGTATGGTATATAAAAGCTTTTAACATATACGTTGGCAAGTTTTCCAGGCTATATTATATCTGGTTTAAAGTTTCATTTAAAATTTGACACTTTTACCTTTTGTCTGGCTATACTGTACAGATAAAAAATGGCGAATGTTTTATCCATCCACAAGTATGTGGATAAAAAAGGTGCGGCATATCTTTTACACTTTCATTTTGATGAAATAACTGTGTGGAAAAGCATTATAGATTTGTCTACCTTAACCGTGTAATTGCTTGCAAATTTGAAACCATATTTTTTGGCGTTGTGATGAAGTTGAATTTCAAGGTGATTGATAATGACTTTTTATATATTCGAAATATACATTTGCATACGTACATACACCAATAATTTATCCGAATACAGGTTTATACGTGTTTAAATAATACGTGTGAGAATGTGTCCACTTGACGTCAACATTCTTTAGTAACGTGTTCACCAGGAGTAAGTGTCAACTTCTTCGCATTGATAACGTCATACCCTTTGCGCGAAGCATACAATTTAGTCTTTGATTCTTTCATGAACTTTGCTGGTTGGAATGTGATTGTAATTACTTTCTTCGCCTTTTGCGTGTGCAGCTAATGTAGCTGCAGCCGTGTCGTAGTCATTGATTGCTGTGGTGTAATGAGTCTTCCCCTGTCCTTTGACATGGTCTTAGTCCCCGTTTCCGTGAGCAACTTTCACATTCGAAGCCAATGCTGTAGTTGTGTTATAGTCGTTGCTTATTGTGATGTTATGTTTATGACCAAGTCCTTTGACATGGTCGTAGTCCGCGTTTCCCTGAGCATCTCTCGCCTTCGAAGCCAATGCTGCAGTTGTGTTATATGCTGCAGTTGTGTTATAGTCGTTGCTTATTGTGATGTTATGTTTATGACTCAGTCCTTTGACATGGTCGTAGTCCGCGTTTCCCTGAGCATCTCTCGCCTTCGAAGCCAATGCTGCAGTTGTGTTATATGCTGCAGTTGTGTTATAGTCGTTGCTTATTGTGATGTTATGTTTATGACCCTGTCCTTTGACATGGTCGTAGTCCCCATTTCCCTGAGCATCTCTCGCCTTCGAAGCCAATGCTGCAGTTGTGTTATAGTCGTTGCTTATTGTGATGTTATGTTTATGACCCAGTCCTTTGACATGGTCGTAGTCACCATTTCCCTGAGCATCTCTCACCTTCGAAGCCAATACTGCAGTTGTGTTATAGTCGTTGCTTATTGTGATGTTATGTTTATGACCCAGTCCTTTGACATGGTCGTAGTCACCATTTCCCAGAGCATCTCTCGCCTTCGAAGCCAATGCTGCAGTTGTGTTATAGTCGTTGCTTATTGTGATGTTATGTTTATGACCCAGTCCTTTGACATGGTCGTAGTCCCCATTTCCCTGAGCATCTCTCGCCTTCGAAGCCAATGCTGCAGTTGTGTTATAGTCGTTGCTTATTGTGATGTTATGTTTATGACCCAGTCCTTTGACATGGTCGTAGTCCCCATTTCCCTGAGCATCTCTCGCCTTCGAAGCCAATGCTGCAGTTGTGTTATAGTCGTTGCTTATTGTGATGTTATGTTTATGACCCAGTCCTTTGACATGGTCGTAGTCCCCGTTTCCCTGAGCATCTCTCGCCTTCGAAGCCAATGCTGCAGTTGTGTTATAGTCGTTGCTTGTTGTAATGTTATGTTTATGACCCTGTCCTTTGACATGGTCATAGTCCCCATTTCCCTGAGCATCTCTCGCCTTCGAAGCCAATGCTGCAGTTGTGTTATAGTCGTTGCTTATTGTGATGTTATGTTTATGACCCTGTCCTTTGACATGGTCGTAGTCCCCATTTCCCTGAGCATCTCTCGCCTTCGAAGCCAATGCTGCAGTTGTGTTATAGTCGTTGCTTGTTGTAATGTTATGCAACTGTCCCTGTCCATGTACATGGTCATAGTCACCGTTTCCCTGAGCATCTCTCGACTCTGTCCCCTGTCCATGTACGTGGTCGAAGTCACCGTTTCCCTGAGCATCTCTCGACTCTGTCCCCTGTCCATGTACATGGTCGTACTCACCGTTTCCCTGAGCATCTCTCGACTCTGTCCCCTGTCCATGTACATGGTCGTAGTCACCGTTTCCCTGAGCATCTCTCGACTCTGTCCCCTGTCCATGTACATGGTCGTAGTCACCGTGCCAGTCAAGCTTCGGTTTATTATACACATTGTCTGGATTGCCAGGAGACTGTGTTGCCTCATAAGTTGTGTAATCGTAATCGCTGTTGTCTCCTTGAACATTCCCACGTGGCTCGTCTGTATCAGTGATAGAATTGTAATTGTCCGCTTCCACAATGACTTCATTTGGATCGCCTGGTGTGTTGTAATGATCCAAAGGTTCGTCCTCTGAGATGGTGCATTTCTGCAGTGCAAAGTAGCTGTGGTTGGCTACAGAGTTGTCGACTCTTGCTTCAATAGACGACGTTCCGTCGGGGTTAACGTCATCCTTTTCGCAACTAGTCTTGTTCATGCAATAAGGAATTATTCCTCTGAAAGTATGTTATGAGAATCTATAATAAACACACGTAACTTAAACACAGTGTGTCCACGATAAACCACATTCATTTTTTTTTAAATCTACATTATATTGCTTCTGAAAAAATAAACTCATAAACAGATTAATTTGTTTCTGTTTTTATCAGGATGAGAAGAAATTGTCCATTCAGAACAGTGTCTTTCTAATGCATATTAAATTGTAATACGTTTCACATTTTGATGCAACATTACACACATTGCATTATGAAAAGGCATTGATTTGATATATACAGAGGTTAGATATTATATCGTGTCGGTATGAACAGTTTAAAGAAATAGATTAAATACAAATACCTTCCATGATAAACAGTTTGATATAAAATTATATAAATATATACAAAAGAACAGTCGTCGTTAGATTAATTCTATGTTGAAAGTCATTGTTAGTTATCATCAAATGACAATTTGTTTATTTGCTCTGAAACCATTCATACAATACTATATGTATCTCAATAATACCAACTTGTACTATTGTATGTTCATACACGTGATAAGCATACAATACCGTTTCCTGAGCACAATGATGACCACAGCTACAACCACTGTAACCAAAACTCCCACAGACACACCGACGCCTGCTCCTACAGCTGAAGACGCTTGAAGAAGTCAAACAGAAAAATCAGTAGCACTGTCTTCATAAATGTAAAAATCTGATAACAACTAAGGAAATAAACTGATTTGTCCATATATTTCATGTATATGTTATAAATGTTTAAACCAAATGTAAATGAATGTCCTACCATTGGGCTTTATTGTCGTTCCCTGTCTGGTTCCCTCTGTGTCTTTAATAATGGTGGGTTTTTGGATGTCAGATGAAACTGTGGTGCAAGGTGTTTCGGTTCTTTAAAGGTCCAACAATAAAAACGATTTGTCTCCTTTTCATAAGGGGTTCGACAGTATGGTGTCTGAATAGTTTAGCCCCAAAGTAAAGTTAATTTTCAACATATGTTATAGCCAAGAGTACTATCGGCAAGCAAAGCCAATAAATTGGCAATATGCAAAAATGATCAAATATATTGAACTTACGAAATCGACAAACGAACTGAATGTTAGAAGGCTTGCAACTTACATTTATAGAGCTTTTCAATTAAGAACTCAGTTATACTACGAATAAAGTATCTCTTCAAAACAATTTCATGAATATAGTATGTGAAGCTTTGCTTATTTTATGGTATTGCCAAAATGAATCTCTATACTCTGAGTATGTATTTTTTGAAAAGGTTATGTTTGGAAATGAGAATTATGTGTAAACAATATTACCATATGAATGTATATACGATTATGTATGTGAACCTGTATGCTATTGACCAATGCATTGCAATAACTTATAGATGTATATAAATGTATACCCACGGGCATAATGCCTAACGTACTAGAAATAAACTATCAAACTATTTAATTCTTTGAAATGAAAATAACTCGTATTTGTACCGGAATGCAAATGCTACATACATTTACATTATGTATATTAAGTTACATTGTTCCGTGTGGTACGCCATTTCTATTAACCATTGTCCACTTGCAATGTGGCTTAATGGCAGGTGTCTTTGTCTTCAGTACAAATCTGTGTTCGCGTTTAATATGGTATATCAATACAATTTCAAACGGTACAACACCAAAAACTAAATAGCACTCTAACACACTACCTGGAACACACAACGCTTTCTTGGCGCCTTTGTGTGTGAAGTTTAGAGTTAAATCACTTGTTTCCAAGAATGCGTACTTCTGGTCTGTGTATGATGTTCCTAAAATGAAATTATAACACAATTTGCTTGTTTCTGTTAGATAAACGAAACACAATTACTCAATAAGTAAAATGAGTGCACAGGTTCTGTTGCTATGACAAAAGTGAGGAGCTTAAACTTCATGGCGACTTGTGTTTCACAAAACTAATATACCAGTTATATAAGTATGACAGGTTCCAAGTCATGTTACTGCTTGTACTTTTGTACGAGTTACTAAAAGTATGACTCAGTGAATGTATAGCTTTATTAGTTGTGTGAAAGACAGAGAATATTATTCCAAAATTTATTTCAACCACTGTAATAGTTTACCTGTATCGCTGTACAAATTTCACATTTGAAGTTTGTTTAGTGTGCAGTATAGTTGTAATCTAAATGAGTGAGAAAATGTAAGATTTCATTAAATACATTCCTTATTGTAAAGCTGTGTTGAAATTTATTTAAATTATATACAAACCAATTGCTGATTTCTTTATTAATGCATCTGTTCTGATTATCCCTGTCCAGTAGTATTGTTTCTGCGCCTCAGTAAATTTTGCATTGAGAATACTGCTTGGAAATGCTGGATACATGCCACGGTTTATACAGATTGCGTTGCCGTTTACTCAATCATAAGTTTGATTCTCTATATTTGTTGCCTTTGGCGAGATGTCTAAAACACAAGGATTTCTGTAAATCCTTATGAATGCTTTCCGATAATGCCCATGTCAGTTAATAGGAATTAAATGAGAAGTGCAGCTACTACATGTATATATGTTAAGAACTAAAACTCGAAAGAAATGCAGGACAGTATCAGTTGTTACGACTTTATATGGCAATCAGACATACGATACTGATACTCAGCAGATGTTGAAATAATGTTTAAAATTACATTGTAAGAAAGAACAATTCAGGTGGAAATATATAATTGTAATACAGTCTTCCTTCCTGGTATTTAGCTTCACATCAAGTTACTCATACAGTAGTTCCAAAGAAATAATGCTGCAACAAATATAACAGTAAATACATTCTGAAACAATAATAAAAGGCCCACAACTCTGTGTACATTATCCAATCAGGACGTCCGGACAATATGTTTATCTCCTCTTGGAATTGAAGCCTTCAATCAAGTTGTATTGATTTCTGCCACTTGTTGCAGGGAAATAGCCCAGAAAAGAATGGTACACTGTGTACAAAAGTGACTATAATTAAGGCCTATAAATCCATGTAAAGTAGGGCCTAACGACCTAATGCTCATCAGCTATGGGTACTCAGGCTATAAAGATTCAATTAATTCATGCCGCGGGTAGCTTACTAATAGCAAGGACAATAATGGGGCACCTATAGAATTTACTGCCATTATCAGAAGCTAAAACATTTGCAGCAGTCACTGAAGGCCTCTAACTCAACAAAAATTATGGCACGAAAGGTCTTGATATTATGATCATATCCTGTTTTTAATAAAGCTTCTCATAAATAGCATCGAAGAACTGTCAGAGGAAAAGGCTCTGACAAGATTACGTGACGGGAGGGAGGACGCATGGATGGACGGACTAACAAGGCGGCGACTATATTCTCCCCATAATATTATCAGAGAACATAGCTTGTCTACGAAGACACCTACATGGAGAGGGCGTTAATAAAACTAAACGTTCTGAAAGTAGCATACCAATATGTAATACACATACTAAGTAATACACATACTAAGTAATACACATACTAAGTAATACACATACTAAGTAATACACATACTAAGTAATACACATACTAAGTAATACACATACTAAGTAATACACATACTAAGTAATACACATACTAAGTAATACACTTAATAAATAATACACATACTAAGTAATACACATACTAAGATAACAATCCTAAAATGCTTTAGGTCCAAATTCTTTATTTTACTTCTCTTAGGTTTTTTTACAAATGTTATACAATTGTCTATGTTAATAAAATATTCCTGATTTATATAACCTGCTTTATTAATTGCATTTATTTAACAAACTTCTGTTGACAAATTGAAATCCTTAGTAAACATATTTCGATTTATGTTGGGTCGTAAACGTCGGGTCGCATTTAAACTGTATGTAAATCATGCAGTAATTCATAATTGTGATAGTGTTATATACATACGTGTAAATGATCGTTCGCTACACATTGTTTGTATAGGGTCTTCTCTGTTACATAGGCTCCACACAAAATACGGGTAGTAGTATACAAGACAATCTCCAGGGGTATGCTTGACAAAAGCTAAATTTTCTTCCGAACTGTTGACTGTAAATGTCGAACCAACAGTCTGACAATATACAGTTCATATTTCAAAAAGCCAAACATAGTAACTAAAATTAATTATGTCAACATTAGTTTGAATTTTCTTACGGTATGCTGTTATATATTACTGCCATCTCATTTGCTTATCAACATGAACTGTCTGCATTTATACAGTTTCACATACCGTTTATATATGTGTAAAGAGCATAACACTTAATGTTGTTGTTGTTACAACGGGTGGATCCATTCCCTCTGCACCCACTCAGCAACATAATCCCCCGAGATTGGTTTGTACATCGACACTCCAGAAAAAGATATTAAGAAAATATTCATGATTATTACTGCAACAATAAAAATTCTAATCCATTTACGTTAGATGGCCCTTTCTGGAAAGTTTATTCACAGGTTCTGATAATATTTTTAAAATTGGATTAATGTGGATGAAATCTATGTGATTCATACTTTGATCTATACTTAATCAGAATATTATGACATTTAATCCATGTCTTGTAAGGAAATGTAAATAACATTTTATTTTGCAGTAACCACGTTGAATATAGTTTTGTTTTCATGTGGTGGTGTTTGTATTATTAATATAAGAGTTTACCAAAAACGTAGTGAAATTGATTGCTACTTGTAAACAGGCAGTTTTCATACTATTGGTCCCGTCAAACATAATTCGTGCAACGTTTGGCAATTTATACATACGCCCCACGGATTTATTGCGAATATTCCATCACCACACAAACTATAGCAATATCCGATATGTGTAGTTCCATGTGTTGTCTCTGTTTGTACTTGTCCACAGCCTGTTAAGCATAATACAGTTGATTGATTGATTGATTGATTCTTTATTTCATCCACTTGCTGGAGATAATTCATAATATGAAAAACATACACATATAATTTACAAAATATACATGCATAGCAATTGATAAACAGAGTGCATGACAAAAGGCAATGAATTGAAGAAAATAAGTGATTATCAAACACAAATAATGAGACATGAATAAGTAGGAACAACTGAAGAATGGCATATATGTTGTGAACATTTAGATTCAGTTTATTCAGATAGCATTGTAGTATTACATCAGATTATTGTCCATTGTACTCGTTTAAGTGAGCATGAGCATCTTTACATATGTAATTTGACCATGTGTTCATAGAACTACAAGAAATAATCACCAGGTTTGACCAATGACACGAACTCAAACTTGTAAAACCTTATAGTGTTATTATTAGCACTGCCAAATTTTCCATGACATTTGCTATCGAGTTTTATGTTTTGCGAAATATTTGATATTACACAACTGTAAATGTCTAATAACATATAACATTAGAAACAGAAAACTAAAACTAGAAAAGAACGTCATTACCCAGGAACAGAAATGGAACGTTTGCCCAGATGTAACCAATCCATATATCAGAGTCTGTTGAAAATAAGTTGAGAGCCTCGTTAACTTGAAATGAGCCATTCTCATATGTAAGCTGTGGTTCGGTCAGATTACACTGCACATAACGCCATTCGGTTTTGTCACAGCTTACTGTATACGAGGCAGCTGAAACTCAGATAATTTTGTTTTACAACATTAACCGATCAATATGTTTTGGTTTACTAACGTTTTATGTTGTGGATGGAACACTCTTTTTTTTTCAGAAAAACAAAAATTCTTTTGATTGGAATATATCATTGATCAGTGAGTAGATGGGTGGGTGTGGTTATGTTCAGTCACTTTTAAAGAAATACGATCGCCCTAATTAACAATATGATACACATTTATCAAAGTATATGTTACCATATCATTCATTTCAGGGGCGGATCCAGCATTTAGGGTTGGGGGGGGCGTAACCTTATTTGGTCGGTGGGTCTGCAGTGAACAGCTGCAGATCCGTATCACAGATATATAATGAATATCCGCACATTATCATTAACATCATCATCATCATCGAACGCACTTTGTTTCACTTTATAAATTAATTCTTCGCCGTATTAGGTTCGAAATATATTCTGGTTCATCTGTATGTCATGCAACTGTTTGGCAGTAAATTGCTCTTGTATGATGTGCCTGTCCACTAAAACGTTTTTGACATTAAATTATAATTATATAAGGTAAATATTTAAACATGTTTAATCAGTAGCTGACTAAATTCAAACACACACACATCAAGGATTATTTGTATTATTCATTTACCGAAGTATAATGGTCTCTTTTCAAAGAGAATGTCATTAAATAACTCACACGTTCAAAGTCATGCTCATCAATTGCATTCAAATGTGCTATGGACTGGGTTTTTTTTATCGAAACGAAATAACGGACAGACAGACGAACATGGTTTTTACACTAAATATTGTGAAAGGCACTTCTTTGATTGCGTTGTGAACTAATAAGGCAAGTGATTATGACTTTTTGTCAATTTTGCTGACATATGGTGCCGGAAAAAAATTGAAATCGTCAGGAATTGGAGTCAAGGTCGTGCACAACCATCTGCTTTATCACGTTATACCTTTCTTATGAATGTGTAAAACAATATGAAATTTGGTGTGATTGCTAATGGAACATTGCACAAAAGGTCTTCTGTTTAGATTATTTGGGAACAAAACTATTTATGGAGATAAAACTGTTTAAACTCAAAAGTAGTCATTGATTTGACTTGAATTTCGACTTTAAATCATATTTATAAGTATAAATGGATTACTGTAAAACCATTTATATTCGTCGGCATGAAATTTTGTGGTTGGTTGAAAAATGACAATTTCGTGGGCACTTAAATTCATGGATTTACAATTTTAATAATTAAAAAAACCCATCTAAAAATGCTCCAATCGTATCGCTGTTTTCTGTTTGTAACACCTTACGGTCATAAACACGAAGTACATGTGTATTTTAACTGTAAATAAAATTTGTGTTTATGACATGTGAACAGTAAAATTTGGATAGGCGTTTCGCATTTCGATTCAGTACATGTGTTGTGACAACTGATTTAAAATTAATTACAAGGAACTATATAATATTTTTATACACAAATAGAATATTTTATAAATGGATATCAGGGTGTTCGTTTGACCGGAGCTCCCGGGTTTTGACCCGTGATTTTTCATGGAAATAATGAAATTGGCACATGGTAAAATCCCCCAAAGAGTCATACTGACCCTTGGTAAATGTCTGGATTGCGTCATCACTTCCTTTACAACTGAAGCCAGTCCAGACACTGCCTGTTATTAACACATTAGGCCTACCTTATCTTAATCTGTTTTACATTTACTGATAAGATCTTCCATGCCAGGAAGTTATCAGTGTATGTATATGACCCTTCCACTAATGAAAACACAGACATTTCCATTATGCACCTTTAGCCTCGTTGTGAACTTCTGTTCGTTACACCTTTTGTTGCGGCATTTGTGTACTGTCAACTTGGTTAATTCTGATGTTTACATGTTCAAATGCAGATGAAATTATGTTTAAAATTTTAAATAATAACAATATTTCACATAAAATATTATAATCTAAAAACAATACTGATTAAAATCACCAGAACCACTTATGAAAAAATCGGCCTAAAATGTACAACTGTCAATAATTTCGGACAACAATTTCGGAAATTTGTTGATAAAACAAAAAAATAGCAGCATTAAGTTTTGTCTTTCTTTTATATTGATCAATTATTGCAAAATCTTACCTTTTTAGGTCTTTCTAAAAGATTGTACATTGAATGAAAAAAAAACAACACCTAACACAAACTTACAAAGGTACTTTTTAATATTATGATAGCCACCAGGTTGATTTTTTTTATTTTAGTAATATTTTGTAATATACTATATTTATGAGTAATGTACACGTTGAGTTTGTCTGTTTTTGTGTTCGTGACTTTTGAAAATTTGAATTTGACTCTTCAAAATTGAATTTTGACCCTTGAAAATTGTGGTCAAAGGGTCATTGACCCTTGAGATTTACAGTCTACTGAACACCCTGGATATAACACATTATGGATGTTAACAAAATTGAAAAGGTGATTTAATTACATTTACTTTTTGGGATAGCGAAAATAGGCTTTTGTTTACATGTATATGCACATTAATGACCTGACAAGTTATATGGCGATTGCGATCCATGGAACCCGCGAATCGCGATATAATGGAGTTGTAGTGTATTTCCATTATCGGTCTTCTAAATGAATACATTAAATTAATTAATAATTTAAAAAGCGGGACTGCAAATTACTTTTACAAAAAAAATGTCTTGCATATTGAATTATTTTAGTTTCATATCTCCGTTATAAATCGTGTTGGGCCAGAAAAACAGGCAAACTATTTATTAAAGCCGGCGAAATCACGAAAATCTTGTGGAAATGATGCGTGTATAGCTGCAATGATACATGTATACCATGATACATGTATACCGCAGCCTAGTCCAAATTTAAAGCTGTGGTTTTTTGTGCTAAAACATAAAGTTATATTTATAGGAGTTTCATTTGCTGTAATGATTACATGACGTTTTTACCAAATGACTAAGATGCGAGTTTGTTCAGGTTGAGTTAGTTTTCAGACAAGTTATCTGTAAAAACGTCGATATTAAAATATTCCCCCGGTCAGTCAAAATTCCCCCTCCAGAGGGCGGTGGGCACCTTCCCCCAAAACTGATTGAGGGCCCTGGCCTTTAAGAAATCAATCAAGTTTCGCAGAATAATTTAAATATTCTAAACACTGTTTGTCGTTGCATTAAATAAAGAAATTAACCATTGTTTATACTAACAATATGTGCATTGTGTATCCATTATAAACATAGTCTTTATGAAAAAAAACACGTTTTACATAAAAAAATGTTTATAATGAAAATATATATTGTATTTCATAACTTCATACGTGTAATGAACTATTACACTTGTACAATCTATTTTCCAGAAGCGTTGTTCTCTCAAGTTAAATAGTGTTGCATTTTATTATTGATCAACAGTTGTTTTAATTGAAAACCATAGAAACATGATAATTACATGTATTGTAAAACAAAGATGAATACCTTTCACTGGAACGTTGATCAATAGCAAAACTCCTAAAAATCGGTACCACCACATTGTGTCAGCTTTTCACATTTTTCTTCCAAACCCAACTAAAACAAGGAAGTTACAATTCACTTGTATTATGCACTATTTCATTTGCCTGGGATAATCCTGTTTTAAGCTATGGATTGTTTACAAAATTAATCAGGTGCCACATAAAACCCGAACCCATTTACCAAGTAATCTTAATGACATTTCCAAGGTTGGCGCCATTCATGTAATAAATATTAGTTTAAGTGTTAATATAATGCATATAATAACTTTGGCTCGATATTTCTGTTAAAGGCGTTCCGGTAAATGCAGTTTAAATCAAGTACAAACATGAGTGTAAATCTTTTAAAGCAATAATGTAAAAACATGTCTTTTAAATTTTAAGGCACTAATGTTAAAAGATGTGTTTTAAATTTTGAAGCATTAATGTAACATTTAAGTTTTCAAATTTAAAGCAATAATGTAAAATCATGAGTTTCAAATTTTAAAGCAATAATGTTTGGGTATAATCAAATAAGCTATAACAAACATAAATCAAAATAAGGTCATGTGTGGAATCATAGTCATGGAAGGTAATAAGTGGTGACAATTCTTTAAGAAGTCGTCCAAGCATGTTTTCTAGAATAAAACTAACCCAATTTCGAACATACTTGTAAGTATATATTGGACCTCCGAATCAACATCACCTGAGGTTACTGTGTCATGTAACCGGTTTCTTGTATCATAAACAAAATGTGTTGCCTTGTTCATATTCTTGAACTAGAAAACGAATGAAACTGCAATAATTTTGATATGCCTGTTTAAAATGTTTTGTAAGCGAATGTATATCCGACTACTTTACTTATGTAACGAAGAATTCGGTCATTAGCGTTGGTATCTGGTATGCATGGGTGAAACCAAATACCAAAAGCTGCCTAAATAATGTACTACTCGTAGTTTTTCACTTTCTATTTGAAATTAAATTTTAGAATTTTCAATAAAATTGCGTCTGAAATTGTACACATGTCATCATCATCATCATGTGCATCATTGTCACCATGCGCATCAACATTACCAACCGAGAGGCAGCATATGGACTTTAAATCCATTATTATAATCATCATCCAAGCTTAAGTGTGTATGTTTCTCAGGATTGCTTCAGATCAACACAGATAAATAAACAAACATAATTTAAACGCGGATCTTGTGCAAAAACAATAGCACTATACAGTACATTTGTGGAAATGTAAATGTATCACCATTGTTCAAGTGCAGTTTATCTACGTCCGTCGCATTATCCGGTTACAATTAAGGCATGCATAACCATTCAAAAGCAGTGTATCTCCGCCCGTCGCATTATCTGGTTACAATTAAATTTTGCGTAACCATTTCCATGCAGTTATTGCACTCGGAAGAAAATGACTTGTTGCGTTCAATTATGACCAGAAATATATTCAATGACCAAGATGCTTTTATTGTTTCTTTAACATGGGATTTAAAATTTAACAGTAAACAATGTATATTCTAAGAATTAGTGCAGCCCGCATAGGCTGATCTGGGATGACACTTGACGCACATGCATTAAGACCGGGTTTCCCTCGACACGCCTCAAATTTGTGTCTGGTAATACGTATTTATGACATGTTGGTCAAGTATTCTGCATAATCTCTTCTTTTTTCTCGAACACAGTGATAAATCAGTATATTTAGTCAACAGACGGTTTGTTTCTATGTTAGTTTTATAGTCATTTCCTCGAAATACGTATTTATGACGATTACTGTGCAAAATCTTGTCTTTTTTTCTCGAACACAGTGATAAATCAGTATATCTGTCAACAGACGGGTGTTTTCTTTAATAGTTTTAGACATTTCTTAGAAATCATGTATGGCTGCTCCAGTAACGTTACCAAGACTAGAACTTTCAAATAAGTCCCATTCATGTTGTCAGTTCTTTCCATTTACCTATTACAGCTCAATATAGTATTTTATCCAATCATTGTAATTGAATATCACGTGTTTACACAAAAGAGCAGGTGGCAAAGCTCGTGGTGTGTTTGGGATTATCAATAAATGGAAATTAAGCATTTAACAATAGCTTGGGAGGGGTTTAATTATTAGTGGCAAAAAACTGAAAGGGTGTGTTATATAAGAAATATATTTTAACAGTGTACTACACCATACGTAAAAATAAAATGAAACCTCATAATTGTTATGTTTCGGAGGACATAACTGTATATCTTGTCATTGAACCTCGAAAATAGGACTATAACACTAACCTTGAAAAAAACAATTGAAATATTAACTGCACCAAATGTATAATAAATTATTGAGACTATCTCCTGTTTGCAACTTATTAATCAGGCATGTGACCGATTTCTTAAACAAAACTTTGATTAAAAACTGGGGTCACTGTTTCCACCCTTCATCCGGCTTCTTTTTTCGTTACTACTATGATAACGTTTTTTGTTTGATAACTTCTAGTGCCCATCTTGCAGCCCCAGCAGCAATCATGTACTATTGATAAATGTTTAAAAGCCGCTACACACTTATCCCATTTAACTATAAATACAAGGCTACAACCGTATTGCCTTTCCATGTTATTATCTGTTCTTTGTTGGAGGATGAAGTCATAGAGGATCGAGAGCCAGGGAAGTTTTCATCTTTTTGCATCCGATAACTTGAACTGTATTTTTCTGTGTTTGTTTGAATTGTTTCCCTTGTAGGCTACTTTGATGTGTATGGCGGGTTTGTGTTTTTATCTTACAAAGCTATAAGCTCAACATATCCTAAATGTAATATTTTGCGCGACGTCTATGTTGTGTGGGACATTTTGTTGCTGTTGTTGCTATTTATCACATTATATAGTTACTAAATTTTCTTTTTTTTCTATAGTTGAAGAATTTTATTTCACACAAACGTTATAGTTGGTAAATAAGTGAACATTAATTTGACAATAATTCTTAACTCTGTACATGTAATTACATGAGAAATTGTAAATATAGAGGTCATTGAGGTATAGCATTTCACGTTCCCATGAACCTTCATAATTAGGAAAGATGAAAGAAACTCGAATATTTACAAAAAAAGACGACCATGAAAATGCTGGTGATGATTTTGTTGTTGCTGCTAATGTTAACGATCAATGAAACGTACTTGCTCCAAGTGACATGGATTTAAACGAATAAATAGCATGATTTTCAGTAGTAGTGGCTGCATGTAAATTGTTATAATTAACTTCTCATTCGAAGCCAAAAAATAGCAAGAAGAAAGGAAGTTGACAAGTGGATCTTTACCAAACCGGAAACATTATTTTTCAAGACATTGAAGGGACTATGTCCACGAAAATGTGATCTACGATAACAATACAAATGAGGCGCGTCGTGGGAAAACCGGTCTTAATGCATGTGCATAAAGTGTCGTCCCGCATTAGCCTGTGCAGTCTTCACAGGCTAATCCGGGATGGCACTTTCCGCCTACAGTGGATATATGTTTAGAAGAGACTTCCTTGAAACCGAAAATACCATAAAAGCGGAAAGTGCCATCCTAGATTAGCCTGAGAAGAATGCACGTGCATTAAGACCAGTTTTCTCACGATGCGCCACAAATGATATTTTGTAATTAAAATGTATACTATAAATGTGTGTTAATTAAACAGAGTCAGCCCTCGTTACAACGCCACAATCCGTTGCCACTAAAAATGTTGTTATATATAATTTCTGTTAAAACAAATTCCGATAGTGACAGTATTTTACGTTAACAATACAGTCATGTACGTATTGTCATGTGTTGTAAACTTTACATTTATTGTTTCATTGATTTTGTCCATTTAATTTGCTTTACTAAATAATGAGATATTCGCTATAAACCTGTGAACAAAAATGTTTGGGAAAATGAACACCACAAGTAGGGATAGAACTCGTGACGAACAAGTCATAAGAACAATTAACAACCGCTCTTACCTCGATAATCTGCAATGTAAGAATAGGTTTTCGAACAGTGGTTATTGAATATATAAATAAAAAAAGTCAAAATGTAACCAAGAAAAGCATCAACGGCACTCGACCCAAATTATAAAGATTGTTGCTAACCATTATAACTGTAAGCTGGGCGTATTTTCAATCAAAGCATTTGTCAACTGAATTTTTATTGTATATACTTATATTGTATAACAGTTAATACTTGATATTGTGGTTTCCATTTACTCTGTCAAAAGAAGTGCTAGCAAGCCATTCCAGTTATATGTAGGTTGCATAGCCCAGTTGTTGACAAATCCCAATTAGTTTTCAATGTTGTAAGATGATTTTCAGTTTTCCCAACTTCTACTTAAGCACTTCCTATTCAGTCTGAAGGACCCACTTGTAACCACTTAAAGTCCATTCGCCTCAGTTACATTCTAGCAACAATTGCAATGTTTAGTGGTAAAAAAATAAAACAGAACAAAATGGCTCGAGAACGTTTCTTGGTGGTATTAATTTTTGCGTCAGTGTTTGACGCCGGTGTGGGACATGACTCCGAACGACTGAGGATAAATGCACTGACGAGTGACTTAGAACACTTGGAAAATGACAACTACCTTATGTCAGACGACCTCATCAGCTTGGTAGAAAAGCTGAAATCACATTCGTCGGGAGTTGATGCCCCTGCTGAGGCCAATAAAAAGGATGCTCAGATTGACGCAATGATAGACCTCCTGGAGAGTAGGGTGCTTGCAATTCAGCGCTTCTTTAAGCGTGAAAAGGTAAAAGATACTCTGGTGAATGTGATGGTCGATGATGTGAAAGCAGACATGGATGAAAAGGTCAATAAAAATGACGCCGTGGTGAAGGATATTACGGATCATGTTACGAAAGCCATTGACAACTTTAACGTAAAGCTTCTGGTTGTTCAGAAGACGGCAAACGTTGAGGTAAAAATCCCAGACGCAGCCATATTTCAAGATGGAATCGGAACACCATGTTCGGAATACGGTGAGGAGTGTTCGACCAGCGGAAGCGAGTGCAGAGATGGGATATGTCTGTGTAAGACCGGAGTCAGTTTCAGTCCTCGTCAACGCGTATGTCTGGACAAATGTCCACAATACGGTGTCACGTATCAGATTGTACCCGAGCACATAATCCGGGGTTACAATGACCTCACATTGAACGACACGTCGCTGGAGGAGTGCATGGAAAGATGCTCCAAAGAAGGGTCGTTCGTGTGCAGATCCTTCGACTACTTCCCGCGCTGGGAGCAGTGTTACATGTCTGCTGACGTCATGGGTGACGTAGACGATGACGCATGGGAGTACAACCCGGAAGGCAACCACTACCAAAGAGACTGTGAATAATCAAATATGTGTGTGCATTAGCATTGGTCATGGTGCAAACATCATTGCTGCGCATGTATGTTTTACGGATGTAATAAAAGTCGCGATATTTAGACAATAATATACGGCAGAGCTGGGCCGGGCATCTATAATCGGCCCGCTGCTGATATAACGGCCCGAGGGCCTTTGGCCCGAGAGCCGTTATACAGCTAGGGCCGATTATAGACGCCCGGCCCAGCTCTGCCGTATATTATCGTTTATTATACATATTATCCTGTCACAAGAAAAGAATCATGTTACTTTCTTTATTTAAATACACAAAATGTTAACAAAAACACCAAACAAACTTTCCGTACTTTTATTTAACATTCAACTAATTACGCAATACGTGACGCAATTCTAACGAATGACGTAATTTATAAACAGGAAAACTGACGAAACAAACCAGTTTTCACTGGACTCTCAGTTTTGTTGTGACAACACGTCGTGTTTGCTTTTATTTTTAGTAAAATACATTACCATAAGTTTAATAAATCGTGCATGGACAAATTCCGAATGATGAATGTGCCAGTTGGATAAATAATATATTTTGAGACTTTGAATCAGAATAAAATCAAACATTCTGGCCAGTCATTGCGATTTCGTAAATCGTGTTTCTGGTAAGAATGGTTCACATGCAATTAATATCATGATTGTTAAAAATTAAGGCTAATGGATACAATAAATGGGAATTGAAGTATTTACAGTATTGTTGGATTTTTATTGTTGGAAGCAATGGATTGAAATTTAGGTACAGCAAAAGTTTCCGATCTGTTCAAGTTTGTTCAGTGATTCTTTTTCTCAAACTCAAAGATGTATAGGCTATAGATCGTATATATTTAATCAATTTAACTACAAACTTTCGTTAATATGCAGTATTTGCATTTTCGGATATAAGCAGTTAATTTTGACTAGATACGCCATTCGTTGTCGTTGACGTCGCGCGATCGGATTCTCTTCGATTATCGAAAAATCGGCCGGGGCCAATTATATTATATCAGCTCAGCGGAGCCGAGTAACGGCCCATAATCGATATCAATTTGTTACTATTTTTAGTAACAATATGTATTATATTTGAATACAGTTAACACATTATTTAATATTTTATTAATGAAACAACAACAACATAGGATTTATGACTTTGGAACAAGAAATTACATAGAACCCAACATAATATACTAGTATTGTATGAAATCTTCTACAATATTTTGTATAACATGGTTGTAGCCTGTTATTTTACTAAATGTTGTGTTTTTTGTTGTTGTTGTTGTTTTTAATGTGCACACATTGACGGAGACGACATTTAAGTCTATGAATTTTGCGATAATTCCTTTGTAGAAGCAATACAAAATTAAAGCGAATGTGTGTTTGTTTTGCAGCTGTTGGGTGCCTACATATAATGGGTACCTCTGCCAAGGAGATTATGTTTTTGTTCCTTTGGTAAATTGTTTATCTGCTTGTCTGTCTGTTGGCAAAATAATCTATGAGTGGATTTGCGTGCAATTTTCTGGGAAGGAAACGGCCCAATGGACAAATGATTAGATGATGGAAGGGAGGAAAAAATCAATTGTTAACTAGGTTACGTATTTTAGAATAGGCGGATTGAGAGGGGGGGAAGCGGCGTACGCCCCCTCTAAAAATGTTCAACATACATCGTAAACCTAAAAATATCTTAAAACATGCGTATTTCGTTGCCAAAGAATTGTTCTTCGATATCGTTAAGTGTAGGTTTCGTAAAATTGTTCATTTCCATTGATATTGCACCGTTCCACAGTATATATCGCAAATAATGCAATGTAAGAGAGACCATAAGCAATTTGTTGACAGCTTTTTCAGTAACTGAATAGCTCCGCCAACTTAAAATCCTGTATCCACATCTGTGCTTTCCGATTGCTTTCAAGTTATACTGGTAATATTGCACCTTAATCCATGCGAAACTAATTACTGTCCTAAATTTAAAGTCATAACATCTCACAAGCATCGTGCTGTTGTAAAATGTAGATTAACAGTTAAACATGTGAGATCCGAATGCGGTTACTGAAGAAAACACTATATTAAGTTGGATTTGATTGAAATTTTTGTGGACAAATCGATGACAAAATACAGTGGGGTGGGGGGGAAAGCCAAATTATTTCCGATTGTATGTACATGTGTGTATATAATCCATGCGCAATTACTGAGAGCATTTACAAATCGTAAAGTATTAAAACTATAAGTTCTACACTTTTTTGGAGACCGAAATTGCATTACATAACCTCAATAATCCTCAGACGGCCCCCACAATTTGAACCTCTAAGTTTGCCCACAATCCTGGCAGTAGAATGTGATCTCTGTTACACTATATGAGGCGCGTCGTGGAAAAACCAGACTTAATGCATGTGCGTAAAGTGTCGTCCTGCATTAGCTTGTGCAGTCTGCACAGGCTAATCCGGGATGGCACTTTCCGCCTACAGTGTATTTATGTTTCGAAGAGACTTCCTTGAAACCGAAAGTACCATACAAGCGGAAAGTGCCGTCCTGGATTAGCCTGTGCGGACTGCACAGGCTAATCCGGGACGACAGTTTACGGACATGCATTAAGACCGGTTTTCTCACGACGCGCCACATATTGACTTGGGCAGCCTCAGTAATAAAGCTTGATGTTAAAATATTGTTAACTACAATAACTGTATGTACAACACCAAAGGTTGCAGATATCTTTATAGAGTTATTAAACATGTGCACATAAATTCTCAATTCATTTTAAACCTGGTACTTCAGAATTGTATAGTAAGTGACTTAAGGTTTGTAGGGTAAGATTCAGAGCAAACTAGCAGGGTGTTGCCCCCTACAGAATTTTGGTTGCCCCAGCTGCACATCTGGACCGATCTAGCTCAACAGTCTTCACTACCTTCTGAAATTTTCTGAATATTAGGGAAATATATAGGATATAGGACCGTGACAATAGTGGTACGTGTATGGTACTGCAAAATAGCAGACCAGTTCTCTGAGATTTTATAAACATGTGGTTAATCCAGGCTTTGAAGAAAATTTTCAATGCTTCTTATCAAAGACTTTCACCATTCAATTTCAAAGAGAAGCAGGGTGCAGCGAAATAACCTAGTTATTTTGCTGTTGATCTTTCTGTTCACAACAACAGATGTTCCATGACGAATAATGTAACTATGCCAAATTGTCTATACTTTAATTAAAAAAATTAAATGAGAAACAAACCAAAGATATTATACAACATGTAATTCATATTTGTAAATGATACAAGTTGGTGTTGCAATAATAGCTTGTTGTTATTTCACTCAGTCATGATTTAAAACCCTTGAAATTGTATGCAAATTATGAACAACATAGGTAACTCAAACAATGTTGTACGACACATTCAGCATGTACACTGTATTGCATATTTCTGTTATTAGTAAGATAAATATTCATAGCAAACACAATACATTTAACATAAATATAATGAAAAACAAATTGAAAAATACTGAATCCTTCACTTTTTAATATAACATGTAAAATAACAACTTTGAAAACACAAGTTGAATGAAAAATATATTTTTAATCATTGTACTTGAACATTATTGTTCCAGTCATTAAATTAATCGTAAATTATTTATGCAGATTGCAGTTAACAATTAAGAACGATAAAGCAGACATCTTGCTTTTTGTAAACTTCCAGGAAACAATATGATTACATTTATTAAGGTTTGCACAAATAACTGTTCATGATCTTTACATTCTGTCCATTTAACACAGTTTCCAAGTACAAGTTGAATTCTTTCTCATGATTATACAGAACCACACATTTGCGCTATGAAAGACTTATATCACAAATCATATGACCATGAATGGCGTTTTTTATGACAAAGGTGTTTATATACTCATGTCCGAAACACAGCAATAATGCCATGTACGTACTCTGTTCAGCGTTGTCAAGTCAATGTATTATCATATTTCGAAAGGTGTTTATATAATCATGTCCGACAAGCAGCAATATTGCCATGCATGTCTCCCATTGTCCAGTCCAAGTATCATCATAGTCCATCATATTCCACTAGGTAGGGCTTGTTTCCTGGGTCTGATTTTTCGCAACATCTGCATACCTCTAATCATACGCTGGACCCATCTTCTCATGTCTCAAAGCACTACTCTGGACCCATCTTCTTCTGTCTCAAAGCACTACTCTGGACCCATCTTCTCCTGTCTCAAAGCACTACTCTGGACCCATCTTCGCCTGTCTCAAAGCACTTCTCTGGACCCATCTTCTCCTGTCTCAAAGCACTTCTCTGGACCCATCTTCACCTGTCTCAAAGCACTTCTCTGGACCCATCTTCTCCTGTCTCAAAGCACTTCTCTGGACCCATCTTCTCATGTCTCAAAGCACTACTCTGGACCCATCTTCTCCTGTCTCAAAGCACTAATCTGGACCCATCTTCTCCTGTCTCAAAGCACTACTCTGGACCCATCTTCTCCTGTCTCAAAGCACTTCTCTGGACCCATCTTCTCATGTCTCAAAGCACTTCTCTGGACCCATCTTCTCATGTCTCAAAGCACTACTCTGGACCCATCTTCTCCTGTCTCAAAGCACTTCTCTGGACCCATCTTCTCCTGTCTCAAAGCACTTCTCTGGACCCATCTTCTCCTGTCTCAAAGCACTTCTCTGGACCCATCTTCTCCTGTCTCAAAGCACTTCTCTGGACCCATCTTCTCATGTCACAAAGCACTTCTCTGGACCCATCTTCTCATGTCTCAAAGCACTACTGTGGACCCATCTTCTCGTGTCTCAAAGCACTTCTCTGGACCCATCTTCTCCTGTCTCAAAGCACTACTCTGGACCCATCTTCTCATGTCTCAAAGCACTACTCTGGACCCATCTTCTCCTGTCTCAAAGCACTTCTCTAGACCCATCTTCTCATGTCTCAAAGCACTTCTCTGGACCCATCTTCTCATGTCTGAAAGCACTTCTCTGGACCCATCTTCTCATGTCTCAAAGCACCACTCAGGACTCATCTTCTCATGTCTCAAAGCACTACTCTGGACCCATCTTCTCCTGTCTCAAAGCATTACTCTGGACCCATCTTCTCCTGTCTCAAAGCACTACTCTGGACCCATCTTCTCCTGTCTCAAAGCACTATTCTGGACCCATCTTCTCCTGTCTCAAAGCACTACTCTGGACCCATCTTCTCATGTCTCAAAGCACTACTCTGGACCCAACTTCTCCTGTCTCAAAGCACTACTCTGGACCCATCTTCTCATGTCTCAAAGCACTACTCTGGACCCATCTTCTCCTGTCTCAAAGCACTACTCTGGACCCAACTTCTCCTGTCTCAAAGCACTACTCTGGACCCATCTTCTTCTGTCTCAAAGCACTACTCTGGACCCATCTTCTCCTGTCTCAAAGCACTACTCTGGACCCATCTTCTCCTGTCTCAAAGCACTACTCTGGACCCATCTTCTTCTGTCTCAAAGCACTATCTTGGACCCATCTTCTCCTGTCTCAAAGCACTATCTTGGACCCATCTTCTCCTGTCTCAAAGCACTACTCTGGACCCATCTTCTCCTGTCTCAAAGCACTACTCTGGACCCATCTTCTACTGTCTCAAAGCTGACAATTACTGTTAAGGAGAACATATCCAGCTTACATGTGAAACCATGTCAGTTAGGTTTATTAGCTCTAACAGAACGAGTAATTGATTGAAACCTACGTGTACAATAGTTGCTAAAATTCCTGCAATTATTTAATAATAAGGAATATTTTCACATTTTTCTCAACAACATATTTTAAAATGTTTTGTTTTGGTATATCTCACCATGTTTATGGTGGAAAGCTTAAATATTAATTTTTCATAAATTCCCAAAATCTGCAAAACTAAAATAACTTGTCAAAGTAGTTTCAATACATAAATTTCATCGGTGTGTAATGGTTAAGATATAATAACATGTCAAAACGAAAGGCCCTAATTTTGTGCAATAAAACAGATAGATTAGAGGGCAACAACCTTTTAAAAGAGCAACATGGCTCATAAAAATACGGGAAGCACTTAACTGCAGGCTATATGGGTCACTGAAATGCCAGCCAAACTGGATAGACGGAATCTTCTCGTAGTTCTGCATTAATATATAAAAGAAAACATAAGTTATGGATATTTATTTGCCTGTAGAAGATAAAAATATAATGAAAAATGTTATGATGGAGATGACACTATTTAAATCTGGTTTAATTGGACGCAAAACACATTGTTACATCATAAAAAGTATCAGTGCATATAAGTTAAACACTTTTCATGCCTACACCAACCACAAAACTGGACATTTTAAAAAATCAGATTCTACACAAACTACGTTCAGCTCGTTTGGCCTGCTGTAGTAATGGGCACACTGGCCCGCGTTCAAATATTTCCGTAAAAATACAGATATGGTTGTGCTACATATTAACAATCACAATTTCTGGGCTTTTTTTTGGGCCGATTTTATAGCCATTATTCGGTCATATTCCCAATGGCTAGAGGTATCTTTTTTTACCAATTCGAATACAAAAATTCCCAATTGTACTGAAATTTATTTTTTGGAAATTGGTTAATTTTTTATGTATTTTTGTCAATAATGCGACCTTCGTACGACATATTGGGCTGAATCATATTGAGTATGAACTGCAGTAACTCGGATATGACAGCACCTTAGATGAACATCAGACAAACTCCGTAATCGACCACTTCAAGAACATGAAGACAATGGATCTTCTGTTATAAAGTGACTATGCATTAAACTGACAGTGGTGAATGACATCTACAGATTTAATTTTGTCCATCCCAACTGAATAAACATGTGACAATGAAGACGTGTGTGAAAATTGCAGTCTGTCAATAATTATTCCATCCCAACTGAATAAACATGTGACAATGAAGACGTGTGTGAAAATTGCAGTCTGTCAATAATTATTCAAATTTAACATTAAAACGAACACTTTCAACATTAATCAAACTATTATAATTTTTCCCAATTTAAGGCAAATTGACGCTAAATTTCACAATTGTATAATTTTCATCTGTATTGTCGCGGTACTTAACCTTTAAGTAAATATTTGGAGCAAAAAACAACTTACAAAACATTTTCTTTCAGTAACATACTATAAATTGAAACTTTTCATGAAAATAACAACTGGAAATTGTGTTTAAAAGTAAAGTATTCGTCCTTACATTATTCTGTTCTTCAATGCACCATGCAGCCATCAGGAAATATTACGTCATCGGTAATATCGCGGTAAAACTTTTGTTTTGAAATAACTTTAAATTGTTGGATTGTAACCTTTAACAAATATAACAAAACAATAATTTGAGTCTTCATTTATATTTACTCATGCAGACGAATGTGTAGACATTGACCCCCTAATGTCTACCGATAGCTGCAAGCTGATACGAAAGTTATTTATATTTATGGTTTCAAATCATATTACTTGTATAAAATTCGAATGTATTAATTTATAACTTATTATTTTCTTAAAAAAACAAAACTATGTTAGATATTGACATGTAAGCATGAAAATCCGAAGATAAACAATTACTGCGAAAATAGAGATACTGCGAAAATAAAGATACCGCGAGAATACAGATGCCGAGTAAATGGTGAAAAAAATCCCTGAATTTAGACTCAAACTGTACTTCTTTGCTGGTCAATGCAATCATTGACATTACTTTTAAACATAACAAAACAATAACATAAACCTTATTACAAGCATTATTCGATTACAGTTCCAATAAATGTACTTCTAAATTTAAAGGAATCAACTCATTACGCAATATCCGAATACGGCATCACTTCCGAAAAGGATACAAATACCAATAACAACGCAAGCAAGTAAACCAGCGGTCAATCGGTTCTTCCATCTTATGTGAACGTATTTTGATACCCGTTGTTTGTTGTTCTGTTCGAATCTTTTCATGTACATCTTCTGGATATCGTCTAAACACTCAAGGTCAGCTGGAGAAGTTTTCTTCGGGACATGTTGATTTCTTGTTGATGTTTACCACAAAACACTCCACCCTAGTAGCCTAATAGTGCTATTACACACTTTAGATGTATCGATGCAGTCACGTTTCATTCTATACACAGACAGACCGGTGTAGTACGGAATTCAGTTAGTGCCATGTGAAATATCTCTTATGGCAAGAGCGAGACATAATAATTGCGCAAACACGAAGCGAGACAAGATTTTCCCGCAAGACAAGATATTGTAACACAAGATCTCGCACTGTCGCAGTATCCCATACCACGATATCTCGTGGCAAAATTTCGTGTCTCGCTACCTGCTTCGCGCAATTCTCGTGTCTTGCTTTGTGTCTCACGATAAAATATCCTGCCTCGCT
This sequence comes from Congeria kusceri, assembly GCA_027627225.1. Lineage (NCBI taxonomy): Eukaryota > Metazoa > Mollusca > Bivalvia > Myida > Dreissenidae > Congeria > Congeria kusceri. Next base: position 1,327,867 of record CM051030.1, read on the forward strand.
TTGTGTCTTGCGCAATTCTCGTGCCTCGCGTTTAGAGGTTGAGGCACGAGATGCGAAGCGAGACATGAAGCTATACACTATATTTCCGCGAGACACGAAGCGAGGCACGATATTATGTCGTGCAAATATTGCCCGAATCTCGAGTATCATGGTAGATTTTCAAACCACAATACTTGAACCACGAAGCGAGACACGATAATTGGGCGACACATGAAGCGAGGCACGATATTGTATTGTTCAAATATCGCCCGAATATCGAGTCTCGCCTGAATATCGTGGCTTGCATCGCATCTTGTGTCTCGACCTTTGATCGCTAGGCAAGAGAATTGCCCGAGACACAAAGCGAGGCATGATATTTTACTGCAAGACACGATGGGAGACACGATACTCGATAATCGTGCGATATTTGGACGATTCAATATCGTGCCTCGCTTCGTTTCTCGCGCAATTCTTGCGTCTCACTTCATGTTTCGTGCATTTAGGTCTGAAATCTACCGCAAGACACCAGAATCGGGCGATATTTGAACAATATAATATCGTGCCTTGCTCCGTGTCTCGCCTGAATATCGTGTATTGCTTTGTGTCTCGCTTTGCATCTCGTGTCTCGACCTTTGAACACGAGGCATGAGAATTGCATGAGACACGAAGCGAGGCACGATATTTTAACACAAGACATGAAGCGAGACACGAGAATTGCGTGAAACACCAAGCGAGACACGATATTTTACCGTGAGATATTGTGGAATGGGATACTGCGACAGTGCGAGATATCGTTTTACAATATCGTGCCTCGCTTCATGTCTCGCGGGAATATCGTGTCTCGCTTCATGTTTCGTGCAATTCTCGTGCCTCGCGTTCAAGGGTCAAGACACGATATTTCATATGGCACTAACCGGATTCCGTAGTGTAGACATAACGGTCACGTTTACAATGTCTATACAGCGGTTAACTCCCTTGATATAGCAGACAGAATACCTACCAACATTTGGACCATTGTCCAATTATTGCCCAGACCAAAATACCTAACAAGTTGTATGAACCCAAGTCTACGGTTCAATAACTTGACAAGGTTTTCCAACTATTGGTCACCTACCTACAAAGTTTGAAGAGCCTATGACTAAGGGTTCTTTATTTATTGCCTGGACAAGGTTTGCAGCTATAGGTCAGTTTGACCTTGACCTTAGACCCAATGAGCCCAAAATCAATAGGAATCCTCTAATAGACCGTTTTCATGCTTAGCGAGTATGCGCGGCGGCCATATTGGAGGAGGAGCAGGAAAAACCGGCCCCAGTCTAAAACGGCCCCAAAAAAGCAAAATCGGCCCCACATTTGGGCAAAACCGACCACAATGGTTTAAAACCGACCCCGAATTGTTTAACTAAGAATTGAATGGATATTATTTTATGTATTTGTAGGTTAAAATAAAATATTTGGAGCGGCGTTTGGTTAATTGTTATATTGTGTATCGGTTTAACATCAAATGAGGCTTAATTATTGCATGAATTAGCAACTAATTATAGAGCAACTATAAAGAGGTTGTGTTATTACAAAGTGGAAATTACTTAGTATATAATTATGTCGAAATAAAGTTGTTTGTTGATTATTGTTGTATTGTATGATACAGAATTAGATGAAATTTTGTGTTTCCAAGTGTATTAAAATATATATAATTTGTATTATGGTCATATATTTCCCAAGCGTATATACATGTATATGAAAATGTATGAATCGTTAATTTGAATAAACACATTTAATGTAATAATAAAATATTAATGTTCGTATTATAACAATGTATAATGATGATATGTTATGGCAAGCGCCGTATTGAAATAGTAAACGTGTAATGTAAAATTTGTGTACATATCAATAGAAAAAAAAACATGAATCGTGCAATTGCGAAGAAATAACATTTTAATTTAGACAACATTAAGTGCATATTTAAATAACTTCACATAATAGTGTGTTAGAAGTATTGCCAATTTACGATGTATTGAGTTATATTCTATAGACTGCCGCTTTAAGAATTTAGACCTAAATGCTGCATAGTTATTACTTTGACAAGGTATTATAGTTCTTTATCATGTTTTGGTCGGTTTGAGCTTGACCTTTGACCAGAGAATCCCAAAATCAATAGGGATATTTTACTAGTAAAACTTGGTATGTAGTAACAAGTTTTAAGACCAACGGCCTAAGGGTTGCAAAGCTATTGCCCGGACAAGGTTTTACAATTATTGGGTGCTTTTTTACTTTTGTGGGTCAGTTAGACCTTGGCCTTTGACCCAAGGACCCCAAAATCATTATGGTTGTCGACTAATCATTACCAACCTACGTATTATGTTTGGAGAACCTTGGCCTAAGGGTTCTTAAGTTATTGTCCGGACAAGGTTTGGTCTACAGGCGGACAGACAGACTGACATTTGCAAAGCAATATACCCCCGCTATTTTGAAGGGGAGCATAATTAAGTATAAAATATCTTTAAAATCTTATAAAATATATTCAGGACCCTTTGGTTAAGCATTTTATCATATGAATTTATATTTTCGGCGTAGCTGTTAACCTGTGCTTACTGATTAATTATCAAATAAAAAGGCCTTTCTGTTAGAGTTCACTTTCCAAAAGTTCGCGTATGAATGTGTGCACAATCTAAAAAGCTTGCAGAGAGCGCTCAAACTTTGAAAGGGCAAGATAGCCTCTATACCTGCAAGTTTGTGTCCCTTATGTATTTGAGTTCGGGCATCTGCATACTATGCAACTGACGGAATTTAATCAACCCATTTGAATAGATTGGATTGTAAACTCACTATTTCATATGAATTAAAACTGTGGACACGCTATGAAATGTGACCAAGCAGCCATTTGACGTTTCTCAAATTCCTCCAAGTTCGTGTGCAACATTAAATGATGTCATCTGGCAAGAACATTGAATTGTATGTGTGCATATTAAGAAATGATCTGGTTTCTTATGCCGTTCAATACATATTCGAATGTATACACTTATGTATTGAATCATAATGGAACGTTAATAACCAACTCAGTGTTACCAACTATTTATAAAAGTTCAATAAGTTCAAAACAGTGCTTAATTAATGCATTTCATTGAAAAATGTGTTATTTATATTATAATTTAAACTTAGCATTTGCACGTCTGAGTCGGGATATTCTTCGAACAAAATTTGTGAAGGATTCAGACTCGAGACGTCGCCTCATTTGATTGATATTTACATCAGAGTTTCCAACACGAACTTGTAGGAAAACTCAACGAAATAGATGCTATTATATTTGGGAGCTCTGTGCTGAGTCTCGTTTCCGTACATCGAAACCCCTTTTCGCGGATAGGGCCCTTTTTGCGGCTTATTGGCCTTTTCGCTATTCATGCGTAGCTCAACTTCCGGTCATTCCAAAATGGCGGACATGTCAACACACATGTATACATTTGGAATTTATGAAAGGATTTATCACGTATTTAGGAAGTGCAAAAGGTAATTATTGACCTTGCAGAATCTTTATATACGAATGAATCTAAAGTGTCATTGAAATGCAATGACATAAGTTATAAATGATGTTATAAATAAGAAGTATTTTCCGGGCTTTAGATATTTTACTTTAATTAACAGAAAAGAACAAACAGTTGAGATTTAAAGTCCCAAAATGTTACATTGACACACTTGGGTCTCTGCAAATACTCCTAGTCTAATTCATGAGACATGCTGCAAAAATTTAGTGTTACTTTTTTATAGGGCTAAATTCGCTGGAACGTCTCATCGCCGAAATACCATATATGTGGTGGAAACCTAAAAGTTTAAATTTTCATTAATATCCATTATTTGCGACAATAAAGTAATAAATCAACGTTTTTTACTTAAACAACGCCTAAACCGCTTAACATGTGCCGCCATGCGTTTAATTCCGATTTAAACTTGCGAATAAATCTACATTCATGTACAGTCCACCATGTTTACCTTGCCTTTTTTAAATCCTTCAAATATGCTTCAACCAATCGGATGATGAATGATATAATTGAATGACCAATTGAAATGACGCAATTGTTTCAGTGTAGCAGAATATCGATTAAAGTTTACACAGCAAGATACGTTGAAAATGCAATAGTGTGTAGGTTTAAATTGGTGTTGCATCCAAAATGGTAGTGCTATCGTACAAATATTTATGAAACGTTAAGAAATAATAATGCTAACAATGCCATTTCAGCGCATGAAAGTAGCGACAAAAATCCTGTCGCTACTCTATAGACATATAGGGAGAAATTCACAACAGAATTGGTCTTTGCCCGGTTAGGCCCTCCGACCAAAATTGCCAATATAAAAAGTAGCTCAATATTGGCACAGGGCGTAACTTGTTATACTCCTATATATATGAGGTCGGTATACACCGACCTCATATCGGTAAGTGTCATTTCCCCGTAGCATCGTTCCGGCAGGAATTCATGTCGGAAGCTTAAAAGCCGCAAATTCATATTTCACCACTGATTATTCACTTAACAATGCTTAAACATAAAGTAAAATAACAATAATTTACCAATTGCATGCCAAAAAATATACGTAAAAGTTACTTGAACACTTAATCCTTATCCTTAAACAAATGCACTGTTCAAATTTTATGTAAAGTCCTCCATATTGCACTGAGTAATGTGAGACTTGCATGCTGCTTTTTCATTGGTCAGTAAAAATACGGATCGCATATACCTACAGAATCAAATCTTTAGACAAAATATTTTACCAACGTCTCCGCGAAAGTTGTGAATTTATTACTGCCCACAAGGACCGGTAATGCCCGATATATTACTGGTCCGGACAAACTATTACTGGCCACTTTTTTTTTGGCAAGAAACATTTAAATACGATAAAATTTCTTTTAAGAAAACTCAAACAATGTACACTTGAGAATGCTTTATTACTATACTATTACTGCAACTACTATCAGCATGTTAATTTTGGAAGATATATATGAATTGAACAGTATTATACACAAAAATTTTCACACTTAATGTTAACATTCAATTGGAAATGTAAGACAACAACATTAATAGGTTTCCTGTTACACAGTCATTACACTGTCACGTCAACCCAAACTCCTTGCAGTGGTTACCTCCCCTATCGATTAATGGTAACCACTGCCATCACAAGTAAAATCCAGATCTGGAAGGATAACGTGTTTGTAACTTTTGCTTATTTAATTCAACTCAGTGCAATGTTCTACATAGTTGGACATTTTATATATCGTTTGCAGCCATGTAGTCAGGAATCATTTCTCTTGCGAGACTTGTGACGTCATCTTATTGAAACACCACAAACATGTTTAAATTCAACCAATTAAATAGCAAAACGGAACCAGTTGAACGAAAACCAAAAACGAAAGGAGATTCCGAGAGTGACGTAATTTTCTAAACATAACGTGCTGTAATCGATGTCGTAAAATATTTTTTACTGAAATTTTAACCGGACATGACCAGTATTCGGACAGTTTTCCCGGACCTCACAAATTTTTCCCGGACCTCACGAATTTTTATCGGCAATGTCCGAGGTCCGACGGTCTTTTGCGGAGACTGTTACCATGTGCGCAGTAAAAAGCTGTGTCCGCTATTAATATATTTAGTCCAAAGCGATACCGGTTTCACCTCTTTTATTACAGAAATGTGTATACGTAAGTATAGTTTATTTGATAACATTACGAGTTTTTTTTTAATTGCTTGATTTATATGCTGTTTTCTTCTACAAATGGATTAATGACGTCATTATATGCATGATAATATTGATATTTCGAAGTTTGACCAAAAAAATCATAAGTTCATGTGAAATTACTTTGTTACAGGAAATTGGCACAGACTGTTTAGACGTAGTTTGGATTCTGCCCATACAAAAAATTGCTCAGAATCAACGGATTACGTCTAAATATTTGGACTACTCTGCATTGTAAAGTGCGTATAATGTATAGCCCTTAATAGCCTAACTTGTAGGCATTGTGCCAATATTGAGGTAATTTTTATAATGGCAATATTTGCCTGCAGCTCATAACTGCTGAAGAGCCATTTCTGTGGTGGAAAAGTATCCTTATTATGACCCCGGGAAAGATTTTGGGGTATATTGGTTTGTGATTAAAGCTGCTACTCCACAGATGATTAGAAATATATATAATTGAGGCCAGAAAATTTGTTTGTAATGCAAACAATACACTACTGATCAATGACAATCAATGAAGCATCACTTGATAGTATAATAACAATACATGTGATGTTACATAAATAATGGTTGTGTTTAACCTACAAGATTATAGTGGTTTTAGCCTTTGTTGTGCTTACTTTACTAACGTAAAATTGGCGGTTTCTCGATCGCAATTCTTGTCTGTGGCCTTAGATGTTTTTTTGTAACCCACCACGTCGTAAGTAAATCATATTTTGCTAGTCCTTACTCCTGTCTTCCATAATGTAATTTGTACTGTCTGTAAAATACGGCTAAGTAACTTCATTCTTTAATTTTGTATTAGTATTTCGTACTCATGTCATTCGAACCTAGGTAATAAACCTTTCTCATATCAATATCACTTTGTTAAGGTATATTTTAGCAATCGTTATTACATTTAGAGGATACTGTGAGATCTTACAACTATTATTACACAATTATATACACACTATTAGCCTTATATTGATTAATTAGCAATTATTCTCAGTGGCTGTATTACTATATATTTGCAGTTTTTACCGTTTCCATCGAATAAACAGTGATGAAGTTAAAACACCTCTCGTCATTATTTCATGGACTGGTTAGCTATCTGCAGTTCAAGGCAGAATAGTAAAAAGACGTGTACGAAATCATCAGCCTGGCCACTTGGGTTACATGCATGCAGACGAGGACCCACATGGTGTACTTGATCGTACGCATCCTGTATCCCTCCTTGGACGACGCTTTTTGGACCGGTTCAACGTTCGGCTTTGAATCGCTTAGTACAGACGCTCAGTGGATCCTCATGACATTGGCTGTTAATCGCTTATAGACACATAGTGGATCACATGTTCCAGAATTTATTCCATGTTGTGACCCGTATGAACATTTTAGAATTTGTTAATGTTTCTATTATAAACTTGTCAGTGTATGTCTGTATGAAAACTGTCATTCTAAATATTGTTCACAAGAATTTCACTTGTTGAAATTATAAAATTGTCAAGCGTGCGAATCAATACATTTAAGTAATATCAAGAAAAGTCATTTTAATGTGTGATAGTTTGGGTTTTATGTGTTAAAGATTGTGCTTAAGATATTTTTGTAGGATTTCCTTAGATTTTCTATATAAATAACCAGTTGTACACTGATTTTAACATTGTTTTATTTTGATGCACATTCTGTGCAAGTACTTGTGCATGTACACTGAATAGGTGATATACATAATTGTAAACACAGCATTAATTCAGCTTGCTGATATAACTTCCTTTCATAGGCAGTGTGAGGATTCAAAGTGTTTGATTACTTCACAAATTCTTTATTGCAAAATGATGCATGTATTTAACAGTGTCTAGGGAGTCTCTCTGTTGTACGAACTAGTATTCATAGAAATTAAACCATTAATATTATTGCATTTTAGATTCCATAAAAGATTTGTTGTTGTTAGAATTCAATAGGTTTCATATTATTGATGTTTGCCTGACTTGATAATAGTTAAACATATTATGATTGAATTGTTTACATTCATTGGTACATTTGACTTAAATTTTGATGTCTGACAAACGCACTAGAATGTTAACTGTAAAAGCTATGGCACAGTACGAGGAAAAAGTTAAGACCCTAGAAGATGCTCTGTCTAAGGAATGGGGCAAGGTTGACTTGATTATTCAAACCCACATCACTGAAAACACTGATATTGTGAACCTTCAAGAGGAATTGGGCATTTCAGTAACTAATGATCTGCGTGTGTTGAACAAATTCAGAGAGTATTTGACTGAAACTAGAACTGAAGATTCCTTGTTGAAACTCAAACATGTTGATGACTTATATGAACAAAACTCCAAAACATATGAAGAGTTTCTAGCCAAATTAAGGTCTGTCAAGCCTCCTTATAAGACGTTAGAAACCATGGAAACTTACTCACGTTCAGGATCCAGGGCTAGTGTTTCCGAAAGCATCATCCTTGCTCGAGCTAAGGCCGAAGCAGCCCGTGCTAAGATTAAAGTCGCTGAAGAAGAACAACGAGTTAAGCAAGAAATTGCTGACATTGCAGAAAAGGAGAAAATCGCAGCTGCCGCTGCCGATAGGGCAAAGGCAGATTTGCAAGCCAAGCTGCTACTGCTTAGTGAGAAGAAAGAATTGGAAGGTGCAGAAGCGGAGTTAGAAGCTCTTAAAGATAGTGAAAAGGGGTCACCCCCAAGAAGTCTAGAAGAGGAGGAGATTGTGAAGAAGAGAACTGCTCAGTTCATTTTAAACATGCCTCCTAATGTCATCAGTGAACATGAAGATACACTTCTGCATATAGAACAGAAACACAATGATAAGCTAGTGCTGCAAGAAGACAGAACACAAAATGTGACTGTTAAACAAGACACTTCAAATACTAAACCTAAAGATAAGATAGAGACAAGTGCATTGACTGACATAACAAGCTTTCTCGTTAAAAAGGAACTAGTCATGTCTCGACTAGTAACTTTCAATGACCGGCCAGACAATTATTTAGGATGGAGATCAAGCTTCAAAAGTGTTATGCAAGAATTAAAGGTCACGCCGACGGAAGAATTAGACCTGCTGATAAGGTACCTTGGAACTGAATCGAATAAACATGCAATCAGCCTAAGAACAGCACATCTAGCAGAACCAACCAAAGGTCTCACACAGTTGTCGAACAGGTTAGATGAAAGGTATGGTTCCCCAGAGTGTCCATCAAACTGTCCTTGCAAAGTTGGAGAAGTTTCCAAAGTTAAACGGGAGAGAACAGTTCAAGCTCTATGAGTTATCAGACATTCTGGCTGAAATTGTTACCCTCCAAGCAGATAAAAGATACACAACCGTCCTCTCGTACTTTGATTCAACGGTAGGGATTAGACCCATAGTTGCGAAACTTCCGCATGGTCTACAAGAAAAGTGGGCAGCAAAGGCATATTCATACAAACAGTCAAGAAATGTTACCTTCCCTCCATTGAGCCTTCTATATGACTTTGTGACAGACCAAGCCAAAATCCGCAATGATCCAGGCCTACCATTGGCGTCGGCAATGGAAGTCAACCGAAAATCTAAACCAGTATGTGCTGCAAAAACAAGCTTTGAAGACTTGAAGAAATGTCCCATCCATAAGACGCCTCACACCTTAAATGAATGTAGAGCGTTCCTACTAAAGTCACATGACGAAAAGAGGAAACTGTTGAAAGAGCTGAAATTGTGTTTTCGTTGCCTGATATCAACTGGCCACCATGGAAAGAACTGTCCGAAACGCGTGTACTGTGACAAATGTGGAAAGAGACATGCCACCTGCATGCATATGGACAATCCTCACGGTGGGGAGCAGCCAGATGAACAAGTTACAAACAGATGCACTGAGGTGTGCCATGACACATTTGGTGGCAAATCCTGTGCAAAAATTACTCTTGTTGATGTGCACTTCGAAGGACGATGCATTAGAACGTATGCGTTGTTAGATGAACAGAGTAACCGATCACTCGCTAGGCCCGAACTGTTCGATAAGCTTAAGATACGCTCCAATAAGTATGAGTACGTCCTTAACTCGTGAACAGGAAAGTCGGTCCAGTCAGGAAGAAGGGCTAGTGGTTTGGTGGTACAAGCAGTCATAGGGCCAACTAGATACACGCTACCCACAGTTATTGAATGTCATGATATTCCCAACAATAAAGATGAGATACCCACTAGAGATGTAGCGAGAAATTACCCTCACCTGCAAGAAATTGAAGATCAGCTCCCAGAGATGGATACTGACATATTGCTACTGACCGGTAGGGATCTTGCTGAGGCACACCACGTTCAAGAACAACTGACCGGTCCTAGAGGTTTTCCGTATGCTCAGCGCCTAGGACTAGGATGGGTAATAGTTGGCGAAACATGTTTGGGAAGAGTACATGAAGCTCAAGACATAACTGTTAACAAAACGTATGTGGTCGGAGAAAATCGAGAGTCTCTGTTGCCACCCTGCCAGAACAGAATAAAGATAGAAGAAAGTGTGTGTCGAGACTTAGACCATGATATTTTCCTGAAAAGCAGGGACGATGAGAAAATAGGACTGTCAGTAGAGGATAGGGAGTTCTTAACTATGATGGACAATGAAATGTACTTATCAGAAAGCGGAAATTGGACAGCCCCATTGCCATTTAAATCCGCACCCAGAGCAAAACTCCCCAATAACAGACCTCAAGCATTGAACAGAGCCAAGTTGTTACACACCAATTTGATGAAAAATCCTAAAAAGCTTGAACACTTTGTCACGTTCATGGAAGGTATTATAGATGCTGGACATGCAGAAATAGCGCCAAATGTAGATGAGAATGAGGAATGTTGGTACTTACCTATTTTTGGAGTATACCATCCCAAGAAGCCAAATAAAATCCGTGGCGTGTTTGATGCCTCTGCCCAGTACATGGGCGTATCTTTGAATGACGTTTTGTTGTCGGGTCCCGACCTGACCAACAGTCTCCTAGGTGTGCTCATTCGATTCAGAAAAGAACCCATAGCGGTAACAGTCGATATTGAGAAGATGTTCTACTGTTTTCTAGTTGATGTGAAACACAGAAACTACTTGCGTTTCTTCTGGTATAAAGACAACAATCCACATAACGAGCTGGTAGAGTACCGCATGTGTGCTCATGTGTTCGGCAATAAACCGTCGCCCGCAGTTGCAAACTACGGATTAAGAAAGGCAGAAGCAAACAGTGAGGCTCAGTTCGGATCAGACGTCAAAGGCTTCGTGTGTTCAGATTTTTATGTGGACGACGGCCTTACTTCCAAACCATCAATGAAGGATGTAGTCGATCTGGTCAGAAGAACGCAAGACGCCTTGATGACGAATGGAAACATACGGCTTCACAAGATTGCCTCCAATAGTGTTGAAGTGTTAGACGCCTTTCCATCCGATGATCTTGCCAAAGATCTTGCTGAGATCGACCTTTCTTCCGAAGACCTACCTCTGCAACGTAGCTTAGGACTTTACTGGGACATTCATTCAGACAGTTTTGTGTTTAAGGTGTCACCTGAAGCGAAAGAGTTCACGCGTCGAGGCGTGCTTTCCACTATCAACAACATCTATGATCCCATAGGCTTCGTCGCACCAGTTGTTGTCACAGGACAATTGATCCTCAGAGACTTAATGATGGGTCCGGTAGATTGGGATGCACCCCTCCCCACGAACAAACTAGATGAATGGACGATCTGGAGAGATTCCCTCAAGGGCTTGGAAGATCTTAGAATCCCACGGACGTACTTTCCAGTGCCCATGAGCAAAACATCGAATCAACATCTATATATCTATTCAGATGCATCGGAGAAAGCCATTGCAGCGGTGGCTTATATAGTAGGCAAAGCAGAAGATGGTTATTGGTTCAAGAGTCTAATTCTAGGCAAAGCAAAGGTAGCTCCCAAGAGTGTACATACAATACCAAGACTGGAACTGTGTGCAGCAGTTTTGGCTGTTGAAATTTACGAAACTTTGAGAGAACAAACAAACATCGACTTCCAGAAAGTTATGTTTTTCACGGACAGTAAAGTCGTTCTAGGTTATATCCATAACCAGACGCGTCGGTTCTACACCTATGTGAGCAATCGAGTTGAACGCATACGCAGAAGTTCTCGCCCAGAACAGTGGGTATATGTCAATACCAACCACAATCCTGCAGACTCGGGGACCAGACCATTTCATGTTCAAGATATGATCGACAGTCAATGGATCAAAGGGCCTGCAGGCCGATGCCAAGATGATCCCGATGAACACGTTTCCTCTAGTTGAGCCAGATGAGGACAGAGAAGTCCGTCCTTCTGCAAATGTTCTAGCCACCAATACTGAAATTCTGCTAGGTGCATCAAGATTTCAACGGTTTTCAACGTGGTGCAGCCTTGTTGTAGCTATCAGCTGCCTGATTCACATTTGCCTAACCGTCTCTAAACACACAACATGTAATTGCTGGCACGTATGCAAAGAATCGGACAGTGTCCCTGACCGGATCAAAGCTGAGAAAGTGATCATTAGCACTGTGCAAAAATAAGTATATCCAGATGAACTCAAGAAGCTTAAAAATAAACAACCAGTGGGAAAGGACAGTAGATTAGTGACTCTTAACCCAATCATTGGTGAAGAGGGACTACTCCAAGTCGGTGGACGTTTGCGCCAAGCCTCCCTTCCACTAAATGAGAAAAACCCTCTCATCATTCCAAAGAATTGTCATCTGGCAACGCTTCTAGTCAGACATTTTCACAACCAAGTGCAGCACCAGGGGCGCCATCTGACAGAGGGTGCTATTCGTTTGGCTGGGTTTTGGATTGTGGGATGCAAGCGATTGGTATCGTCCGTCCTTCAAAGCTGTGTGAAGTGCCGGAAACTGCGTGGCAAGCAAGAAGTCCAAAAAATGGCAGACCTGCCCTCTGATCGGTTGGTTCCAAGTCCTCCATTTTCTGCAGTTGGGGTCGATACATTTGGCCCTTGGAATGTTTTGTCTCGTAGAACAAGAGGGGGTCAAGCCAATAGTAAACGCTGGGCAATACTCTTCACCTGCCTTACTACTAGGGCAGTCCATATAGAGGTAGTGGATTCACTTAGTTCTTCGGCATTTATTGACGCTCTTAGGAGATTTATCGCTCTTAGGGGTGAAGTGAGAATTTTCCGCTCTGATAGAGGTACCAACTTCGTAGGAAGTGCGAATGAACTTGGTATCAATACTATAAATGTTGAAGATGCAACTGTCAAGACATTCATGAAAGAGAAAGGAGCTGTATGGATCTTTAACCCGCCACATGCTTCACACATGGGAGGTGTGTGGGAAAGGATGATTGGTGTAACAAGGAACATATTGAATTCCATATTGTTGGATAACAAACACCTGACACACGAGATCCTAACAACATTGATGGCTGAAGTGTGTGCGATTGTTAACTCGCGGCCACTTGTTGCAATCTCGTCTGACCCAGAGTGCCCTGAAATACTTACTCCTTCAATGTTGGTCACACAGAAAATAGGCCCTCCAACACTCATTATGAGTTCTTCAGACAGAGTTGATCCTAGATTACAGTGGAAGTATGTTCAAGCATTGGCAGATAGATTCTGGAAACGTTGGCAAAGCGAGTATGTGCAAACATTACAATGTCGACGTAAATGGACAAATGAATCTCCTAATCTAAAAGAAGGAGATATTGTGCTTCTCAGAAACAATGAAGTATGTCGCAATGACTGGCCAATGGCTGCAATAGTCAAGGTTTTCCCAGGCGATGATGGAAAGGTTCGAAAGGTTGAAGTACAATACTCGCGGCAAGGAGAACGCATTTCCCTCACGCGTCCTGTAACTGAACTCGTACTGCTGCTGTCTGTCGATTAGGTTCTTTGTGTAGATTAAAGTATTGAAGACATTAAAGAGTACTTTATAAACTGTTATGAAGATCATATTACACTGTAATCCGATTCATTTGTGAAGTCTTTATTCGTTTAAGGCTGAATTCTTTCATTTATGCATTATCTATATTTTTCATAATGATTTAAAACAATTTGTGTTTGGTATAAGTCTGTATTTTGGGTTATGCAAAATCTGTATTTGATTTAGCATTATTCTGCATAGATTGTTGGAACATTCCAACGATGTTTTCCATAGTTGGAATATGTAACTTACCTAATGTATAGATGCTGGTCTTTTTCCAAGATTATTTAGATACGATGATTGTTTAATTACGTGTAGTGATATTTCTGAAAATATCAGGTGGGGAGTGTGCTGTTACATAAATAATGGTTGTGTTTAACCTACAAGATTATAGTGGTTTTAGCCTTTGTTGTGCTTACTTTACTAACGTAAAATTGGCGGTTTCTCGATCGCAATTCTTGTCTGTGGCCTTAGATGTTTTTTTGTAACCCACCACGTCGTAAGTAAATCATATTTTGCTAGTCCTTACTCCTGTCTTCCATAATGTAATTTGTACTCTCTGTAAAATACGGCTAAGTAACTTCATTCTTTAATTTTGTATTAGTGTTTCGTACTCATGTCATTCGAACCTAGGTAATATACCTTTCTCATATCAATATCACTTTGTTAAGGTATATTTTAGCAATCATTATTACATTTAGAGGATACTGTGAGATCTTACAACTAGTATTACACAATTATATACACACTATTAGCCTTATATTGATTAATTAGCAATTATTCTCAGTGGCTGTATTACTATATATTTTCAGTTTTTACCGTTTCCATCGAATAAACAGCGATGAAGTTAAAACACCTCTCGTCATTATTTCATGGACTGATTAGCTATCTGCAGTTCAAGGCAGACTAATACAAATAATAGCGGACAAAATGACTCTTTTGGGAAAGCCCTTAGACTAGGACTATTTGGGGAGTACAACTGAGTAATTGTAATTTCGGGTCATTAAAATAAACATGCCAGATGTGATTCCAATAGCTTATTAAAATGAGAGATTATATTGTATTTTATATGATTTTATAAATTTACATTTATTGATAGATTTCATTTTTTCCTGAAATATATTTCAAAAATATGCAAACAAAGATAACTTCAAATACCACTGAAATGAAAAATTCTGATCACTTGGATGGGATTGAACCAGGATCCTTGGCATGAGAGGCGGATATTATAACCGCGCCGCTAAAGTCATTTGCAGTTAGCGCTTCTTGTAATTTCAGAAATATGTTTTGTAAACAAAAGGACTCTGGAAGCGAAATTGATTGGCTGCGTGGAACACATGGTAATTTCAAAACAACAACGTAAGAGTTATAAATAGTTGAAAAGCGTCTCGAGATGCTTTTGAAATTGGTTTGAAGGAATGCGTTGTAATGATTAAACCAAGGTGTTTGGAACTTTTGTTAATGTGTCAACAATGTTATTTCAGTCAGTTCTATTTAATAATATCTTGTTTTTCTTTTCTTTTTTTTGTCAATGTGCCAATCTGTGACATAGCAGCTTTAATGTTGGTGCGCCTGTCGGTAAACCATGTTTGTTTCCACTCTCTTAATTCATCAGTTTTCACATCTTCCCCAAACTTCATGAAAACGTTTGTGGGCATAACATTTGAGCAAAATTCCATAATCTACAAATTTGCCATAGGAACTGCAGAGTTATGTCCCTTGAATTCTCTACCATAGGCCTTTATTGCCAACAGTTTTCATTTGATCTTCACCAAACTTCATCAAAATGTTTACCTCAGCCAAGATTGATAATCAACCAAATTGC
This sequence comes from Congeria kusceri, assembly GCA_027627225.1. Lineage (NCBI taxonomy): Eukaryota > Metazoa > Mollusca > Bivalvia > Myida > Dreissenidae > Congeria > Congeria kusceri. The sequence goes on from CM051030.1 coordinate 1,343,248, forward strand.
CTCAGGAATTGTGGAGTTGTGGCCCTTGAATTTGGAATCTCTTGAATTCTCGGGGTCAGTTTTGTAATTCAATGCAAAATGCAGGTTTTCACCTTAACTTTTGGGAAATAGTGGTCCGCAGGACAGGCTACCTTCAAAGCCTGGTCCGATACTGTAAGAACTGGTCGTGATAATTGAAATACATTGAACAGTATAGTGCATACAATATTACAATATTAAAAAAAAAATGATTCGCAGAATTGAAATCAGAAAATATATTCATTGAGCACACATGAAAATCTGTTATTCTGTTATTCATTATATAATATAACATATTTTTACTCCAACTGTTGTATGAACATTGTTGCTTAAATAAAATATAATCCATGCATATTTTTGTGCTGGCCAATCAAAATGCAATTAGAGCTATTAAAATTATAATTATTTATGGTTATTTGATTGGGTTATCCTTTTCTTAATGTTTTGCAGTCATTCCCACAATACGGAAACCTAGACTTGAATTTTGTTTACTTTGACTGTTTTTTAATATATATACAAGTTAAAACTGCCTGTTGTAAAAAATAGTTGAACAATAATAAATTATTGCTGTGTTGAAAAAATAATACATTGTTCAACTATAATTTGAGCCTGGAATAATATTAATGATAGCCTTGTACAAAGTATTTAGCCAAACTTTGGAATGTAGGATTCTGGTCAAAGAAACACGTAAAAATTTTTAATTGATCTTGCTAGTGTTGCACATTATAATTTAAATAGAAGCTATTATTAACTCATTATTTTACACAATATGCCGGCTAGCTCAGTTGGTAGAGCGCTGGACTACAAATCCGAGGATTGCGGGTTTGATTCCCAGCCCGGCCACATAACTTGTGTGGGAATTGGTCATGAAATTATTTCTACGGCCATTCTCCCCCTAACTCTTATTCAAGTAGGGCAGTTGTCAGTTACTGGCATAAGTATGTGCACTAAGTACTGGTAAACCAGCTTACCCAGAATAAGTGTGAGTAGGTTCATTGACCGCCGCTGTATGACTGAAATACTGTTGAATACTGCGCAAAATCCAAACAAACAAAACGATTTTACACAATATCTGTTGTTTGATTAAATTTGTATTAAAATAATAAAATCTTATTGAGTGACTATAGTTCATTATTATAAATGGAAATTGCTTCTCTAAAGCCACTACAATGCCAGTTAGATATAATTTCTAAAGTCGAAATGGTATTTAGTTGATTTTACAATGTATAGCAGACTGTTATAATATAATGTTTGGAAAATTGAAGAATCCAAAAAGGTGTGATTTATACATGAGGCTTGTGGTAAAATGCCAATAAACAATATCATCTCAGACAGTTCCCTATAGTCTTTATAACAAATCGTAATTCAGGAATTACACAGTTAGAACCAGTCTAAGAATAACTGGTTGCCGGACCGGTTGTTGTTCAAAGACAACCGGTCTGAGCGAAAATCACTGATATGGACCGACGGACATGCATTAAGGCGGAACCCTTCAAATTGACTGTTATTGTATCAGGCTTAATAGTAAACTTATTTTTAAGTCTTAATCTTAAAGTTAGACTTAACTGTTAATTAGTTTCAAAAGGAGACTACAAAACTTCTAAATGTTAGTCTTAGTTGAGTCTCAAATAACAGCAATTGTAGATCTTCTTGTCAGATTCGAAATTATTTCACACAAATGTTCCAGGGGTGACCCTCTACCAAATTTGTTTAAATAATTTTGATTCATTTAAAAACATGGCTGTCTGGGGGTGGGGGAGTTTGGCCATAAAGGCTATTTATTGGATTTCGAAATACAGGGAAGTTTGACCATACATGGCTGTATAGGCAAATTTGACAATGTTTCCGTCAGAAACCACTTACTGGATTTTGAAATAATGTCATAGAATTGTTCCTTGGTTGACCCTCTACCAAATTGCTACAAATAGTTTTGAATCGTTAAAAAACATGGCCGCCAGGGGTTGTTGTAGTTTGACCATATATGGTTGTATAGGCAACTTTGACAATGTTCTCGTCAGAAACCACTGACTGGATTTCGAAATAGTTTCATAGAAAAGTTTATTGAGTGACCCTCTACCAAATTCCTTCAAATAATGTTGATTTCCATTGGGTTGAGAAGTTTTACTGTATATGGCCGTAAAGGCAACTTTGACTTTCTTCTCTTCAGGAACCACTTGCTGGATATTGAAATATTGTCACAGAAATGTTCCTACTGTGACTCTCTACCACCAGGGGGTGGTGAAGTTTGATCATATACATGTATGGCTGTAAAGGAAACTTTGTTAATCTTCTTGTCAGAAACCACTTAGTGGATTTCGGAATAATTTCACAGTAATGTTCCATGGGTAACATTATACCAAATTCCTTCGATTAATTTTGATTGGAAGTAAAAGATAGCCACCAGGGGGTGGGGACTTTTGACAGTATATGGTTGTATAGGCAACTTTGACAATCTTCTTGTCAGAAAACATAACTGGATTTCGAAATAAATTCATAGAAATTTTCCTTGGTTGATACTCCACCAAATTCCTTTAAATCATTATGATTCATTAAAAACGTTTGACCGTATATGGCTGTATAGGCAACTTTGAGAGTTTTCTCGTCTGGTCATTATCATATGTTGTCAACATTTAACTTCAAACATCAGTGTATAAGCTTTCAAACATCAGTGTATAAGCTTTCAAACATCAGTGTATAAGCTTTCAAACGTCAGTGTATAAGCTTTCAAACATCAGTGTATAAGCTTTCAAACATCCGTGTATAAGCTTTCAAACATCAGTGTATAAGCTTTCAAACATCAGTGTATAAGCTATTACATTGTTACAAGCCATTATGATGCCTTACACTCAGGTGAGGGACCTAGTGCCATCTTGTTCCATTAATTTCCTCTAATTTAAAACGTAACGTTCTACATACATGTGAAATAATCTTAACCAATAATGTATAATTTAATGTACTTACTAGACCTAATACGTAATAATGTTATTTATTTATTCCATTTTATAATTTTGGGGAGATTTTATGCTCCCGGTGAGGTGGAGCATTTAGTCGTGGCCTTGTCCTTCCGTCAGTTTTCTAATTCAGCTGCCATTCAGTTTGTCCAGGTGTCGAATGCTCTTCCCTGAAGATTTTATCCATCATACTTCATTGCTGGTCTGATAATTTTTCAGTGAATTATTGCCCTTTGGTTATAAATACGACATTCTCATAGGAAATTTTCATTTCTGCGCGTGATTTCAGGAAGTAATAACTCCAATTCCATGAAACTCTACATGCAGTATTCCTACCTACAGGACATGCGCATATTTTCAAGTCATTACGGTCTGATGGTTTTTCAATTTCAGCTAATTATTGCTTTTTATATAAAAATAATGTATTGTAATAGAACATTTTCTTTTTTTGCACGAGATCTAGGCTCGAATTCATTGAAACTCAAAGTCATATGCAGCATCCCTATTAAGAGGTCTGATCATTTTTCAGGGAGCTATTGCTGTTTTATTATAAATTGACTTTTTGCTTGTCTGGATTATAACTTAGCCATCGATTGAGGGATTTTAAAATTACTTGGCACAAATGTTGCTGTGATGAGTTGGTGTGTAACGCTCATGAATCAGGTCAAAGGTCAAGGTCACACCTAGAAGTCAAATGTCAGATTTGCCGTGCATTAACTTTCCTTAGATTTTAAAACTACTCAGCACAGAATAATGTTAACCTCAATGAGAGAATGAGAGTGCACAAAGCACACAAACCAGGATTGTAGGTCAAAAGTCAAGGTCACACTCAGAGGTTAAAGGTCAAAGGCTTAACCAATATTGAAGAAGTGTAAAACATTGTCTGGGCTATAACTACAGAACCCACTGTTCTAGGTTCTCAAACTTGGTAGCTATGTTGGTCATGACATGTAGATGATCTCTATTGATTTGGGGTTCTAGGTTCAAAGGTCAAGGTCAAACTGACCAAAAGATAGTATGTCAGGGATATAACTTGGCAATGGATGGAGGGATTTAAAAAGTATTGAGCAAAAAGGTTTGCCTAATTGAGATGGCATGTCACATGCATCAACCAGTTGGTCAAGGTCAAGGTCATAGGTAAAGATTCTCTTTTTGCTTGTCTGGGCCATCACTTGCCCATGGTTGAATGAATTTTAATATTACTTTGCCCAAATATTTGCCTCAGTGCGACGGTGTGTCACGGGCATGAATTAGGTCCATATTTTTAAACGTCATGTCACATTTAGAGGTCAAAGCAGCATAGGATAGCATCAATTGGTTCTACCCATATTCGTGATTTGGACATACGTTTTTGAGGATAAGTCCCTAGGGTTATAACACATAAGTATATTAGTGTATTATTTAATTATATGAACACTATTATATTCGGAACATATGTGCAATATAATTGTATCTGAAGAGAATTGACTACAACAACAACAGTGGCAGTAGTGGTTTTACGCATCATCAGCAACACCATTATCATCATCAACAGCAGCTTCAACTGCAGCACCATAATATTTGGCATCAACGGCAATAACAGTAGAAGCATAATCATCATCATCAACAGCACCAGCAGTCGCCACTATCGGCACTAACATCAGTAGCAACAGCAGCAACATTATCATCATCAACTGCAGAAACAACAGTTTAAGCATCATACTTTATTTCATGAATATAGCAACAGTATATGCATCTGACATAGTACAGTTAAAAAAGTATAGATGAGCGTAACAACCCCAAAATAACAATATTTTAGGAGAATGCCTCGAAGTGGATGATTTCACTCCAATAACAATATTTTAGGAGAATACCTCGGAGTGGACGATTTCACTCCAATAACAATATTTTAGGACAATACTTCGAAGTGGATGATTTCACTCCAATAACAACATTTTAGGAGAATACCTAGGAGTGGACGATTTCACTCCAATAACAATATTTTAGGAGAATAACTTGGAGTGGACGATTTTTCTCCAATAAAAATATTTTAGGAGAATACCTCGGAGTGAATGATTTCACTCCAATAACAATATTTTAGGAGAATACCTCGGAGTGGATGATTGCACTCCAATAAAAATATTTTAGGAGAATACCTCGGAGTGAATGATTTCACTCCAATAACAATATTTTAGGAGAATACCTCGAAGTGGACGATTTCACTCCAAAAAATTCCTGATGTATATACCTCTGGTGGAAATCTGGATAAAATCGTCGAAGGTCCAAGGACACCCATCAAACATTGTTGTTTATGTTGTTTTTATGCCCCAGGCATCTTGATGTGGGAGGCATATAGTGATTGTCCTGTCCGTCCGTCCGTCCGTCCATCTGTCCTTCTGTCCGTGACAAGGTTAAGTAGATTTTACCGTTTCGTCTACCACAAACACTGCTTACTACAACACTTGGATACTTACACAGTTGTTGCTTATGACCTTTCCCTATCCACCCATGTCACCCAACCTCACTTTGACCTTGACCTAATTTGCACTTAGAATGATTCAAATGGGCTGTTTCTTGGTTAACTGGATTTTACCGTTTTGTCTAGAACCAACACCGCTTGCTACAACACTTTGATACTTAACACAATTGTTGCTTATGACTATCACCAATCCACCCATATCACACAACCTCACCTTGACCTTGACCTAATTTGGACTAAGAAATGGGCTATCCAGCACCAACCGGGGGCATGTGTGTTTATCAAACACAACATCTTGTTTAATCAATAATGTTGAACACCAGTCTGACTTGCCTGTTAGCATAAAGGTATTTCTTTCCGTTTTATGTTATAGAGGGTATACTGAAGTTATAGAGGGTATACTGAGGTTATAGAGGGTATACTGAAGGGCTCCCTCTTGGTCTTTGTTACAATCAGTGATATTCATATTAAAGTACTCTAACATTGTTCAATGTACTTCTGTACACTTTTCAGGCATTGTCTACCAACTAGTTACATCCATTATAACATAGTTTTCAGGCTTATGCCCTCTGTGTAAGGACATATAACGAATGTATGATGTACACTGCAGATCCGTTATATAGCAATTCGCGGGGTCCATGGATTTTCACGATCTCTGAACATAAACCTAATTAACTCACCTTTTTCATTGTTGTTAATATCCACAATGTGTTATATCCATATGTAAAATATTCAATTTGTATATAAAAATATAATATTGTTCACTGTAATTAATTGGAAATTGTGTATAATAAATTCCAAATCCGGAACGCCTATCCGAAGTTTACTGTTCACATGATGTAAACACGAATTCTATTTACAATTAAATTACACATGTATTTCGTGTAAATCCATTGTTGTGCTAGAAAAGCGCGCGAAAATTATGCTGACATGTACAACGTCACGTCATCTGCATGGAAAGCGTGGGTGTATTGATTGCCAGATAAAAACTTTGTAGCGCAGAGAACTTTTAGATCTTTACGTTTGTATAAAAGTTTTGATGCACATAACAACAAAATTGGTTATCTATATATCGTGAACGATGTGCACTTAGCATTTCCTCGGGATCCATGGCCGATTGGCGATATATTGGATATCGCGAAATAACGGATCGCGATATAACGGATCTGCAGTGTTCACGTCTAAAACTTGTTTTCCCGATATAAACTTATGGGTTATGTTTGATAGTGCAATATAAAAGAGACATCCCATTCCAGAGGCAGACCAGGGTTATGTTTGATTGTGCAATATACAGGAGACATCCCATTCCAGAGGCAGACCAGGGTTTGATAGTGCAATATACAGGAGACATCCCATTCCAGAGGCAGACCAGGGTTTTTATGCAATATACAGGAGACATCCCATTCCAGAGGCAGACCAGGGTTTGATTGTGCAATATACAGGAGACACCCCATTCAAGAGGCAGACCAGGGTTATGTTTGATTGTGCAATATACAGGAGACATCCCATTCCAGAGGCAGACCAGGGTTTGATAGTGCAATATACAGGAGACATCCCATTCCAGAGGCAGACCAGGGTTGATAGTGCAAAATACAGGAGACATCCCATTCCAGAGGCAGACCAGGGTTGATAGTGCAAAATACAGGAGACACCCCATTCCAGAGGCAGTCCAGGGTTGATAGTGCAAAATACAGGAGACACCCCATTCCAGAGGCAGACCAGAGTTGATAGTGCAAAATACAGGAGACATCCGATTCCAGAGGCAGACCAGGATAGTGCAAAATACAGGAGACACCCCATTCCAGAGGCAGTCCAGGATAGTGCAAAATACAGGAGACACCCCATTCCAGAGGCAGACCAGGATAGTGCAAAATACATGAGACATCCCATTCCAGAGGCAGACCAGGATAGTGCAAAATACAGGAGACATCCCATTCCAGAGGCAGACCAGGATAGTGCAAAATACAGGAGACATCCCATTCCAGAGGCAGACCAGGGTTTGATAGTGCAATATACAGGAGACATCCCATTCCAGAGGCAGACCAGGGTTTGATTGTGCAAAATACAGGAGACATCCCATTCCAGAGGCAGACCAGGGTTTGTAAGTGTCTGCACGGCATCAGGGTTTACGTGTCATGCAAAAGACGAGTTAGTAGGTTAGGGGGAGCATATAGTCGCCGCTTTGTTCTTCCGTCCATCCTTCTGTCACACTTTTTTGTCCGGAGTATTTCTCAGCAACTACTCAGTATATAGCGCACAATTTTTGACTTCTTGTCCATACTATTTCTCTGCAACTACTAGTGGGAATTCAACAAATCTTTATGGGAAGCTTCATTACTAAGAGTAGGTATGCATACTACCAGAAAGTTCTGCTTCAATTATTTGTCTCAGAGCTATGGGACTTTGAAAAATTCAGTCTGTCACACTTTGTTGTCCGGAGTATTTCTCAGCACCTATTGCCCGGAATTCAACTAAACTTCATGTGAAGCTTCATTACTTAGAGGAGGTGTGCATACTACCATGGGGCTATGAAAATTTCTGAAATTAGTATATACTGTATAAGTTCTTGTCTGGGTTATTTCTCAGCAACTACTGGCCTGATTTCAATAAACTTTTATGGGAAGCTTCATTGCCAAGAGGAGGTGTGCATATTTGCAGGATATTCCGCTTCAATGATTTTTCATGGAGTTGTGCGACTTCGAAAATTTCTGACATATAGTATATAGTGCACAATTCTTGTTTGGGCTATTTCTCAGCAACTACTGGCCAGATTTCAATGAAATGTTATGGGAAGCTTCATTGCCAAGCGGAGGTTTGCATATTAGCAGGATGTTCCACTTCAATGATTTTTAGCTAGACTATTCGTAGGTGAGCTTTCCTACTACCCCCGGCGTCGGCGTCCGCGTCCGTGTCTGAATTTGGTTCAAGCTTTTATTCAAAAGTCTTGTAACTTCAAAACTACATAAGTTATTCACTTGAAACTTGTAATATACCTTTGTCATCAACTCCAGTGTCAGGGGCAACATTCCCCATAACTCTATTTTGTATTTTGACAGAGTTATGCCCCTTTTTCACTTAGATTTCTGGTTGTTTATATTCAAAAGTTTTGTAACTTAAAAACTACATAGGTTATTCACTTGAAACTTGTAACTAACCTTTGTCATCAACTCCAGTATCAAGGGCCACATTCTGTATAACTCTGTTTTGTATTTTGACAGAGTTATGCCCCTTTTTCACATAGACTTTCTGGTTAAAGTTTATATTCAAAAGTTTTGTAACTTCAAAATTACAAAAGCTATTCACTTGAAACTTGGAATATACCTTGGTCATCACTCCAGTATCAGGGTGAACATTCCCCATAACTCTGTATTGTATTTTGATAGAGTTATGTCCCTTTTTCACATAGATTTTCTGTTTAAAGTTTATATTCAAAAGTTTTGTAACTTCAAAACTACATAAGTTATTTACTTGAAACTTGTAACTAACCTTTGTCATCAACTCTAGTATCAGGGGCAACATTACCCATAACTATGTTTTGTATTTTGACAGAGTTATGCCGCTTTTTCACATAGATTTTCTGGTTCAAGTTTATATTCAATAGTTTTGTTACTTCAAAACTACATAAGTTATTCACTTGAAACTTGGAACTAACCTTTGTTATAAACTCTAGTTTTGTATTTTTTGACAGAGTTAGCCCACTTTTTACATAGACTTTGTGGTTTAAGGTTTTTGTTCCAAAAATTTATAAACTATACAAGGCTTCACTTAAAAATATTGTATTTTAACAAATTTATGCCCCTTTCACTATCCAAAATATGTACCAACTGAAATACTTCGAATAGTCGAGCGCGCTGTCTTCTAACAGCTCTTGTTCTTCGAGTTATGCGACTTTGATAATTTCTGAAAATATAGTACACATTTCTATTGATTTTTAGTCATTTTAATATCTTTGCCCTTCTCATTGCATTAATATTGCTTGACAAAGCATATTGGGCAGCATCCATCAGTTTTACTGGAATCCTTGTTATATGTAAGTTTCTAATGGCCTTTATTAAAAATATTTCCTTTATAGCTCACCTGAGCTCATGGTGAGCTATTATGACCGCCTTTTGTCAGTCATGCGTTGTGTGTCCACATTTTAATTCAAACAACATCTTCTCCTAAACCACTTGGCAGATTTTCACCAAATATCACAGTAATAATCCTTCGGTGACCCTCTTTCATAATTATTGAAATCGTTCCAGTATGCTGCCTTTGAAGGTCACAAGAGCAAATAATAGATTTAAAAAGTAAAAAAACCTTAAAAATCTTCTCTGAAATCACAAGGCTGAGAGCTTTCATATTTATGTCCCCCTTGTTGTGGGTAGGTATAAATATTGATTTTGTGCTGGAAAGATAGATGTCTGGATGTATATATGGATGTATGTCTGAACTCCTGAAAAAAAATGTGTCTGCGCTTGTTCTTCGTAACCCCTGGTTGGATTTTGACTAAACAAGATTGATCAGTACTATGTCTAGTTGTGCATATCGTCGGCATGTTGTCATCGGCAGAATTTTGGCAGAGTTATGGACCTTGTCTGTGTTCTTCTCCGTAACCACTGGCTGGAGTTTGACAAAACTTCACAGCATTGATCAGTAGCAAGTGTGGTTGTACATATCTTCTGTATGTGATGGTAGGTGAATTTTTTGGTGGAGTTATGGCGGCGCATGGGGGAGACATATGTTTGTTTCAAAAACAAACTAGTTGGTATGTGGCATATTTTTTTCAAAAACAAACTCTAGTTGGTATGTGGCATCCTCTAGTGGTCCTCTACAAAGTTCTTTCAAATTATTCCCCTGGTGTCAAAACTGTCAAGGTCCCAGGGGTCTCCTCTGAAACTGCAAGGCCCAGAGGTTTCATATTTGGTATGTAACATGTTAGAGTGGTCATATACAAAGATTGTTCAAGTTATGCCCTTGGGGTACAGAGTGGTCACGCCCTGGGAGACACATGGTTTATATAGACTTATATAGCAGAATGACTTTAAATATTTTATGCTCTGAAACCGCAGGGCCCAGAGGTTTCGTATTTGGTTTGTAACAATCTGCTACAAAGATTGTTCAGATTACGTGTCTGGGATAAAAAGTGACCACTCTCTGAGAGACACATGGTTTATTTAGACCTAAATACACGGGGACCCAAGTCGGTCACAACGTACACTGTTGCCTGTTGAGCACGTGTCATGGCTGCCTGTCGAGCTAGTGTCACGGCTGACTGTCGAGCTCTTGTCACGGCTGCCTGTCGAGCTCTTGTCACGGCTGCCTGTCGAGCTCGTGTCACGGCTGCCTGTCGAGCACGTGTCACGGCTGCCTGTCGAGCTCGTGTCACGGCTGCCTGTCGAGCTCGTGTCACGGCTGCCTGTCGAGCTATTTTCACGGCTGCCTGTAGAGCTCGTGTCACGGCTGCCTGTCGAGCTAGTGTCACGGCTGCCTGTCGAGCTCTTGTCACGGCTGCCTGTCGAGCTCGTGTCACGGCTGCCTGTCGAGCTAGTGTAACGGCTGCCTGTCGAGCTCGTGTCACGGCTGCCTGTATAGCTCGTATCACGGCTGCCTGTTGAGCTCGTGTCACGGCTGCCTGTCGATAGTGTTGAGGTTTCTTGCGAGATTTTGCAAGCACAAAAAATGGTAAATGGTATTTTCTACATTGTACTGATAGCTAAGCAACAAATTAATTGCAAATTTGATGGATCATAAATTTCTTATTATTTTGTCATTGTGTAAAAATAATATTTTGTTTGAAACGTGTATATAATGCAGCGATTTAATCATTATGTCAGTTTGTTAACCAATGTCTAATCATATTTTGATTTTGTTTTTAGTAGGCATCAAACATTAGCAGTGGTTCATCTCTCATGTAATATAGGTGATAATCACTGGTTTCAAATGTATAATTTGTATCGTTCACTTATTTTCCCGTGTTTATACGACCACCAGAAAAATGCTACAATGTTAAGATTATTAATATAATTAATTTTCATATTACAGAGCCATGAAAATTAGAATATATTTATTAATAAGTCATTAATATATTTGTGTCATTACTAACCGTTAAAAAAGGACCCATGTGGTCAATTTTCAACACGGTCAATATTTTAAGTTACACCTGCCCGAAGATATCAGAATGAAAAGGGATGTTAATAGCGAGTCAATACAAATTACGATTGATTTGTTTCTATAAACAGCTAGCTGTATATAACTAAATTATACATTGTCATATGAAGAAAAAAAAATTGATGGCATTCTCACGGGCACTTAAAAATAGAAGCAGATTTAAAATTTATATAAATTGACTGTAGATCTACCTTTTTTCATGTACCGTTACGCGCATGCGTTACTTAATTTGGGTAAATTATATCACTGAGTGCGCGACTTTGTAGGCGCTATCGTTAGAGTCTGACTGAAACAATTTTAGCACAAAATCAGAATGTATTTGTTTTTGCTTATTTTGTTGTTAACGATTCCACCATATATTGATGCTACTCGGCAAAATAGCGAATTATTTTATTTCATGTAATATGCCATTGATATGCCCCTTTAATTACAGTTGCAGTAACGAAAATCGTGTATGATGAACCAATTAGCTGTGGTTGGGTCAGCGTTAAGTTAAAACATGCACTGTCGTACCTGTAAACAGCAGGACGTTTCTCAATTGCAACTGATGCACAGCCATTGTACGCTTTGCTATGGTAATAAATACTAAAACATATCTAATGACAAATAATGACATGTAGAACATTGGAATTTCGAAGTGTATCAGTGTATCACGCGCTTGTGTACGTTATAAGACTTTCTTGATGAAAACATGCTTCGACTTTTGTGTAGAATTTTTGTTTTTGTCAATGCAGCTCTGTGTCTACCTCGAGTTTCACAGAAACATTCCATTCTTCGAAAAAGCTATCAATCCAATCCTACAAACTTATGTTGTGATCTTCTCTATGCAATCCTTCTTCAAAATAAATATGTTTAAACCAAAAACGATGAGTCGTCCTCGAACGACACTTCCGATCCCACCTCCATAATTGGAAGGAAACCGTTACCCAATAGACAGACAACTGTGACATTAGATAGTAGGTCAACATGCAAATCGTGACAAGATTCATAATGCTAGTGAAATGCATAAGACATGAATAATGTTGCGATTCGCCATTGTAATGCTTCCAAAGAATTTTCACAAGTTATGGATTCAATCATACGTGAACCATTTGTCGAATTATGTCATATTCTTGGATTGTAATAACACAAGTGTATTTTACAGACTCCAACTCATTAATTTATTAGTATATATCTGCATATTGCACCTGAATGCGACACTAAAAACCAAATTAATGGCGAAAATACATGGTATAAAGTCTAAAGTCTTTATAACCTTGACAAAACTGGGACTACTTGAGAGACTCAATTAACAAGGCGTGTGTTGTAAGTCCTATTTAAACTCGTAGGAAACCGTAACCCCATCGACAGGCAGCCGTGGCAATAGCTCAACAGGCAACATTGTACGTTGTGATGGACTTGGGCCCCCGTGAATAGCAAAATGACTTTAAAAATCTCCTCTGAAACTGCAGTGCCGAGAAGTTTCGTATTTTGGATGTAACATCGTATAGTGGTCTTTTACAAATACATTCAAATTATGCCTTTGGGGTAAAAACTGGCCACACCCTGGGGTCACATGGTTTATATATACTTAAATAGCAAAATGACATTAAAAATGTTCCCCTCTGAAGATGCAAGGTCCAGAGGTTTCTAGTTTGGCATGAAACATTGTATAGCGATCCTCTACAAAGATTGTTCAAATTATGCCTCTGGGTTAAAACGAAGCCACGCCCCTGCAGGCGCATAAGAAGCTCACAAACATTGGGGCCACGGAAGGGGTGGGTGCGGGATGGGTGGTTGCGGAAGGGGTGTGTGCGGGAGGGGTGGGTGCAGGAGGGGTGGGTGCGGAAGGGGTGGGTGGGTGTGGGAGGGGTGGGTGCGGAAGGGGTGGGTGCGGAAGGGGTGGTGTGGAAGGGGTGGGTATGTTTGACCAAACAGGTTGGTGATGCTGATTGTGGATGGGGCTATTGCTTTGCTGTGGAGCAGCTGTCAAACATGCAGGAATTTAAAACAAAAATATTACTCAGTAGGGAAAGATCTAGGATCAGAAAAGGTAAACCGGGTTCTGCGAAAAAGGAGCAGGGGTGGCAAGCTGGGCCAGTACATTCACACCTTCCAAAATGGTTAATTTACTGGTTCTATCATTTTAATGCTTCTAGTTAAGATTTTTAAACATGGACACTTCTATTATCCATGATTAATAGGTCACATTTCTTTGTTGATCAGCCCAAAGGGGCTAGCAGGGCGGTACCTTAAAGGAACAGTGTGCAGCACCTTGATATTTTGCTCTGGATCTTTCCCTCGCTCGCATACACTAACTTGACACTCATGAACTCTATAAGCATATATTACTTGCTTTAATTGTATCCTATACTCAGCCTTGTTTGTGTTTCATGTGTTTACTATTTCCTATACTCAGTCTTGTTTGTGTTTCATGTGTTTACTATTTCCTATACTCAGTCTTGTTTGTGTTTCATGTGTTTACTATTTCCTATACTCAGTCTTGTTTGTGTTTCATGTGTTTACTATTTTCTATACTCAGTCTTGTTTGTGTTTCATGTGTTTACTATTTCCTATACTCAGTCTTGTTTGTGTTTCATGTGTTTACTATTTCCTATACTCAGTCTTGTTCGTGTTTCGTGTGTTTACTATTTCCTATACTCAGTCTTGTTCGTGTCTCATGTGTTTACTATTTCCTATTCTCAGTCTTGTTCGTGTCTCATGTGTTTACTATTTCCTATACTCAGTCTTGTTGGTGTTTCATGTGTTTACTATTTCCTATACTCAGTCTTGTTTGTGTTTCATGTGTTTACTATTTCCTATACACAGTCTTGTTCGTGTTTCATGTGTTTACAATTTCCTATACTTAGTCTTGTTTGTGTTTCATGTGTTTACTATTTCCTATACTCAGTATTGTTCGTGTTTCATGTGTTTACTATTTCCTATACACAGTCTTGTTAGTGTTTCATGTCTTTACTATTTCCTATACTCAGTCTTGTTCGTGTTTCATGTGTTTACTATTTCCTGAGCTCAGTCTTGTTCGTGTTTCATGTGCTTACTATTTCCTATACTCAGTCTTGTTCGTGTTTCATGTGTTTCCTATTTCCTATACTCAGTCTTGTTCATGTTTCATGTGGTTGCTATTTCCTATACTCAGTCTAGTTTGTGTTTCATGTGTTTACTATTTCCTGAGCTCAGTCTTGTTCGTGTTTCATGTGCTTACTATTTCCTATACTCAGTCTTGTTCGTGTTTCATGTGTTTCCTATTTCCTATACTCAGTCTTGTTCGTGTTTCATGTGTTTACTATTTCCTATACTCAGTCTTGTTTGTGTTTCATGTGTTTACTATTTCCTATACTCAGTCTTGTTTGTGTTTCATGTGTTTACTATTTCCTATACTCAGTCTTGTTTGTGTTTCATGTGTTTACTATTTCCTATACTCGGTCTTGTTTGTGTTTCATGTCTTTCCTATTTCCTATACTCAGTCTTGTTCGTGTTTCATGTGTTTACTATTTCATATACTCAGTCTTGTTTGTGTTTCATGTGTTTACTATTTCCTATACTCAGTCTTGTTCATGTTTCATGTGTTTACTATTTCCTATACTCAGTCTTGTTCGTGTTTCATGTGTTTAATATTTCCTATACTCAGTCTTGTTCGTGTTTCATGTGTTTACTATTTCCTATACTCAGTCTTTTTGGTGTTTCATGTGTTTACTATTTCCTATACTCAGTCTTGTTCAAGTTTCATGTGTTTACTATTTCCTATACTCAGTCTTGTTCATGTTTCATGTGTGTACTGTTTCCTATACTCAGTCTTGTTAGTGTTTTATGTGTTTACTAACACCATGATTGTATTTTTGTCGAGCCCACCTGTGGTCAGCTCGGAGCCCACCTGTTGTCAGCTCGACTTAGTTGTCACAATGGTGGTTGAGCCCGCCTGCAGTCAGCTCGACTTAGTTGTCACAATGGTAGTTGAGTCCGCCTGCAGTCAGCTCAACTTAGTTGTCACAATGGTAGTTGAGTCCGCCTGCAGTCAGCTCAATTTAGTTGTCACAATGGTAGTTGAGCCCGCCTGCAGTCAGCTCAACTTAGTTGTCACAATGGTAATTGAGTCCGCCTGCAGTCAGCTCGACTTAGTTGTCACAATGGTAGTTGAGTCCGCCTGCAGTCAGCTCAACTTAGTTGTCACAATGGTAGTAGAGTCCGCCTGCAGTCAGCTCAACTTAGTTGTCACAATGGTAGTTGAGTCCGCCTGCAGTCAGCTCGACTTAGTTGTCACAATGGTGGTTGAGCCCGCCTGCAGTCAGCTCAACATAGTTTTCACAATTGTAGTTGAGCCCGCCTGCTGTCAGTTCAACTTAGTTGTCACAATGGTAGTTGAGTCCGCCTGCAGTCAGCTCGACTTAGTTGTCACAATGGTAGTTGAGTCCGCCTGCAGTCAGCTCAACTTAGTTGTCACAATGGTAGTTGAGCACGCCTGCAGTCAGCTCAACTTAGTTGTCACAATGGTAGTTGAGTCCGCCTGCAGTCAGCTCAACTTAGTTGTCTCAATGGTAGTAGAGTCCGTCTGCAGTAAGCTCAACTTAGTTGTCACAATGGTAGTTGAGTCCGCCTGCAGTCAGCTCAACTTAGTTGTCACAATGGTAGTTGAGTCCGCCTGCAGTCAGCTCGAATTAGTTGTCACAATGGTGGTTGAGCCCGCCTGCAGTCAGCTCAACTTAGTTGTCACAATGGTGGATGAGCCCGCCTGCAGTCAGCTCAACTTAGTTGTCACAATGGTAGTTGAGCCCGCCTGCAGTCAGCTCGACTTAGTTGTCGGAATGGTAGTTGAGCCCGCCTGCAGTCAGCTCAACTTGGTTGTCACAATGGAAGTTGAGCCCGCCTGCAGTCAGCTCGACTTAGTTGTCACAATGGTAGTTGAGTCCGCCTGCAGTCAGCTCAACTTAGTTGTCACAATGGTGGTTGAGCCTGCCTGCAGTCAGCTCAACTTAGTTGTCACAATAGTGGTTTAGTCCGCCTGCAGTCAGTTCAACTTAGTTGTCACAATAGTGGTTGAGCCCGCCTGCAGTCAGCTCGACTTAGTTGTCACAATGGTAGTTGAGCCCGCCTGCTGTCAGCTCAACTTAGTTGTCACAATGGTGGTTGAGCCCGCCTGCAGTCAGCTCAACTTAGTTGTCACAATGGTTGTTGAGTCCGCCTGCAGTCAGCTCAACTTAGTTGTCACAATGGTAGTTGAGTCCGCCTGCAGTCAGCTCAATTTAGTTGTCACAATGGTAGTTGAGCCCGCCTGCAGTCAGCTCAACTTAGTTGTCACAATGGTAATTGAGTCCGCCTGCAGTCAGCTCGACTTAGTTGTCACCATGGTAGTTGAGTCCGCCTGCAGTCAGCTCAACTTAGTTGTCACAATGGTAGTAGAGTCCGCCTGCGGTCAGCTCAACTTAGTTGTCACAATGGTAGTTGAGTCCGCCTGCAGTCAGCTCGACTTAGTTGTCACAATGGTGGTTGAGCCCGCCTGCAGTCAGCTCAACATAGTTTTCACAATTGTAGTTGAGCCCGCCTGCTGTCAGCTCAACTTAGTTGTCACAATGGTAGTTGAGTCCGCCTGCAGTCAGCTCGACTTAGTTGTCACAATGGTTGTTGAGTCCGCCTGCAGTCAGCTCAACTTAGTTGTCACAATGGTAGTTGAGTCCGCCTGCAGTCAGCTCAACTTAGTTGTCACAATGGTAGTTGAGTCCGCCTGCAGTCAGCTCAACTTAGTTGTCTCAATGGTAGTTGAGTCCGTCTGCAGTAAGCTCAACTTAGTTGTCACAATAGTAGTTGAGTCCGCCTGCAGTCAGCTCAACTTAGTTGTCACAATGGTTGTTGAGTCCGCCTGAAGTCAGCTCGACTTAGTTTTGACAATGGTGGTTGAGCCCGCCTGCAGTCAGCTCAACTTAGTTGTCACAATGGTGGATGAGCCCGCCTGCAGTCAGCTCAACTTAGTTGTCACAATGGTAGTTGAGCCCGCCTGCAGTCAGCTCGACTTAGTTGTCGGAATGGTAGTTGAGCCCGCCTGCAGTCAGCTCAACTTGGTTGTCACAATGGTAGTTGAGCCCGCCTGCAGTCAGCTCGACTTAGTTGTCACAATGGTAGTTGAGTCCGCCTGCAGTCAGCTCAACGTAGTTGTCACAATGGTGGTTGAGCCTGCCTGCAGTCAGCTCAACTTAGTTGTCACAATAGTGGTTTAGTCCGCCTGCAGTCAGCTCAACTTAGTTGTCACAATAGTGGTTGAGCCCGCCTGCAGTCAGCTCGACTTAGTTGTCACAATGGTAGTTGAGCCCGCCTGCAGTCAGCTCAACTTAGTTGTCACAATGGTGGTTGAGCCCGCCTGCAGTCAGCTCAACTTAGTTGTCACTATGGTAGGTGAGCCTGCCTGCAGTCAGCTCGACTTAGTTGTCACAATAGTAGTTGAGCCCGTCTGCAGTCAGCTCGACTTAGTTGTCACAATGGTAGTTGAGCCCGCCTGCAGTCAGCTCGACTTAGTTGTCACAATGGTAGTTGAGCCCGCCTGCAGTCAGCTCGACTTAGTTGTCTCAATGTTGATTGAGCACGCCTGCAGTCAGCTCAACTTAGTTGTCACAATGGTGGTTGAGCCCGCCTGCAGTCAGCTCGACTTAGTTGTCACAAAAGCAGTTTAGCCCGCCTGCAGTCAGCTCAACTTAATTGTCACAATGGTAGTTGAGCCCGCCTGCTGTCAGCTCAACTTAGTTGTCACAATAGTAGTTGAGCCCGCCTGCAGTCAGCTCGACTTAGTTGTCACAATGGTTGTTGAGCCCGCCTGCAGTCAGCTCAACATAGTTGTCACAATAGTAGTTGAGCCCGCCTGCAGTCAGCTCGTCTTAGTTGTCACAATGGTAGATGAGTCCGCCTACAGTCAGCTCAACTTAGTTGTCACAATGGTAGTTGAGCCCGCCTGCAGTCAGCTCGACTTAGTTGTCACAATGGTAGTTGAGCCCGCCTGCAGTCAGCTCGACTTAGTTGTCTCAATGTTGATTGAGCACGCCTGCAGTCAGCTCAACTTAGTTGTCACAATGGTGGTTGAGCCCGCCTGCAGTCAGCTCGACTTAGTTGTCACAAAAGCAGTTTAGCCCGCCTGCAGTCAGCTCAACTTAATTGTCACAATGGTAGTTGAGCCCGCCTGCTGTCAGCTCAACTTAGTTGTCACAATAGTAGTTGAGCCCGCCTGCAGTCAGCTCGACTTAGTTGTCACAATGGTTGTTGAGCCCGCCTGCAGTCAGCTCAACATAGTTGTCACAATAGTAGTTGAGCCCGCCTGCAGTCAGCTCGTCTTAGTTGTCACAATGGTAGATGAGTCCGCCTACAGTCAGCTCAACTTAGTTGTCACAATGGTGGTTGAGTCCGCCTGCAGTCAGCTCGAATTAATTGTCAGAATGGTAGTTGAGGCCGCCTGCAGTCAGCTCAACTTAGTTGTCACAATGATGGTTGAGCCCGCCTGCAGTCAGCTCGACTTAATTTTCACAATGGTAGTTGAGCCCGCCAGCAGTCAGCTCGACTTAGTTGTCACAATGGTGTTTGAGCACGCCTGCAGTCAGCTCGACTTAGATGTCTCAATGGTAGTTGAGCCCGCCTTCAGTCAGCTCGACTTAGTTGTCACAATGGTGGATGAGCCCGCCTGCAGTCAGCTCGACTTAGTTGTCACAATGGTAGTTGAGCACGCCTGCAGTCAGCTCGACTTAGTTGTCACAATGGTAGTTGAGCCCGCCTGCAGTCAGCTCGACTTTGTTGTCACAATGGTCGTTGAGCCCGCCTGCAGTCAGCTCGACTTAGTTGTCACAATGGTAGTTGAGCCCGCCTGCAGTCAGCTCGACTTAGTTGTCACAATGGTGGTTGAGCACGCCTGCAGTCAGCTCGACTTAGTTGTCACAATGGTAGTTGAGCCCGCCTGCACTCAGCTCGACTTAGTTGTCACA
Organism: Congeria kusceri; assembly: GCA_027627225.1. Classification (NCBI taxonomy): domain Eukaryota; kingdom Metazoa; phylum Mollusca; class Bivalvia; order Myida; family Dreissenidae; genus Congeria; species Congeria kusceri. The sequence continues at coordinate 1,362,774 of CM051030.1, forward strand.
ATGGTGGTTGAGCCCGCCTGCAGTCAGCTCGACTTAGTTGTCACAATGGTGGTTGAGCACGCCTGCAGTCAGCTCGACTTAGTTGTCACAATGGTAGTTGAGCCCGCCTGCCGTCAGTTCATCTTAGTTGTCACAATGATGGTTGAGCCCGCCTGCAGTCAGTTCAACTTAGTTGTCACAATGGTAGTTGAGCCCGCCTGCAGTCAGCTTGACTTAGTTGTCACAATGGTGGTTGAGCCCGCCTCCAGTCAGCTCGACTTAGTTGTCACAATGGTGGTTGAGCCCGCCTGCAGTCAGCTCAACTTAGTTGTCACAATGGTGGTTGAGCCCGCCTGCAGTCAGCTCAACTTAGTTGTCACAATTGTAGTTGAGCCCGCCTGCAGTCAGCTCGACTTAGTTTCACAATGGTAGTTGAGCCCGCCTGCAGTCGAGCTGACTGTTGTCACAATGGTAGTTGAGCCCGCCTGCAGTCAGCTCGACTTAGTTGTCACAATGGTGGTTGAGCCCGCCTGCAGTCAGCTCGACTTAGTTGTCACAATGGTGCTTGAGCCCGCCTGCAGTCAGCTCGACTTAGTTGTCACAATGGTAGTTGAGCCCGCCTGCAGTCAGCTCGACTTAGTTGTCACAATGGTGGTTGAGCCCGCCTGCTGTCAGCTCAACTTAGATGTCACAATGGTAGTTGAGCCCGCCTGCAGTCAGCTCGACTTAGTTGTCACAATGGTTGTTGAGTCCGCCTGCAGTCAGCTCAACTTAGTTGTCACAATGGTTGTTGAGCCCGCCTGCAGTCAGCTCGACTTAGTTGTCAGAATGGTAATTGAGCCCGCCTGCAGTCAGCTCGACTTAGTTGTCACAATGGTAGTTGAGCCCGCCTGCAGTCAGCTCAACTTAGTTGTCACAATGGTGGTTGAGCCCGCCTACAGTCAGCTCGACTTCGTTGTCACAATGGTAGTTGAGCCCGCCTGCAGTCAGCTCAACTTAGTTGTCACAATGGTAGTTGAGTCCGCCTGCAGTCAGCTCGTCTTAGTTGTCACAATGGTGGTTGTGCCCGCCTGCAGTCAGCTCGACTTAGTTGTCACAATGGTAGTTTAGCCCGCCTGCAGTCAGCTCAACTTAGTTGTCACAATGGTAGTTGAGCCCGCCTGCAGTCAGCTCGACTTAGTTGTCACAATGGTAGTTGAGTCCGCCTGCAGTCAGCTCAACTTAGATGTCACAATGGTGGTTGAGCCCGCCTGCAGTCAGCTCGACTTAATTGTCAGAATGGTTGTTGAGCCCGCCTGCTGTCAGCTCAACTTAGTTGTCACAATGGTGGTTGAGCCCGCCTGCAGTCAGCTCGACTTAATTGTCACAATGGTAGTTGAGCCCGCCTGCAGTCAGCTCAACTTAGTTGTCACAATGGTGGTTGAGCCCGCCTGCAGTCAGCTCGACTTAATTGTCAGAATGGTAGTTGAGCCCGCCTGCAGTCAGCTCGACTTAATTGTCAGAATGGTGGTTCGGTGTATGTGTGTGAGTGTGTAGGTCCGTCCGATCTTGTCTGGACTGGAACTCCATCATTCATCAGAGAATTTTAAAATAACATACCACACATGTTCACCATGTGAAAATGGCGTATCGCGCGCAATACTGTGTCCCTAGCTTAAAGGTCAAGGTCACACTTAGAGGTCAAAGGTCAAATATGGGCATAGTACAGCTTAACTGGACTGTAACTTCATCATTCATCAGGCATTTTAAAATAACTTGCCACATATGCTCACACGGCTTGTCGCACACAACACCTGTGTCATAGCGCAAAGTTTAAGGTCACACTTAATGGTCAAAGAAGATCTGCTTGTTAGAAAATGGGATTTTAAAATAATTACAATGCAAGTTGTTTTCTTGACAACATCTCAACATGTTGCCAACAGGCATCTAGTCAGTGAAAATTAGCTAAAAGTGGCAGATGAACAATATTTAAAATTGGCATCAAGTAGCAAAAGATCCATTGAATATTTTACAAAATTCATAACTGACTGCAATGCTAAGCTTTGCAAATGTTGGTCCATGTGTCCATCGGAATGTTGGTACACCAAACCATGTCCAGGCAATAACTACAGAACCCTTAGGCTTGGGTTCGTCAAACTTGGTAGGTAGGTTGGTTATGACTAGTAGAGGATCCTTTTTGATTTTGGGATCCTTGGGTCAAAGGTCAATATCAAACTAACCAAAGTATTTTTTTTTTTGTTAGTGTAAAACTTTGTTTGGTAGGTTGGTCATGACTATTAAAGGATCCCTATTGATTATTGAGTCCTTGGGTCAAAGGTCAAGGACTCAAGGTCAAACTGACCAATAGTTGCAATAGTTGTAAAACCTTGTCCAGGCAATAACTATGGAAACCTTAGGCCCAGGTTTGTTATATTTTGTAGGTAGGTTGCTTATGACTACAAGTAGATCTCTATTGATTATTGGGGCATAGGGTCAAGGGTCTTTCAAACATATCTATAGCCTACAGTTCAACAAACTTGTTTCATTTTACTTGTCCTCCTTGCAATTTTGGTCATCAGCAACACAATCATTATCATCAGCAAAAGCAGCATCAACAGCACCATAATTTTTAGCAGTAACAGCAGCTACAACAGCACTGGCAATGAACACCATCACCATAGCAGCAACAGCATCATCGTCATCAACCACAGCTACAAACGTTAAGCATTGTACTTATGATATATTTGAAGAATATAGCAACTGTATATGCATTTGACAGAATTAAGTATAAACGGTATATTTAAGCATAACAGCCACACAATCAGCTCGACCACTAGCCCCTTCGAACCCCTATAACTTTTTAAGTGGTCGAGATACCCCCAAAAGGGGTCCAGATTTGAGCTCAGGGATACTTTTAAATATAAATAACAATGTTTGAAGGGAATACTTTGAAGTAACCATTTTTATTAAAAAAAATAAATTGGCCCGACCGCTACCCCCTTTGAACCCCTGTAACTTTTGGAGGGGTCGAGGTACACCAAAAAGGGCTCCAGATTTGAGCTCAGGGATGTTTTATAACATAAACAACAATGTTTGAGCTAAATTCCTTGAGGTCGCCAATTTCACCCCAAAAAAAACCTGATGTATCCATTAGGTGAAATTTTTTATAAAATCGTCAAAGGTCAAAGAAACCCATCAAACTTTGTAAGTAATGTTGTTTATCATTGCTGAATACAAATCTGAAATCCGTTTTAAAATATCTCTTTCTGTTCTTAAGTTGTAGGGGATATTCTGGTGTCCCCCCTTGGTCTTCAGGTGGAAATTTGGGTAAAATTTTCGAAGGTCATGGACACCCATCAAACTTGGTAGTTGATGTTGTTTGTCAATGCTAAATACAAATCTGAAATCCGTTTTAAAATATCTCTTTCCGTTCTGAAGTTATAGATGATATTCTGTGGCCACCCACCCCCCTTGGTAATCAGGTGGAAATTTTGGTAAAATCGTCAAAGATCAAGGAAACCCATCAAACTCTGTTGTTTATGTTGTTTTTTACTTTGCCTTATTTCGGATGTAAAGATATTCTGATATAGGGATATAAATTCTATGGTTCGCTCAATATTGTTTACTTTATAAAACATAATTTATAATAATAATGCACTATAACCTGCAGTGTTGACAAGAAATTTGTATTATGTTGTTTTTCTTGTCGCAGACAGCAGCCCTGCCACACTGAGGGACAGCAACGACCCCGATCCTGACACCAAAGCATTCCTGAACGATGCCGAAACCATGCACAGACTTTTTGCAGCAAACCATGGTAGCAGCCGACCATGTTCTGCCATAAATGAAGGTAAACGTTTTGGAAAATTTCAATGGCCAATTATTTTGATGTTTTGCGCAATACTGGTGTATTTTCTTTCTAACAGAACTTTTAGTTAAAATAAGTTAGAATTTTCAAAAAGAACATTGAAAACATATTTATTTTTTTTATTAGATGCACAAAAATTTGTCTTGCTGAATTATTTTTTTTTTAATTTAATGTTGTACATGCAGAATTATATAATGTAATGCATTTTTATCGACATTTTATTGCATACATTTATATTGTCATATGAACAACATTTTTATACATCGAAACAAGCAAGGAAAGTATTGAAGGTTTATACCGGTATTTGAACTTCCCGTCCCACAGCTCCGTAGTCCACTGCTCTATCCACTACACCACTCTGGCTTGTGGTTTCATTGGTATTGAAAAGGGATTATATGGATAGAATTAGTGCTAAATATAGCAATCACATGACTTGGACTTTGTCACATGACCATTGTCCAGTCATGTGATTTTTTTTGCTGTTATGTTTTATGAAAGGATAAATAACTGTTTTGAACAGCTACTAGCAGAAGCCTCAATAGCTCAGTTGGTAGAGCAGTGGTCTTTAGAGGCTTGTTGTGTGGGTTCAAATACCGCTCCGACCAAAGGGAGTTTTAAAAAACTCCTGGGGGGAAGGGGGGGCAGAACCTACACTTTCCGTTGGAAAGTGGAGGTTCTACCCCCCCTAATCTGGGTTATGTAAGTATATACTTTTTAGTACTTTTTAGTAAAAACAAACACCAGGAGTCTTTTTGATTTTTTATTGATCTTAGGATTTTTTTAAAAATAAAATTGATGACAAATACTTTATACAATGTTTAGGCCAAGGAAAAAATCAGTGGTTCAGGTTTCACGACAGACCCTACTTGCATCACCTCATCCTTAAGAATGTCTGAAGCGAAAAAAATTGTTTGGTATAAAAAAAATTCCCAAAGATTATCACAATATGACGTTCTAAAAAATATAAGCAGTGGAACCTGAACCACATATTTTTTTTCCTTGACCTAAACTATACATTGTATGCTAACCATTGTATATTTCCAGAAGTCATTCACTGAGGTGTATTGTCACACGAGTTGCAGCAGTTATTGACCAACAGAGCAAGCCAACGGCGTGGGGGAGGATTTCAATGGGAGACGTGCAATGTTATTTAAATTTCAGTTTTCTATGGACCTGATTAAGAGTACTGGTTACAGCTTAAAATTGTACTGTGAATATGGTCTAATAAACCCATTAGTTTGAATCCCAATGTTGTCTTTTCTTTGTTGTTTTTTTTAGAAAAGGCACATGCTAAGAATTTAGAACCCCAGCCGAAATGTGTTTGGAAGGAAAAGTATGTCTCACACAAGACTTTATGCAAAACTATAATGAGACTTGTTTTAAATACACTCCAGTGTGGAAGTCAGGCTTAAGCTTTTGTCAATATTTCGAAATACATCTAAATTTTGTTATCTCTAACTCGCTTATGTCAGAGTGGAAAAAATCTTTGGTTGTTTCTAGCCATGAAGGAAGTTTTTCACACATTGCAAACATCTTTTACACGTTTTCTCAAGCTTTAATGACCATGTGTTACTTTTGAATTGAATAATTGATCACGTGTTAACAGTTCAATTCATGTATACATAATTGCTATTTTATGTTACAATTTTTAAAATAATTAAAAATCGATATTTATAAAAAATTCTAGAATCAGATATGTCAAATTTCAGATATGCCAAAGTTACAATGAATTGCTGGCAACTTCGAGGTAACAAAATTAAGTCGTATTATCGTATCATTGTCAAAAAAAGATGAAGATTTAGTAACACTATCACTGACCAATTAATGTAGGCAGTAAAACAGTTATATTTAAAAGCATAACCTATGAATACAGGCAAAAGCCATGTTTTATGGTGAGGCCAAACAAATAAAATAAATTCTATGTTTAGGGCAACCCGACCCTACCTAGTATAAACTTCCAGACACTAAAGTTTTAGCTTCAATTGTTTGTCATGAATCCATATTGCTCCAATTTTATACAATTTTTATGTCTTTTTTTTACCGAAATATGTCTTTAAAAAAAGTTATAAAAAAAAAAAAACAATCTCGACCTACCCACTTTTTTGAAACCACTGCCCAAAACACACAATTTATTTTGTTTGGTCTGAGTAAGTAATAAATCCCAATAGGCAAAATTACATTAAAGCAACCAAATCTGTTTTCAATGACAATATTGTCAACATGCTAACATTGTTTAGAAATAGAATATATTTACAAAAACAGTTTACACTTGTCATAATTTAAAATAATTATACATGCCAAAACAGATCATCTTATAAAAACTGCAGACATAACTACAGCAAGTTTGACATCATGATAAACGTTGTGAACATGGTTGATGTTATATTTTCGGATTACTCAATGCGGATTCGGTGGCTTTAATTAAGCATCAAATGTTATGTTGAAGGACTTTCCAGATATTATCCCTTGGTTAATAAATGCGTCCTGACAGAGGGACAGACACACTCAAACTATAGCCCTCCACCTTCAGTAGAGGATAAAAAAATGAGAATAAAAAAATAGTCAAACTGGTGCATGTAACTAACATTTTAAATTGCTTGTTATTGGCGTAAGTGGAACTTACAAAACCCGTGCAAGTTTAATTCTTTGTAGTGCATGAAAGATCATTCTTTTTCTATAATAAAGCAATAACTTCTGGAAAATTTAAGTATCAGTTGTGCACTTCAACAAACGCATGGAATTGATATCATAAGCTCAATAAATGTAAATATCAGTAATGCACACATGTATCTTATACATTATACAAAATCTAACTACTCAAACCAAAATATAAGCCGGACATTTTATAGTTTGTTGTCTTTTTGTTAGTTAATTAAATTTCAACCACTTTGTCATACAAAAAGAATTTATGTGTGAGAAATGCACATCTGTGTTATGAAAACATTGTATTTTAATAATCAAACATTGTTTATGCTGTACCTAGATCCGCTTCCCCAAAATTGATAAACTGTCGGGTTTCTTTTTTGACCGAGTATAAATGCCTGTAATAACATTCAAAGAAGAAAACAACATATTTATGACATAATCAGTGGTGAGTTGCTCAAAATTAACAGACAAGTCAGGTTGCAGTCGTTAAAATCTGGATGAAATTATTTATGTAAATATAACATTCAAAGTTTGAATAACAAGTTTTATCTGAAAAACTGCAATTATAAATTCTAATTAAACTGTGCATGCTGTTTGTAATACTAATTATATTTACACTGAAAGTTAACTGGCCATTGAAATTTAAAGCAACTGGGACAAGAAATTACTCATTATTTTACAGTTGTATTTTTGTTATCTTTTTTTTTTGACTTCATGACATGTGCAGTATTTTTAATAATCTATGCTAATTAGGAACAAAGTAATATATGACATCAAATCAATAAACATACACTATACAATAGCAAACCATGAAACATTTAACCCCAAAATCTAACAGATTTTTGTGTGTAATGTTGACTGAACTAAAATACCAACACCAAACAATTCTCATTTCCTTTCCAATTTTACACAAAAAGAAATTCTGCATTATTTCAAATTCTGTTTTTATAAAGTCTATTTAGACAATTATTTATGCATCAACAATCCATGGTTAACTCAGATTAGATGAAGTGACGTGTCACAAACAAGGAGGCCCCCACGACACATGTTTGGACACAGACAAAGGGCATGTTGCCAACATTAATGTTTGCCTCCACAAATTCATTTTCATACATAATCTGTAGTGGAAAGAATGACAAAGAGCCATAATTCTTCCGAAATTGGTTGCAGCCAAAATGTCTTCCTTTACCATCACCTGCACATTAACGTTCTTCAGCTGTGGAGTGAAATCAGCTCAGCAGTTAAAGAGGAGTTGAGTACACACAATTTTGGAACGTATGTATGTACGGACAGACAGATGGACGGACGGATTGACAAGTGCAATACCTAATGCTTCCCAGTTTGTACGGGCGTAAAAACTATCTAGATTTCTTGCATAAGAAGGATATTAATAGAGCTGTTTAGATTTCTTACATAAGAAGGGTATTCATAAAGCTTTTTAGTGAAAGATTAAGTAAACATCTTTTAAAACTGCTATTTTGTTAACAATTCATTACAATTCAATTCCAACAATTTCTGAACAAAACAAACTTTGGTCAGCTTCTATCAACACAAGGAAAAAGGTATGTTTTAACAGAAATACAAGTGCTTATGCATTGTCAAAATTGTTGGCAACATGTTGGACCTGTTGTCAAGAAAATGGTGACCATGAATTTTGTTTAAAACAATGGCAACCTCCACTCACAAATGAAGAACATCTGGTCCAGACATGCTGTATTATGCCCATATTTGACCAAATTGACCTTTGACCTCTAAGTGTGACCTTCACCTTTGAGCTAGGGACACATGTCTTGCGTGCGACAAGACGTTTCCACATGGTGATAACATGGTGTTACAAATATTTTAAAATTTGCTGATGAATGATAAAGGTTCGGACAAGCTGTTTTATGCCCATATTTGACATTTGACCTCTAAGAGTGATCTTGACTTTTGACCTAGGGTCTTGCGTGCGACAAGACGTTTCTACATGCTGAACATTTGTGACAAGTATTTTAAAATTCCCTGGTGAATGATAAAGGTCCGGACAAGCTGTATTGTGCCCATATTTGACCTTTAAGCGTGGCCATGATCTTTGAGCTAGGGACACAGGTCTAACATGCGACAAGTCGTCTCTACATGATGAACATTTGTGGCAAATTATTTTTAAATTCCCCTGTAAATAATGAATTAACAGTCTGGACAAGCTGTATTATGCCCATATTTGACCTTTGACCACTAAATTTGACCTTGACCGGTCTTGCATGTGACACACCGTCTCTACATTGTGAACATTTGTGGCTAGTGATTTTAAAATTCACTGATACATGATGAATTGACCTTACGACGAGATTTGATAGACATTGTGTTTAGCCATTCAGAAAGAAAGGACTTATTTGTTTAACAGACATTGTAAATACATTCATTTACTGTCAACAGTGTTTGTTGGACTTTATCCTAGGTAGGCGTGGTTATAAATCTCACAAAGTATCGTCATTTAACAGTCCAAATAAGATCGGGCGGATGCACTCACGCAAAAACACCAAACCGCCATTCTGACAACTAAGTTGAGCTGACTGCAAGTGGGCTCGACAAAAATGTGATGTTATTTATACATTTCAAAGAACAAAAGTAAGCATTTTAATGTAAAAAAAACAAGGTGCAAATACATTCCACTGTTACTGAGTAGGATTAATAAAACGTGACCATATTGCCTGTAAGTTTTAAATAATTCTTTTAACACGCCCGTTTGTTATGACTCGGAATAGACAAGAAATTATGCTGAGAAGCCTATTCTCAGATTAGGAAATTAACAATTTCCAACATTTTTTTCACATATTCCAAAAATAAAACAACATGATATATATACAGAAGTAAAAGAAAATGACTGGCACAAAAATACACTGGAAATATCGCATAATTAATTAATAATGATCATTTGAAATTGATAAAATTATAAAGCATTTGTAACAAGAAACATTTAATAAGAGGAATACTTTGATAGTTTCCTTCAAATTTTTTAAAATGATAATTACTTGCAATGCATTTAAAATACATGTCATTGTAAATTGAATCCTCTAGCTGATTGGTCAGAGTAGACTTATGTAGTATTTCAAAGTTCTTTGTTATTCCAAGTGCTTTCGTTTCTGCAGTAACAAGGTTTAATGACATTTTCAATCAAAACACTATTAGCATAGAAAAACTGTCGGCACGAAAAAGAAAAGAAATCCTGAATGGACCCAAATAGTGATGGAGCAAATACATTTGGGGGTATTGATTGTTAGTGCTTCGTAGCCTGCAGAGTAAAAATTAAGTCATGCAATTCAAACTCTATAAATTACGCTACTAAAGACTTGCTGGCTTCTGCCAACAGTCTACAAATATGAAATACTGTGAACAAGTCCCTTTAAGGGAGCAAATTATAGCCTTGTGGTACTCCCATTGTTGAGATACAATCTTATTTCTAGATTTACAGGTTATAATATAAATAATGAATATGAAGGTAGACAGAAAAACCTAAAACTATAAATCTTTGTTTCCAGCATGTCATACAATGTATCTTCTACATAGTATCATATAATGAATAAATTACATATATCGGTTTATATAGGCATCTTGCAAAAAATACATAATTAAGCAAAAGCATGTAGAAGCACACATACAAACAAGTAACAACATTTTATGAAAGCTACAATTACCAACAACTGTAAGGTAAGCAGATAAAACAATAACTGTCAGTATCTCCAAGGAAAGTGTATCTTAAACATAAAATATGATTGCTTACAAGAAGTTATTTGAAAAAAACAACAAGCACTTATTTACTTTACATAATTTGATATGAATTCCAATTAACTCTGGTCATTTCATTCCACAAAACTACATTAAATTCTGTATATAAGTTCCGAACATTCAAATCAAAGTACGATAATAAAGAAGACTTTTGAATACAATAACATTTATACCAATTTAAAGGTTTTAAATTTCAGGAACCTCAAACTCAACCAATATATTGATGGCCACTGTACGCTAACTCTCAACATTCTCTAGTGTTACATGAATTTAATTTGATCTACGCCTCTTTTCAACATCCTTTATTATTACACTAAGTTTCATTAAATTACATGAAATACTTGATGAGTAATGATCAACAAAGAAATTGATTAGACATGGCGACCGCAGCATGCCCCAAAAGTAGTGTACACAAAAATAATAAACATTTTAACAGATTGTTTGAATACATATGTTACAGACATGTGGACGGATGTACGGACCGATGTACGGATGAACAAGTGCAATGCTTAATGCCTCCCACTTTGTGGTGGCATGAAAGCACAATTAAAGGAATATTTATTAAATGAACATACATTTAACAGATATATTTTTCAACCAAACATATGTCCAGAACAGTTTTAAAACTAACACATAACAAGAAAGTCAATCAACTGAGCTCTATGGCCTTCTCAAAGACGTTGCAGTAATCCTCGACCCACTGTGACCCACTTGCCTTGACCCTAAGACGTTGCAGTAATCCTTGACCCACTGTGACCCACTTGCCTTGACCCTAAGACGCTGTACATGATAGAGCCTGTAAAACAGGAACACAAACACACTTAAGATGGAAAAACAAAAACTTGTTTTTGCCAACCTGAGTAACAATTAAAAACTTTCATGGAAATATTTATTTGATACAAATCTTGTTGTTATTGTATTTTGACATTAATTTCAATTTAATAAAAAAATTAAGACTTTTGTACATTTGTTTACTGTATTGACTCTTGATAAGAAAAATAGTAACAAATGTACACAAGTCATGATTAATTATGAAACAGCAGCTGAAACATGTTTTTAGTAAAAATTTACATTGACTTGGGCTACAAAAAAAAACAACATACAATCCTGACCATTGTCTGGATATAGCCTACATAAATAGAGAATACATGGTTGGTGCCGGGATGGAGAAAGTTTATCCGGTGAGGCTTAGAAAATAAAAATAGGGCGAGAATTCGCTTTTGGGCAAATGAATGCACCGGAAACACAGGTTACTCACCTTTAATTTCATGGCAATGTTCGCCGTACCAGCTGCATACTAACGCCAACTGCGCCCGGGTAAGCTTTTCTCTGTGGTCCAAATGCGTCGGAGCGTGTGGCTCAAGGAGCCGTCTTTATTGCTCATCCGCAATTTCGCTCCGCTCCTTCGCGACGCATGCCCCTGAACTTGTTGGCAACTGACGTGCAGGACAAGCTTCCGTCAACTGCGCCCACTCGATGCAAAATACCGCGTACTTGTTCTGCTTATTTCTTAATCGATTTCCAAATCAATCAGTTTGTCCATGGCATCCATCTATTAAAAGACGTACATTTGATATTAATTTTCAAAATCATTCTTTTGTGGCTGTGTACATTTCTGGCAATTGTCACAGCAGATAAAATCTAACTATATTATAATTTAAAATACCAGCTAAACAAATTGGTGTACACAATCATATAAAATGCATATGCTTTACTTATTTAGAAACAAATACTTACAAAACTAACGCAAATTTGATAAATACAAACAAGCAAACTATATTGATTTTAAAATACAACAGCAATTTTACAATTATACAACATTATATTAGAGTAACACGGCTAAGATTATTAAGAATTAATTATTGAAAGTAATTTAATTCTTATTTCAATTGCACAAATATCGCTAATAAATGAATCGACAACTGTCATTATAAAAGTAAATCAATACTGCTTATAATTAATAAATGTAAGCTATATTTATTTCGCAATATACACGCAAATGCATGTCTTCATAGTTAGCTATCTCAAATATTGTCATTATTATTTATATTTATTAAAACAGACACCTACCATGTATTCTATTTATCATGTTTTCTACTCAATTGCATTTTAAAAGCAGTTTAATTAAAGGTTTAGCTTAAAACTATTATGTTTTATGACGAGCCTCGAACCTTATAACTCGAAAAAATAGTCCTCCGTTTCTTACCGTCAATCTTCTACAATTTAAAAAATAATCTAATTTGCTGACCCCAATAATATTCACGAAAAAGAATAAGTATACAGACGCCACTATAAACCAGACATCGATTTTTGGAAAGTTGCATTGCGTCACGCCTACGTCATTCGGTTTTGTTTACAGTGTACAAACTAGGACGCGAGTGTGTTGGAATTTAAAATAAAAGCGATCAGAATACAATAGTTAGTGTTTCAGTGTTTTGGATGGATTATGTTAATAACATTTAAATCAAAAAGTGTATGGAATATATGCCTGGAATTGAACCGGTTAGATTAATCCCATTTGAATTTCAATTTTCTAGAATGTACTCGGGTTGTGGGTGGAGAACATCGTGACCAACTTAATAAAGATTTTAGTAATTTATAGATGTATATCTACTTTTCGTTCAGTTTAATAACATTTCAACGAAAATTTATATAAAGGGTTATTTCTTTCTTGAACAGATTGTATCTTTGTTTTTGATTGAAGAAAGTCTATTCAGAAAGAATAACCTGCTTACATCAAGTGTTTTTATATGGAATGGAAGGAAGATGCTGTTTACACCTTTATCGATTATGCCATACATGTGCGGATTAACAACTCATTATGAAAGCTAGGATCTCTGTAAAACTAGACAACTGTAAAACTAGACAACACGACAATTTTATAGATGAAAAACTCTGGTGAGTACAGGTGTATTTCATTTTTTTGCCTAGTCATTTTGGACAAGGTTTCTATTCGGCGCGTAGGAATACACTACGAACTGGATAAACCTTGCCACTTCCTGTTGACTGGAGAAAATTTATACGGTCACCCCTTTATTAGGTCAATAATGCAGGTAGAAACAGGATAAACACTTTTCATTTTGCATTTCCACTAAGATGCACCACACATCAATAGACTAGCTAACTGTTTTGTACCACCAAGGGGTTCAGTCCGTGATGGACCTGTAAAGGCTGTCCTGATCAGTTGGGAATGAGATACACAATGAATGTGTGTTTGGGTGAGCTAACATTGAACCAAAGACCACTTTTGCTAGTTATAATAAACATTACTTTTGGCTAAAAGGACTGCATTCAAATATGAACTTCAATGACAGACAGAAAATATTCAAACCATGCATATTAAATAACAGTTAAATTAAGATCTGTGTTACTTAATTATTTTCCTGTGTGCCTGGCCCAGCACGGCTAATATGCATTTACACAGAGGGGAAAGAGGAGAGTAAAAGAAAGAGTAAAGGAGAGTTCCTGCAGCTTGAGTAATTAATGTAAATTGTGCACAAGAAAAGCACAAAACAATAGATTAGTTCTGGAGTAATATTTAATTAGTAAATTAGTCATAAGTTAAACGCAACTAATTTCCCTATAAGTATGGGGTTGGGCCTAAAATAAAATATTGTTTGTTTCCACTCCCGCGACTGGCCGAGCAAAATCGCATCGACCCAAAACAATTTATAGACCAAAGAATACAATATTTTATTTTATTTGTGTGTGAAAATGCGGGGTGCAAATCCTTAAAAAGAATCCAATAGTTTGTACAAATCTTACTTTCCAAAGACGCTAATAAAATGACTTTAAACGGACAGTTCTCGGTAAAGCGTAATTTGGCGTATTTTGTTGCATGCTTTTAGGAAAAGAACGCCATAACATTCAGTGTGAGATTCTAGGGCGCACCCATGTCCGCTCGATTATGCATGTTGTTTTTGTAAAGAGAAAGAACGCCCACCGGTAATTAACAAACCAATGTTCGTTTAGGAGTCCTCTACCAAACTTATTCAAATGGTTTGGCCTCACTGCACAAGATGGCCGCCAGAGTTAAAAATGGAAATATGTCTTAATGCCAGTTTAGAAATATGTCTGAAAGCCATTTTCTTCTAAACCTATGGCTAATTTTTTTAATAATTTCACACAAATGTTCGTTTGGTGGTCCTCTACCAAAATTAATCAACACAATAACATAAATCTTACATTTTCAATGTCACATTTAACCATGAGTAACCATTTAGGGAACATTTTCATCCATCTTGCATTTGATCATTATTTTCCAAACAAAAGATAGCATGTCCAGTGGAGAAAATTTCCTTTGACGGACACTGTCTTAAATGCAAATATGCAACATTGCATAGAAATAAACATATGTCAGTAATTTCATGACAACTGTCTAGTCCACACTGTTTTCCCATTTTATTTTGAGACCAAATTTTTCGAAGTCTCACCAAACTGCATACTGTACATTGTTGATCATCGACATGAAACTTCCATACTTCTTCACCAACTTTGACTTGTTCATGTATCCTCATCGGCAAAATAAAAAATCAGGCTTAAATGTGGTTTCCGCATTTTTCTCTTGTTATTTCATGCTTTTGAATGATAAATTAAGAAAATGCGAGATATATGCTTAAGCGTCACAATATGTGTGTATTATTACGTCATAAATATGACGTCATTATGATTCCACAACTGTCTATCACTGTTCTGGTGGGAAAATTGTGCCACTTTTACTGTGTCATTGTCACATAATTACATTTGTATTGAATTTTATTATGAGTTTTCTGTTGTTTAAAAAGGCCGATGTTTACACTGACGAAGGTATTCACATACTTTCAAAAAATAAACATAAAAACAAAGTTTAAAGTAGTTCCATATAACCAAGAGTAAAATGATCAAATGTTATCATTACGCTCGACCTAGAATTATTTCATTGGGTAATCAACCACTTATTCACCGCATAGCATGAAATAAAACATGGAGATGTTTAATTGGACTAGGTGTTATTACGTCTCATTTATGGCCGATAACGATGTTTGACTTTTATTTGAAAAATGTTCAACGTTCATAGTACAGTGTAAAGTGTATTGTACTGGGTTTGCTCATTCTTTCGCCTGTCTAAATTGTGTTGGTTATTGATCTACGAGGGTTGTCCAGAAAGTTTGTAGACTACTCAAATATTTTTTGTTTTGCGTAAAGAAAATTAATGGGGACTGCATATGTAACTAAATATATGTATGCTTTTTAAGTTTGCAAAATGTCTTTCAAAGGTATTTATGGTTAACATACATACCACATAACTAAAACAGTGCATCACACGTAGTACAGAGCAGTTTGACGCTGATTACGACCTTATGTAAACATAACGTCACTATTTCGCAAATTATTCTGCAGACACTGAAACACGTTTTCTATGACGAATTACCTATTTTCTATGGCAAGCTACTCAATGCGTTGAGGTTTTCCTGTACAACTCCATGCTGTATTTCTTCATGTCTTATATGTTTGTTTTCATGTGTTTGGAAAGATTGTCATAGCGCTGCCCCTTGCGAGTCAGAATGTACACTCAGACACGCTGCATAATTTATTGGTGCACCATATGAATTAAACAGAACATGCTAAAACAGTTAAAAAGTTAGTCGATAGTCCTCGAGATATCCTTGCAGCAATATGATCGTGCTGTGTCCCGGTGGACTGAATTTTCTCAATAGAAGTCCCCGTGCTGTGTCCCGGTGGACTGAATTTTCTCAATAGAAGTCCTCGTGCTGTGTCCCGGTGGACTGAATTTTCTCAATAGAAGTCCTCGTGCTGTGTCCCAGTGGACTGAATTTTCTCAATAGAAGTCCTCGTGCTGTGTCGCGGTGGACTGAATTTTCTCAATAGAAGTCCTCGTGCTGTGTCCCGGTGGACTGAATTTTCTCAATAGAAGTCCTCGTGCTGTGTCCCGGTGGACAGAATTTTCTCAATAGAAGTCCTCGTGCTGTGTCCCGGTGGACAGAATTTTCTCAATAGAAGTCCTCGTGCTGTGTCCCGGTGGACTGAATTTTCTCAATAGAAGTCCTCGTGCTGTGTCCCGGCGTATAACACAAGCCCGAGAACTAAGGGAAGAGAAATATCCTTTAATCACAAATTGCACGTGTCCGTAGCAGTAATTCCGCGATTTACCCAAACCTGATAACGCTGCACTGCTCCGTACTTACGTCAAACGTCGTCATTTTCTTACAATCGCAAAACACACTCCTTTACCCATATTCTCAAGCGTTTGTTATTTGACGTCATAAAACATTTTGTTTTTGCAACCTTTTAAAATATACTTTATTAATGATGTTGCGTTTAATTTATGCAGATTTGCATGGAAATAACAAATTCAGAAATGTTTATAAATTCATTTACAACTGAACCAGACCAATTTGAAGTGCTCTGTACTTCGGTAGTTGTTTTGCCAAGATTGAGTAAATGAAGGTAATTAAGCAATAAAATATTATCAAAATGAACCATATAATTATTGTTAGTAATATACGTCTGAGCTAGTACACAATAGAAAAATTGTTTAAAGATAGTAATAGTTCATTTTACAACACCGGTCTACAGCTTTCTGGACAACCCTCGTATTTTATTCCACTATTGCATTGGTGCATAATTTGTTGTAAATGACTATACTTGATGGTTTAGTTAAAGATACCGAAATCAGTAGGAGGTAAAATAAAATGGAGTACTTCTAAGTTTAACTGCACAACTAGTGATATATTATCATATTGTTCTTTAATGAAATCCTTTCTGTTGAAAACAAAGCAAAAATCTTTAGCGGAAATAATATTCTTTAAAAACATTCTATGGTCCAAAAAAAGAGTTATGAAGTTTGATAACAATCAGTAGTCATCAGTAGACACTAAGTTATCAATAGCAAATCTCCCTCCATCAGTAGACACTAAGTTATCAATAGCAAATCTCCCTCCATCAGTAGAGTCTAAGTTATCAATAGCAAATCTCCCTCCATCAGTAGACACTAAGTTATCAATAGCAAATCTCCCTCCATCAGTAGACACTAAGTTATCAATAGCAAATCTCCCTCCATCAGTAGAGTCTAAGTTATCAATAGCAAATCTCCCTCCATCAGTAGACACTAAGTTATCAATAGCAAATCTCCCTCCATCAGTAGACACTAAGTTATCAATAGCAAATCTCCCTCCATCAGTAGAGTCTAAGTTATCAATAGCAAATCTCCCAAGTGAATTCCTTTGTGTAAAATGGTCGTGATAAAAAAGCCACAAGCTTTGTAAATTAAAAACTTCTGATGAGGTACACTTTATGTTAAGACATTTTCAAAAAGATTTCAATAAGAACGGTCAAGGATTATACCCATCCTAATTGGCATGGTAAACTACTGATGAACATAATAAACCAGTTTGATAATTGTTGTGAACAACTCTTTGTGCGATTTGTGTATCAGACGTAAACAGATTGTTTGAGACTTGTTCAATCGCCAATTCTCAATGTACAACCCATTAAATTGCTTTTAATAACGTAGTACTTCATGAAACATTCAAGACTTAAACATTCATAACACCCATAAATTGAAAACATATAATTATTTGTCTGGACAAATGTACATTCTATTTGTTTAAGACTGATTTATATGCTGATACAAATTTATGTATCCAGCTGTATGGTTTTATGTTACTTGTCTGTGTTCAATGTTGCCTCTAATCTTTGCATATAACTATAATCTTTTCATTCAATGTTGATTAAACTTGCACAGTTTGTATATGGCCATAAGATCTCAGCTTGGTGCAATGATGGGCCAGATATAATCAGGAACACCATAGTTATTGCCCTTTTCATCAGAAACAATAAATATCTTCCAAAGATATTCAGCGACTGTGATTATTTTGCAAAGAAGGAATGTAAATTAAACACCATAAACATTCAAACCACTAGATCCAAATGGCATACAATACTCAAATACTAAATAATATTCGCAGTTCACGCCTCCTAACATACCATTCAGTGTTTTTTTTAACCTTTGGGGGAAAGGTGTGTGTGTGTGGGGGGCCCTTCAGACGGAGAATTTTCATATTTGGTATGTAACATTATATAGTGGTCCTCTACAAATGTTTTTTAAATGATGCCCCCGGGGTCAAAACTGGCCACACCCTGGGGGGTCACATGGTTCATATAGACTTGAATAGCAAATTGACTTTAAAAATGTACTCCTCTGAAACCGCAAGGTCCAGGGGTTTCATATTTGGTACGTAACATCATTTAGTGGTCCTCTACAAAGTTTGTTCAAATGATGCCGCTGGGGTTAAAACTGGCCACAACCTGGGGGTCACATGGTTTATATAGACATTAATAGCAAAATGACTTTAAAAATCGTCTACTCTGAAACTGCAAAGACCCAGAGGTTCCATATTTTGTATGTAACATTGTTTAGTGTTTCCCTACAAATATTGTTCAAACTATGCCCCTGGGGTCAAAACTGGCTACACCCTGGGGTTCACATGGTATATAGACTTAAATTGCAAAATGACTTTAAAACTCTTCTCTGAACTGCAAGGTCTAGAGGTTTCATATTTGGTATGCAATGTTGTATAGTGGTCCTCTACAAAGATTGTTCAAATGATGCCTATGGGGTCAAAACTGGCCACATCACGGGGCTCACATGTTTATATAGACGTAAATGGCAAAATGATTAAAGAATTCTTCTCTAAAACCACAAGGTCAAAAGGTTTCATATTTGGCTTTAGCATTATATTGAAACCTCGATTGGGAATGCATATGGGATGGGTGGGGTCAAGGTCACTGTTACTAAAAAATAGAAAAATGGTTTCCGCTAAAACTTTAGAACGCAGTGAGATATTTTAATGAAACTTAATACATAGATACCTTTCATTGACACCTCGCATGGGATTGCTTATGGAGTGGGAGGGGTCAAAATCACTGTTACTAAAAATAGAAAAGCATATGGGGTGGAGTCAAGGTCAAGGTCACCATTATTAAAAATAGAAAAGTTGTTTCAGCTAAATATCTTGAGAACGCATAGAGCTATTTTAATGAAAATTAATACATAAGTACCTTATATCGAGACATTGCTTGGGGTTGCTTATGGGGTGGATGGGGTCAAGGTCACCGTTACTGAAAATAGAAAAACGGTTTCCGCTCAATTACTTGAGAACACATTGTGATATTTTAATGAAACTTCATACACATATGGAGACCTCACTTGGATTAGCTTATGGATTTGGTGGGGTCAAGGTCACTGTTATTAAAAGTAGAAAAAAGCTTTACACTCAATAACTTAAGAACACATTGAGATAATTTAATGATACTTCATATGTAGATACCTTATATCGAGACCTTGCTTTACGTATGTGGTGGGTACGGTCAAGGTCAAGGTCACTGTTACTAAAAATAGAAAAACACTTTTTGCTCAATAGCTTGAGAACGTATTGAGATATTTTAAAGAAACTTCATACATATATTTCAGGTGAGCAACCTAGGGCCACGGTGGCCCTCTTGTTATATTTTGTTAAGTGTCAACCTTATATTGAAAAACTTAGCTACTTATTCACCAAAAACACACAAACTTTTTTGAAAAAACAAACTAATTTTCTTGATAATAGAAAATGGAATAGTTTTGTACTTTAATAACAGAAACAGCATATGAAACATTTAATACTACTGACTATTAATTAATGGAATATTGAAATATAACATAAATCTTTTCAACAGTTGAGTTTACAGAAATTAAGCATAATAACAAAACATAAATACACATAGTTTTACGTAAGAGTACATGTATGCAATACAACAAGGTGTAGATTATATACAAGTATTGTCAATCTGAGGCACTTCGTCAATATTATAATACATTAACTGCAAAGGCACTTTCTGAGATAAAAGTTCATAAATTCACACGAGCATTTTTTCAAAGATGATCCACATTCAATTTCGACAGAATCTTAGTTTGTTGTTACTTTTTCACATTGTATGTATGTGTGTGCCGGGTGGCACTGCTTTGCCAGCATTGTATGTTACGTTCAAATAAACCTGCAGTGATTATGATTAGTCCTTTCAAGGCTCCTTGCCAACTTTAACTGCTACACCAGTAAGGAAGAAAGTCTTGCTTGCCAGATGTCATTCAATCCTGTGGAATTGTTCACTATGGGCTTTCTTGATATCACAGGGCATATGTTAGCTATTTGTTCTTTCATTAACTCAAAGTGAGTAACTTTCTATGAAGCCATGCATCGACTAGTCTGTGGAACGTCCTCTCCATTTTTGGTGAAACCATGCATATGGTTTGTGCTAACCTTATTGTCCATCTAACCCCTTGACTAAGAAAAGTTGTGTCCAAGGAGAGTGTACTGTAGCATTTTTGAAGGTTTTGAAGCCATGATTCAAACGATGTCATACAGTACTTCAATTCTCAGTGATACGCCACTGCTTAGGGGCTCGTTGAATAGCCATTGAGATACTGATTGATTGGGTTCCTTATGTATCAAGAAAGATGCAAAGATTACGTACTAAAAGAGCTACTTGACAAGAACCGTCTTGTCGTTCTCAGGCTGAGAAAAGTTCCTTTCCAAACATGTATGGTATTATTGACGTTAATACTGATTTTCGAGTCTTGAATATGCGTGGTTGATTCGTTAATGCCACTGCCACACACCAGTAAGGTAGGAAAGCTCCGACGAACTTTGTAAAATGTTTTTTATTGACAAAACTTTACCACGGCAATGATGGAACAAAGGACGACAACTAATGTAAACAAAGGGTTAAGCAACACCAATACTATTTGCACTATCTTTTGTCTACTAAAATGTCATATAAAATATATGGAAAAGCACGAAAAAGCCCAATCCTGGTGGTAGCTAAAGTAAATATCAATGATCAGAGTGACTTGATGCTCGTTCTTTAGCGCTTTTAACTCTTATCAGAATGTTTTTTTCCGGCTGACGGAGCTCAAATCCTAAGCACACACGGACGCTTAACAAAGTAATTAAACAGAATGGCTTTATTCCCTTGTTGAATTCACCATAAGTATTCCATACCTGTTACCAATGCGTCTGCTATATTGTTTGGATGTTGCACCTACTCATTTATTACTAGTGTAGTAGAAATTTATCGTAAATTAGCCAATTTTTCACAACGTTTGATTTGATATTCAGGAAGGTCAAACATTATGTTAAAAAGCAATGCCCAAAACTGCCAAAATAATGGACTTAGATTCTCTATTTTCATTTAATCTTTACCAAACATGCACGACTTATGTATGACAATAAGATCTCAATTAAATTAAAACTAATTTATTGCCCAGATTGGTTTACAAACACCAAAGTCTCTGCCCCTTGTTTGTGAAAAAATGCAAAAAAAAGGACTTTGTGCAGATAAAGTCTTCATTTATCTCTAGGGATGGCAACAAAAAGCAAATAAGTAACGGGTGAACCTGTTTTGGTATTTGAGCAGTTAACCAGCTTGATACCCTTTATAGGACCTTAAAATGCAAATAAACCCAGTATGATGGTCTTTGTTTGATTGACTAGTGCTAATCGATGATATATACATAATGCTGACAGGTGCCCTTATAGCTGTCTCGCACGACTGTTTTAATTACTGTTCTCTAAACATAAGCACAAAACACCACCTATGGAACTAAGCTGGATGATTCAAATGTGAAACGATGTACCTTCATGTAATGTGAGTGTGACTATACATTGTAAACATTGCCAATTGCATTTTGGCAGCATGTTTAAAGAATGACAAAATGTCTGACGATGCAGACGTTCTAATTTTGATAGAAAGGCACTTATTAC
Organism: Congeria kusceri; assembly: GCA_027627225.1. Classification (NCBI taxonomy): domain Eukaryota; kingdom Metazoa; phylum Mollusca; class Bivalvia; order Myida; family Dreissenidae; genus Congeria; species Congeria kusceri. The sequence goes on from CM051030.1 coordinate 1,384,812, forward strand.
TGCTATATCTAATTTAATATTATTTGCACACTCGTCTGTTGCTTTGATGGCGCTTTTGAGACATTCGTTTGGTGTTCATCTTGGTTTCAACTAATTAGACTGTGAATGCATCTGTATTGCGTCTGTCGAAGGTTTAGTTGTGTCTACCAATTCTACTTTTGGTTTCATGAACATCAGCCAACTCAGCACCACCAGAAAACCTCATTTCAAGAAATGCCCAGAAAACTAACCAAATTACAAATTATTGCAAAACATGTATACATATGTGAAAACATTTATATTTCTGTTCATCGTCAGTTGTGGAACACTTTATAATGAGTTGTAGTAAGAAATCAGACGGGTAAACATGTCAGTACATAGAGTAACATCGACATATTTCTTCAATGACTTCAAGTTATAAATATCCTTCAGCCTTTATTTTTGTACGTTATTTAACAAAAGTACAAACATGTGATCTTTTATCATTCCTACTGGTAATAACACTGGCCGATTTCTTGAAAAGCACCTTTTTCACAAGAAATTAATACCAAATTGGAAAGTCATACATACTGTTTACAATATATTGTACCAGACCACCTCGGAAGTAACCACCAGACATTTTCTTGACACCTCAGTGTGTGTCAGTAGCTGTACATTTAAAATGTGTTAAGTCACGACATTTCCACTTAAGGAAATTATATTTATTTCCTTATGCTTCAAATCACATTGTGAAAAGCTGTAATGTGGTAGGCAGGTTTAGTCAAACAATGCTTGGTATGGAATGTAGCAAAATGAATTGTTAAGATTGCATGTTTAGATCTCTATCATGTGAAGCTTACCAATAGACTCAAGATAACTTCCTTGATTGGGTGTTTGTTAAATCATTATCAATGTAATGACATCTTCCCTGTATGGGCATTTGTTAAGATATTATCGATGTAACGTCACATTTAACATTCTGTAAGATGCTTAACAATACATAGTTAAATTCCTTGTCATTGTCAATAGACTGATAAGTAAACAAGATAACACAAGTATGTTTCCAAACGCTGTTCAGCGTCTGTGGTCATTGTTAACAAAGAATGTAGATTGAACGCCCAAAATGCATGTACATATTTAAAAACTGATAAATGTGTAGAGTTGGTAGTTTTGTAAACAATAATGCACATATCCCAGAGTTCTGGTGTGAATTTTGACTATTGCAGACAAGGGCCACCTAGGCCTGAAAGGGTACCAAATAGTCCACTGAAATTATGGAATCAATCTTAATCAAGTTATAATATATGTTAAATGGCCATGGAATTTAATTACACCATGCTATATTAATTTTAAACAATTACATTGCCTGTGTTCATTTGAATATATTTTGGCTGTTTGCAGTTAACGCGCAGGAATATGCTACATTTATGCTATGCTACACACAGTGGTTTTATTTGTATATTTATGCCCTGGGCATCTTGATGCGGGAGGCATATACGGATTGTCCTGTTAGTCCCTCCTACCGTCCGTCCGTCAGTGACAAGGTTAAGTTGGTATTACCATTTTGTCTTGCACCAACACCACTACCTTCAGCACTTGGATATTTACACAGTTGTTGCTTATGCCCATTCCCAATCCACCCATATCACCCAATCATACTTTGATTTTGACCGAATTTAATATAATTCAAATGGACTGTCCAGCTCTAACCTGGGGCATGTGTGTTTATCGAACAGCGTGTCTTGTTTCAGCTGTATTTTGTAAAACAATGCATACATGATTAAGGTTTTTGGCTCACATGAGCATGAAGTGCTCCGTGAGCTATTGGTACAGAGGACCTCTCCTGCATCGACCGTCGTCCTTATGTGCTCAACAATTGGACCATTATTGTGATAAAGACTACATTTTTTATAAGCTCACCTTTTCGAAGAAAAAAGGTCGAACTGTTGTTACCTTACTTGATGTTTAATTTATACGTAAATTCAGACGCAGTTATGCACAATTACGTTATGGAACCCGTGCATTGGAAATGGAAACAGGCAGATACCATGGCAGAACTAGAGAGCAAAGGTCTTGTCCAATTTGCAACACTGGTTCCATTGATATCACCACGATATAGTTTAAGGTTGTCAAAAGTGTGTAACCATGTTTGTCCTTATATATATCTATATGTGCACACATCTTTGTATTTGTATATATTGTCCAGCACTAACCTGGGGCATGTGTGTTTGTCGAACAGCGTGTCTTGTTTCAGCTGTATTTTGTAAAACAATGCATACATGATTAAGGTTTTTGGCTCACATGAGCATGAAGTGCTCCGTGAGCTATTGGTATAGAGGACCTCTCCTGCATCGACCGTCGTCCTTATGTGCTCAACAATTGGACCATTATTGTGATAAAGACTACATTTTTTATAAGCTCACCTTTTCGAAGAAAAAAGGTCGAACTGTTGTTACCTTACTTGGTGTTTAATTTATACGTAAATTCAGACGCAGTTATGCACAATTACGTTATGGAACCCGTGCATTGGAAATGGAAACAGGCAGATACCATGGCAGAACTAGAGAGCAAAGGTCTTGTCCAATTTGCAACACTGGTTCCATTGATATCACCACGATATAGTTTAAGGTTGTCAAAAGTGTGTAACCATGTTTGTCCTTATATATATCTATATGTGCACACATCTTTGTATTTGTATATATTGTATTTTATATGTGTCGGGGGCCGGAGGCCTATATCACAAATAAAACGTATACATGAATAGTTTTTCTGTTAAATCTTTTGTCAGAGCGCATTTCTAAAAAACTATCAAAGGTATCTATTTTAAACTTATATTACTTATATTTACAGATATTTTAATGAAACTTCATACATATATATCTTATATTTACACCTCTCTTGGAATTGCATATGTGGTGGGTGGGGTCAAGGTCACCGTTACTAAAAATGCAAAAAACGCTTTTCACTTAATAACTTGACAAGCATTGAGATATTTTAATGAAACTTCATACATAGATACCTGATAGCAAGACCTTGCTTGTGATTGCATATGGGTTGGGTCAAGGTCACCATTGCTAAAAATAGAAAAACGGTTTCCGCTCAGTAACTTGAGAACGCATCGAGATTTTTTAATGAAACTTCATACATAGATACCTTATATTGAGACCTCTCTTGATATATCATTTGGGGTGGGTGGGGTCAGGGTCAAGGTCATCATTACTAAAATTAGAAAAACGGTTTCCGCTCAATAACTTGAGAACTCATCGAGATATTTTAATGAAACTTCATACATAGATACCGTATATCGAGACATTGCTTGGGACTGCATATGTAAAAAAATTCTTAACAATTCCACATATACTTACAGATGTACTTCTAAATTCCATTAAGTGGATGAAAAACCTTGGCCGCAAGTTACCACCATGTTTTTTAAAGGAGATAGAAAAGTTTGGTAAACATGTGCATTTGGAGTTGTTTCCCTTAGACTGATTTAGAGCTTTTACCTTGACTATTCACATCATAGTCCAAGCTAGTCTAATAACATATTTGTTGTTAAGAAAACACAGAGGCTTTGGACACGATCCTTACAGTAACAGACCGACTGTTCAGCAGCATTGGTGACGCCCACGAGATGGTGAAATAGGCTGGCAACTCGCTCAGGTATATTTTAGTGTTATATAACTAATTGTATGGCAAGCTTTACTTTCAGCATGGTAGTCAAAGCAATCTTGAAAAACAGAGTGGCATCAAATGTTGACTATAAGCTGATATTTTTGCCATAGAAACCATGGGATTGTCATGGAATTATTGCTGACTGCATATATTGAAAATAAGAACAATTGTTCTGCATGTGAGATCCGTAACATTGTGTAATTCACTGGTACGTGATTTTGAAGAAGTGTGGTGTATTGTTGATTAATAAATAATTACGCAAGTATTTAATTGAAGGATAGGTATGTTAGATCATGCCAGTATGTGTGTTATCATACTGACAAAAACTCTTTTGTTTGATAGGAAAACAGTTCTATCTTTGTCTATAGGTGGCCTGTTGAGTACTCACAGAATGACAATAAAACTTCATGAATTTCTTACTAATTCTAATACTTGTCAACTTATCATCCACGTGAGCTTGTTATTTTTCTGTTGTGTATACAGAGTTGAAGAACAGAGTGGTGTGGAAGTGACTGTGGTTGGGATAGTTGTCATGTCGAGGTCTGGCCAAGGTAAGTTGACATTGATATCAGTAACAGTTGCTGCTTCAGTGGCATGCTTGTCAAATGTAGCATGTTTGCAATGAACAGATTTTAGCTCACCTGAGATTGAAGTGCTCAATTGTGGTCAGTCATTGTCCGTCATCAGCTGTTTGTTGTGTGATGTTTGTTAGTAACATTTTGTATTTTGCTTTTAACAATATAAGAAATGATGACATGTGTAGCTTGGTGCATTGAAGGCCAGTATCAAGCCAAATGCTATGGCAATTTCCAGGTGTATTGTGAGTGAGGTGTACTCATCTGTGCTTGTTCCCTGTAACTTCTTGTTTATTATATTGAAGTACTTAGTACTCAGCAAGATGCCTTCTTGCACATATAATAGGCATGTTCCAGTCCAGTGATTATTTAGTGACTTGTGGCCCCTGCTCTCTAACCAGACATGTTTAAACAGAAACTGTGCCAAGCCCCAAATTACCATAATTATTTTGGGCGTTTTGTCCATTGTGTGTGCATGTGTGAGTTAACACTGTTAACACTGGGCGGTATTCTAGTCCCAACAATTATTTAGTGACTTGCGGTCTCCTATTTAGTGACTTGTGACCTCCTGGTTTTCCACCAGACGTGTTTTACAAAATGTGTGCCAATCCCTAAATATATTTCATCTGCTCTGTGTGCCTGCATCAGTACGTCAGTTAACACTGGCAACACAGGGCAGAATTCAACCAAATTACACATAAATCATCCTTGGGTGATAGAGAAAATCCATTGTGCATACAAGCAAATATTATTAGTCTACATTGCTGGTATGACCTGTTACATGATCTTACATTTGCGAAATTATACACTAAAAGTTCTGCACAGTCTATCAAGTTTTGAGTTTTATACAAATTATTCGAAGTACAAATTTGCTTCCTGATATTTGTTCACCACTGTAGGCCACACTTTTCAGTTCACTTTGTATATTTTGAGCATTTTTGTTTTAATGTCACCAGTTATACATGTAATTTCTCTAGTAAACGCCATGCATTTGCAAATCTAAACATACCATGTCTAAGCGTGTAGCAATATTGTATCATTTATCTGCTGAGTGGCACGTAATCTTCAGCAAATTATATAACTTTATTACTGCGTCTAAAAAACTATGTTGAAATTGCATGTCTGTATTACTGGCCTGGACGATTTTGATGAGGTTCAACTATATTGTTAATTTCCATTGATCAGTATCAATGAAAGTGTGTTTAAATAACAGGTACCTTAAAAGCTCTATGTTTTCGGACACCCTCTTTTTTAGCCAAAATAATTATTTTTTGTCACTATAAATTTTTGGTATCCTAATTTTAAACCATAATTAATGAATCTAAATTTTCTGACATTTTTATATGACATTGGTATTTTAGCAGATTTCTAACCTGTTTGCGTTAATCTGGTGACAAACCGCACATGTGTTCTTCGAACTGGATGAAGGGCATAAAATCTGGCAGATGAATCAGTGGAGGCGGTGGACGTTACATAACCGTTATTGGGTAAAGAGCCATGTGCCATAAGTTACCCGATGTGTAAACCGATATTGATATCGTATATTAAATACGCTGTTGAAATTATAGTTTTAAGGAACCAGTCATAACAGATATAATAAAAGATAGAGATAAAATATGCTTAGACAATTATAGTGTTGTTAAGAAGTAACGATGCAAATGTTACGGTATGTAAATGAATTGGTCAACATATATAGGTTCAATGTAAGGTTATGAAGATCGAACGTTTAATTGGATCATTATAATTAACAAATCAATTGAAAGAACGAAATTTATTAAACCTTAATAACTGTATTGGAACTGAATAAGGGTATGATGTCAATTAGTGCCAATTATGACAATCTGATACCGGTTGCATTGAAATCTATTATAATGCCAATTAGTGCCAATTAACAATTCAGGTATCTACGGTACTATGCCCCTACTCAACACAATAAGTGTGACAAACAGGCTCCAGCTTTATCGCACCCTATCACAAGTTGCACGAATGTTTGAAGGTGATAAAGACAATCGTTTAAGATTTTTGGTTCAATAACAAACAACAAAATCATAATTGCATCTTTTATTGCATTTATTACAGGTAAATAATATACACAATAGTAATCTTTGAACTCGGTCGACAAAAATGCAGTGTTGGCCTAATTTTCTGTTAAACACAATCATGCATATTAAATATTTTAAAATTCATTGCAAACATGGCTAAAAATTAATAATACTACTGAGTGGTATTTATCAATCACGCGCAAACAGTAATCAATACTATCCATGTATATTCGGCAAAAAACGCTATACACTGGACATACCCGAACGTAATTGCAATATTGTCATAGTGTCTATAAATTTTCGGACACCTGTAATTTGAGAATATTTTTTGTGTATCCAAATTTTCGGACACAAAAAATTTGAATTAATTGTAAGTGTCCGAAAACATAGAGCTTTTACGGTATTTGGTTTGCTCTTGCCTCGGTCTGTCTGAATTGTTTATTGGTTCATTTTATCTTAAAGATACTGAACTCCAGATAGGCATAAAAATGTGCATTTTTTGTAGTTATTTCTAAGTGGTAAAAACATCCATATAACCATCAATATTTGTATAGAACACAATCAAATACTGTCAGAAACCGTATATTTTATTGAAAAATAGAAGTTCAGTAACCTCTCACATTCCTTGTACCTGGTATTTCCAATTTAAAAACACTGCGGCTTTCCCCAATACAAGCACCTGATTCAAGTGTGTGCATGCGCGACTCGAAAAACGAATGTGTCATGGGATTATCCTAAATATATCCTAAATATAAACAGCGCTTTTTTTTAATTACTCAATGTGTTATAGCACCTGCAAACGCTATAGATTTGGGGACGATAAAAAGGAAGAAACTATATAAAATCATAGTTTTTCAGGTCAATGAAAACATAAGTGTCTAATTTTTAGCTCGACTATTCGAAGAATATGTGAGCTTTCCTACTACCCCCGGGGTCGGCGTCCGCGTCCGCATCAGTGTCTGAATTTGCTTAAAGTTTTTATTCAAAAGTCTTGTAACTTCAAAACTACGTAAGTTATTCACTTGAAACTTGGAATATACCTTTGTCATCAACTACAGTGTCAGCAACATTCCCCATAACTCTGTTTGGTATTTTGACAGAGTTATGCCCCATTTTCACTTAGATTTTCTGGTTATATTTAAAGATTTGTAACTTCAAAACTACATAAGTTATTCACTTGAAACTTGGAACTGACCTTTGTCATCAACTCCAGTATCAAGGGCAACATTTTGTATAACTCTGTTTTGTATTTTGACAGAGTTATGCCCCTTTTTCACATAGATTTTCTGGTAAAAGTTTATATTCAAAAGTTTTGTAACTTCAAGACTACATAAGTTATTCACTTGAAACTTGGAACTAACCTTTGTCATCAACTCCAGTGTCAGGGGCAACATTCTCCATAACTCTGTTTTGTATTTTGACCGATTTATGCCCCTTTTTCACATAGATTTTCTGGTTAAAGTTTATATTAACATTTTTGTAACTTTAAAAATACATAAGTTATTCACTTGAAACTTGGAACTAACCTTTATCATCAACTCTAGTACCAGGGGCAACATTACCCATAACTATGTTTTTTATTTTGACAGATTATGCCCCTTTTTCACACAGATTTTCTGGTTAAAGTTTATATTCAAAATTTTGGTTACTTCAAAACTACGTAAGTTATTCACTTGAAACTTGGAACTTACCGTTGTCATCAACTCTAGTATAAGGGGCAACATTACCCATAACTCTGTTTTGCATTTTGACAGAGTTTGCCCACTTTTTACATAGACTTTGTGGTTAAAGTTTTTGTTCCAAAAATTTATAAACTATACAAGGCTTCACTTAAATATATTTAATATTTAACAAATTTATGCCCTTTTCACTATTCAAAATATCGAGGGCTGAACGAAAAACTGTCGTAACTCACTTTTTTAATTTTACAGTAGAAGGAAAAAACTGTTATTTTACTTTTAATTAATTCTGCGTTATAAACTTTGTTTAACCAATAAGTGATAAAATTGTATAATTTTTAGTTATTAAGATGTTACAGTCTGCACAAATGTAATATTAAGCATTATATTAAAAGATTTTTAACTTACAACAGTTTTCCGCTGGAATCTGTTTAAACTCCAGTATAAAAATTAATGGAAAACTGTCGTAAGTCAAACAATTATAACTTTCCATTCATGACATTTTATCATTACTAACAAATGGGATACTGTTTGTTAAAAATTAGTTAACACTTGCAAACAAATTATAATTCTAATTATCTTTTAGTAATTATGACCTACAAAATAAAGACAACAGCAGTCAATTCAAGTAATGTCCTTAGTATCATAAAACACAATACAGAGTTTATAAAGGTGTACAAAGTTTAGCATAATAACAAAAATAATGACAATAATAAAACTTGCATGTTAGTTACAAGAAGCAACAGTTTTTATTGGTTTTATAATAATAATAGTGATGGGATCTGGCCCTGGTGTCAACGAAACTACTGTAGTCTTATCTTAGCCTTACTCTGGAACAAGAGGGCCAAGATGGCTCTAGGCCGCTAACCGGAGTTTTAAGAATCATAGTGGATTGTACGAGCTTAATTGTAGCTGTTAAGATCTGTTTGAAGGCAGATAGTTTATTAACGTCTCACTTTTGGACATAAAAAGGACTGATACAATATAAACACACAACATATACACATAACATATATGTACACACTCACTCAAAATGAGAGGCGAACATTGTAAATACATTTACTAAAATGACAGAATGTTAATACAATAATAAAGGAATGCTAATAAACATAAAAGAAACGACGAACGATCTTCAATGCAAAAAATATTAATGAAACATAGTTCCTGTATATGTGTACATTGTATGTCATTACCAATTAGTTAGTCATTTATCGTTACTCTTTGTTCAATTTGCGTGACAAATTTATATACATGTAATATGCATCGAGTATATGCCGATGTCAACTATTGACGTTATTCAGGTATCAGGGATGAAAAACATCGGGATGGTAGCCGTTTTACATAGTACATCTTCACATATTAGTACGAAATATAACCGTGCGGATGTACAGACCTACGGAAGTACAGACGTACAGGCGTATAGCCCCGCTTGTTTAAAGAAGTGGAGGAATAATAAGTACCGGTAGTGTAAATTCAAAGCAGCCCAATGCCTTTAACTTTCGGGCTACTATAGCACAACGAAGCAAAGAGACATGGGGCCGTATTCCAGTAACATCTTAAGTAAAATCTTATCCTTAATTCTAAAATCATTGTTTTTCTTTATAGTTTAATTCCATGTGTATATCACTCTGTGCTTAGTATTTACGAACCACCATTTATTTAATTAACAAGGGTTTTTGAACTGTAAAGTGATTCACAAAGTTATATGTAATTTTAGAAATTGTTCGTATCTAAACTTGGAACTTAAGTGAAAACATTTTAAGATCATCTTATGATGTTTCCAAAATACTGCCCCCTGGACAGCGAATCTCACTCCCAGGTTCGTCCCTGGGAACGAACGGCCAGTTAGACATGTGTGCTAAGATTTTTTTAAATCTTTCAAATAGCATTCACTCAAAGTGGACCCAGTGCCTTTAATTGACGGGCTACTATTTCAAAGCCAAAAGACCTGGACAGCGAATCCCAGTCCCCGTTTCGTCCATGGGCACGTAAGGCCAGTTCAACATATGTGCGATTCCCGGGATATGGGCACGTGAAACACGTGCGCTGTCACCCTGCTGGATGCTCGGGAAGGGGCTACCCCACGTATCGCCCTGACCATGCGGATCTCCGATTACGTCACTTCCATTACCGGCGATCCCGTTCCCGGAAATTGAACTGCACGTGTAAGCTGTGTCCCTGGACTGCTGTGACCCGGCTTCAGTGATGCGGTTGGTGGTGCTGTCCGTTTGGTCTGCTTGATTTCTTGTGGTGGTATCCGATTGGTTATTGTTCATAGCATTCATTATTTGGTCTGTAGTTTCCGTGGTTGGAGAGGTTCTCATGTCAGACACGCTATCGTTCTGTCTTGAACATTGCGTCTCGTTAACTGTCTCAAAAGTGTTCGCATGGCGGAGGGAACTTCTGGCACTCTGGTCTACAAGTCCCTCCCCTGGCGTCCGGCGGGCACGGTTCTGTAAGATAAGCCCAGCAAGCGGTTGTTCGGCTAGTGGATTGCGATAGCAATGCGACTGTGTGATGTCATCGTCCCTGTTTATGCAGATTACCGCTGGTCGTTGGCTGTTGGGTGTTCGCTGCGTGTTGAACCGACTGTAGCCGTGCGCCGGAAGTGGGTGATCCCCTCTAAGACGGTTGAAGTAGTCTATGTCTACATGGAGGAAACACTATCTGTTTGTCTTTGATCTATATCTATACTAATCAAAACTCCTAACGCATCACTTTTTCAAAGCTCCTTTTAATACATGACAAAGATTTAAACGTACAGTTACAGGTAATCAAAGCACGATATAGTGATATGCAAAAAATGTCTAATAGTAAAATTGCGCCGAACAGTTTACACAGTAAGGTATGACTCAATAACGCGCACAAGGGACATAATGAAAATCACACAGGTCTATAACGGTTATGCCTCCCCCGCCCCTCTTGAATTCAGTTCCGCATTGCATCTCTGACGCATGGAAAGAACAAAAGTCAGCACCGTGTCCAATTGAATGGTGACCACTCTTGTTTTTTCCATGCGTTGTCCTATGTATTACAAGGAGATTTGAATACATTATGCGTTAGGAGTTTTGATGATTATATAATATATCTATACATTATATATACCAAATGGAAAAATGTGTTTTTATAATTTAACTCATCCAACCATTACTGCTCATGATTCGAATTTGATCGTTGCGAAATTAAAATAAAACGTTAACTTAACTTTATCTGAAACCTTAAATAAAGGCCCCTTAATACTATTTTATTGTTAATTTAATCAAGCTTACGGATTGGCCGTTTTTACAACAATAAAACAATTAAATACGCGATTTTTACTTGATTTACTTATAATTAGAAGAGAAAAATACACCGTCCACATAAATATTTACAATGGAGCTACGTAGGACCATATTTTTCTCATATCAATTGGAAAAAATAGGATCTCATTCTTCACAGGTGTGAAAATTGAGATCTCATTATTCTCACATCAAAGTCTTATTCTTCACATTTTCTGTGAAGTTTGTTATAATTACATCCAGTTTTTGAAATGCAATGAAATCATATTCTTCTGTGATCCTCACGCATACCCCGTTTTTGGCCAATCACATTCTTCAAACTTAAAAATATGACAAATGAGATCCTATTCGTCACAGATGTCAGGGGCGTAGCTTCCTATAGGCACTATAGGCACGTGCCTATACATTTTTTCCAGAGATGACAAATTTAAATATGCCAAAAATGCAATAAAAACAAGAGGGGGGATGGGGGTAAGGGGACCTTCTTGGCTGTGTTGAGACTTCATTGTTTAACGAGTCGGTTACGTCAATATGAAATAAATGTCATGTTTCAAAAGCATATTTTACAATTATTTTGTAGAATTGGGGTTTAGCTGAAATTAGTTGTTTGTAACCACATACGAGTATAAACACTTCTGGCCCAAATTATCGCTTACAGCGTCATTTTGTAGACTCTGCGTATGGTGCCTATACATTTTTTGAACCCAAGCTACGCCCCTGGATGTGTGAACAATATGATTTGTGAAAAAAAAAGGTCCTCCAGAACTATATAGAGTGAATAGGGGTCACATTCCAGAAACATCTTAAGTGAAATCTTATCCTTAGCCTTAAAATCGTCATTTTTCTTAAGCATTTTTTTTCCATGTCTACAAAGACATGCTGTGCTCCAGTTAGACTAGTCACAGGTCATTCAGTCATTTGCGCTAAATGTTCACTTATTATCAACTTATCATTAACTACTACTTACTAAACTGTAATTGGATTAATTAATTTATATGTAGTTTTAAAAATATAACCTTACACAAATTGGAACTTAAGTGAAAATAGTTCAAGATAAATATAATATGTTTCTGGAATATGACACTAGGTCGTAATGTAGAACGTCCAACTAGATGATTTAGTAATGTGCTTTCTGTCTTCAATGGATAAATGATAGAACATCTAAAAACTCAATACAGAGTGTTATATAAGAAGATAATATATACAGTAGACAATATTATGTAAGTGTAGGATAAAGATCAAGTTTATCCTGCAAGGCTGAGAAGCAGCTACCCTGTTTCGAGCCGAGCATGATAAACTTTAGCTTTATCCAACACTCACCTAATATTCTAATTATCCTATTATGTTGTGCTCAAACATCTTATAAACGGTGTTAAAACATGTAAAAAATAAATAAAAATACAGCGTTGGTTTCCCATTTTTAACACTTTTTGTTTACTAAAAACGTCGTCATTTGGTATAAAGTCACATTGAAATATAACGATCGAATAAACGTGTTCTTAAAATAGCGATCGAATAAAGCTATGATGGGTTGTTATCCGCTCGATTTGGCTGAAGTAATAGGATAAAATACATTTATATGTTTAAAAGACAAACACAAATTAACTTCTGTATTACAAAAGGGTCTTTAATGAGTGGGTTACTTTCTTGCGGCAACTACCTGCACGTATTCTTTCAATGAGTGTTCTTCTTCTCCAGCGGCCCAGGCAAACCACTACGAGAATAAAGACGATTGCGGCCACCGACGGAACAGCGACCATAGTAGCTATCCTTCCAGTAGATCTGGTATATGTACAGAATACTGTAGGTTAGATACCAGTAATTCCAATTCCCATAGGGTCCCATTATAAAACGGCGAACTTTCCAATCATTTTTCTAACCTTTCTTTTATTTCAGATTGTGCAAGCATGGTATCAATTTAAAGATGAATTTGTCCTCATCCGAACATTGCAATAAAAATATATGTCATGTTACTTCTAAGAAATGCATCTCGCCTGAATGCAGACAACGGTAGAAAACAGGGTTTCGGCAGTCATATTGCGACAAAAGCCCCATACCACAGTAAACACACCCCAAAAGTTGACCTTTCAAGTAAGCCTCCAAGGAAATACACCAAAATGTTCCAGACACACAGGCGATATAAAAAATAACCACAAAAGGCATGTCTGAGATTGCTAAATTGCTTTTATACCAGAAGAGAAAAGGAACTCTTTAGTAATAGGTACTACTTTCGAATGGACCACGGAGGGATACACAATGATCTACTGGTATGTAATCTGTAATGGTTGAGTCATTTATTTTTTGTATTCCCCCGGAGGTGGGCATATTAAAATCGAACCGTCCGTCCGATAGTCCGTCTGGCTAAGGTTCAAGTTTTTTTACGAAGTCCAATATTTTGAATACTTTCAAGGTATTTACTTGAAACTTTGAATATTCTTTACTATCAAAGTCTCTACCAGGGAAAGCAATTCCTATCATTCTGTTTTCATTTTTTGACAAAAGAGCATTCGGGGGCATATGTCACGTAATAGTGACAGGGGGCATGTGTGTTTATCAAACACAGAATCTTTTTTATTTATTGTTATTTGTTTCTTGAAACGGTTTTCAACTCTACACTTCTTGTATTTATTAGATGGGAAGTTTTATTTAGATTTTGTCCCGCCACTTTAATCGAACCTTGAATGCTAAAAGGGGCAATCAGCCTTCTTTGCACATGTGCTGATGAGCCCTTCTGGCTTTCGAGGGAAGTTTTGTCAAAGCATCTTTTAACGAGGGACTATACTATTTTGTACGAAAATTATAACGTAAAACCATCCATCGGTTCTTATGATGTCAGTATATTTATAAAATAATATTATAATAAATGCTGAGAATAACATATGTTCAGAAATGCGATTTAAGAGAGAAATTTAAAACTAAAATAATACTTCTCTGCGCAGCGAAATATTATATACATTATACACCGCGTCTAGACGAGTCAGATCAATTGTTGGCGCATGCGCAGTTCGTATTTTCTCAATCAAAACCAAATGTGGCCGTTGCTATAGGTTAAATGGGTTTGTATCGACATAAAATATATATTTGCAGTTTTCGATAAAAGAAGTAGTTTTTGTCGATGTCGTCGTTGGTTTATGTAGGCCCTATTACAAAACGGGTTTTTGGTAGTAGGTAACGAAAGAGACCTGAAATAAACCTATAAAATTCAAACAGTCCCTCTTTAACAAAATGTATATATATATAATAAATGACCTTACATGAACTTATTTTTCTCGTCTGACTCCTGCTTAGTGCAACAGTCGTGTAGACAGCAGCCGAGTTCACATTCTTTGGTGTAGGTACGGCCCATCACTGAATATAAACATGACTCCATGGCGCCCCGGGGAATGGCTTCTCTATAAAAATGATAATAAAAATGATTCATTATGATAATGATAATGATAATTATAATCGTCATACTACTTATACTGCTTCTGCTCAGGCTGCTGCTGTTGCTCCTACTACTACTATAACTACTACTACTTTTTGAAGTTCCTTGTGAATAAAATAATGATAGACAGATGGAGAGGTGGATGGATGGATGGATGGATAGATAGGTGTTGGGTGAGTGTTTTTTTTTGGTGGATTGATTGATTGATTGATTGATTGATTGTTTGATTGATTGAGTGAGTGAGTGAGTGAGTGACTGAATGAGTGAATGAGTGAGTGAGTGAGTGAGTGATTTTGGTAAAGGAGTACATAATCCATGGATGAATAAAACAGCGTGTTACGTAATTAAAAGAATTACAACATGGACATTAAAATAGCCATACCATGTACACCAGCACCAAGGATGACACAATAAAGAGCAAGCTCTTATTTGGTGCCCTTATTCTATCTCCGTCTACTACCTAATGCCGTTTAATGAACTGAACATATACACTGACCATTAATATAAGGCGAACCTATTCAAACATATTGAACAAAAATCACATGACACATAAACATCATTATGTTGGTAGTTGCTGCAACAGATAGAACACATATCTGAGTCTGATCCTCTAAGAAACACTAGCTGCCAATAACAATGTACACAATAGCACACTATCTACAAGTGATAACTTGCCAAGACACGTCTCATTTTTGCACAGTATAACAATGTACACACTATTTACAAGTGATTACCTGTCAATACACTTCTCATGTTTAAACTGTATAACAATGTACACACTATTAACACTTGATTACCTGTCAATAACACTTCTCAGTTGTGTAGTGTATAACAATGTACACACTATTTACAGTTAACTACCTGTCAATACACTTCACTTTTGAAGAGTATAACAACGTTCTCACCATTTATAAGTGCTTACCTGTCAAGACACTTCAGTTTTTAAGAGTATAACAACGCACTTCTCATTTTTGAAGAGTATTGCAACGTACAAATTATTTACAGTTGATTATCGGTCAAGACACTTCTCATTTTTGAAGAGTATGACAAATTAGAAACTATTTACAAGTAATAACCTGTCAAGACACTTCTCATTTTTGAAGAGTGAAATCAACTCTACTGGTGCGCGAAGTTATGTGCAGACAAAAATCCAGCCGAAATCGACTTTAACTATAACCTGACATTGAATCGCTTTAAACAAATATTACTTATATTGCTTCAGAAGTTTATTCTGTGCCATTTTCAAGTATATTAGAATAAACAATGACTTTCAAGCGTTATGTGTGCTAATTACATTTCACGTACCATACGAATCTCCGATTTTGCTTTTTATAGTTTTAGGCTAAAAACTTTCTGTTTGTTATACCTCTGTTCCTTATCTTGAATTCGAATAGTTTGCGTTGTAAAGTGTGTGTTTACCTGAAGAAATTGATTTATCTATCTTACATGGTCATGGTCATGTACAGGTTTTAAACGCTCGATAACAACTTTACCTTTTAGAACGCAGTCCTTAATCAAATACACAGTAATATTATAATAATTATTAACACTTCCGTAATATTTGAACTCAGCGTTATAAGTTTACTACACTCACTGAACACATAACACACTATTAAATTGTGAAATATATTTATATTCCGTATGTTTGCTTACAGTTGATAATCTGTAACTTAAAGGCACAGGGTCCGCTTTAAAATAACAATATTTAAAAAATGATTTATTTATTTAATTTTATTTGTATTCGGAATTGAGTTTATTGACATATTAGAAAACATAAACCACGAGCCTTGGCGAATAAACTAATATTTTATCAACATTTACCTGGCATTCTATTTATCCCCCATTTTCTGTCTTTATTTTGTAAATAAACGAACGATAAATAGCACGATGAACATCATATGACGTCATCAAAATTAACTAAATGACGTCATTATGCTGTGCTTATTTGCTGTATGCAACAGTGCGAAAAAATACAGCTAAGGTTATCTCAAGGGGTGTTATTTCGTCAATGCACACGTAATGATGGGATAAAATCTAAGTTTTACATGCGTACTCAGTGCACACGTAATGATGGGATAAAATCTAAGTTTTACATGCGTACTCAGTGCACACGTAATGATGGGATAAAATCTAAGTTTTACATGCGTACTCAGTGGACTGAAAAACAATCTTTAACACATGTATTTATTTGTTGATATTGTGAATGAGGTTGGGACAGAATTAAACCTCGATTTATTGTAAAATATCCAAATTTGTTGATTGTGTATCATCAGTGTGCATGCTGAACGACTGTTCGAATATACGTTCTGTTAATTACAACACGTAGTGCAAGTGTTTTTTTCCGAATCAGACAGTGAAGCATGTGTTAACACTAATCACATATGTAAACACACTCTGTGTTGATAAACAATTGAGATGGATGACAAAATGTTTTCCGGATTAAGAAAACGTTGTTTATTAATCTGGTGTAGCATTGAGCAACATTATTTTGTGTATTGTTTACTTTGTAGACTTTACAATATTTTATGCCCAAGCGGACACTGGGTCTTTAACACGATCAAGTGTTGTGCGGTATGTCATTCAAAACACGGAAATAAAAAATTGACCAATTGTTATCTGCGCTTGTTTGGTTATCTTTGATATAACTATCTGTACACTATGGCGGCATACTTTAGCATAAACAAACCAGATAATTTCGTGATGATTTGCGGAAAAGTTGTCAACTTGCAAGAAAATATACGCAGTTGACATGAAAACGTTTTTGTCCAATTCACTTACGGTTACAATATGAAATAGCCGACTTGACGTTAGTACCTTAAACGTAAGATAATTATTTACAGATCGCAATAGCTTTCGCGAAAAGTTTCACATATTCTTGAAATATTGAAAATTTTCATTTAAAATAATAACTATCTCGGCGGAATAGTTTAACTTCGTCCTTTGAAAGCCAGAAGGTGTCATCAGCACATGTGCAAAGATGGATGATAGCCCCTTCTGCCTTTCAATGGACGAACTTGTTAAAAACGAAAGACTGTAGACTGTAAAGCTCTTGTTTATCAAGTTTATCAATGGTAACGGATGCTTACCATGTTTCTACCTTATAAATCATTGGCCATGTAAAGTGGTGGCCGGATAATATTTCAGTCATCAAAAAAATAATTAAAATATCAACAATATATCAACGATTCTATTGGATGAATATAATCTGTAAATGAAATCAACATCACCCACTGTATACAAAGAAACCAGTTTGATATCCGACTTGAAAACCGGTTATATTGAATTGAAATATAACCGCATCCAAATTTGGCTGCATATGTTTAATACACAAAAACTCAACTTCCGCGTTGCAATGTACGCTTATTAGTGTTAATCTCCATATTTTTAATATAAATGTTGGTTATAGTGCACCTAAAATTAAAATCAATTAAATTAAAATAAATCGCAAAAGTGGCTACAAATTTTCAAGTTTTGCGATTTTTCTGGCGACAGCGTTCTTTGTCCGAATTATTTGCTATTGAAATGACGTAAGAGACATTTTAGTCTAAGCGGTCTTGCTGATTCGGTTAACCTCGACAGTTATCGTGCATGTATTGATTTTTAGCTCGACTTTTCGAAGAAAAGGCAAGCTATTCTACTCGCCCCGCCGTCGGCGTCGGCGTCGAGCTAGGTTAAAGTTTATCGGTAAGCTAGTTATTCAGGAGTGGCTTGAAGGATTTCATTCAAACTTAAAACATATATTCTCCCCACATTAAAATGAACCTATAGGCCAAGTTTGGTAACTCTAGTTTGAAATTTGTCAAAATTATGGGCCTTTTTACACTTAGAAATTTTACAAAAGCTATATGGGCAGGTTAAAGTTTTTCGGCAAGCTGGTTTTTCTGGAATGGATTAAGGGATTTCATTCAAACTTAGAACACTTATTCCCTATATGAAAATGAACTCATGGGCCATTTTTGATAACTCTAGTTTGAAATTTGTCAAAATTATGGGCCTTTTTACACTTAGAAATTTTACATATAAGTATATGGACAGGTTTAAGTTTTTCGGTAAGCTAGTCTCTCAACTTCTCGTTTCCACTCTCTAACTCGAGAACGGATTAAGCTATTGTAATGAAACTGCAAACATAGATACCTTATAGCGAGACCTGGCTAGGGATTGCATATGGGGTGGGTGGGGTCAAGGCCACTGTTACTAAAAATATAAAAAACGGTTTCCTCTCAATAATTTGAGAACGCATTGAGATATTTTAATGAAACTTAACACATTCATACCTTATATCGAGACCTCTCTTGGGATTGCATATAGGGTCAAGGTCAAGGTCACTGTTACTAAAATAGAAAAACGGTGACTGCTGAATAACTTGAGAATGCATTGAGATATTTTAATGAAACTTTATACATAGATACCTTATATCAAGACCTCACTTGGGATTACGTATGGGGTGGGTGGGATCAAGGTCAAGGTCACTGTTACTAAAAATATAAAAATGGTTTCCGATCAATAACTTGAGAATGCATTAAGATATTTTAATGAAACATAATACATAGATACCTTATATCGAAACCTCGCTTGGGATTGCATATGGGGTGGGTGGGGTCAAGGTCAATGTCACTTTAACTAAAAAATGTATTGATGTGCTGACTTTAATGCATTTTGTTAGAACAGTTTGGTTTTCGTGAAATTTCCATATTTCTTGTTTTAAAAAAAATGTCAGTACATTTGACAAGTACAAGAAAAGTCGAGCGCGCTGTCCTCCGACAGCTCTTGTTAGTAATGCAAGCGGTACGATTGAATTAACTGAAGCGTGAAACTAAATGCATATCGATAAGGTGACAACATGTGACTGATTATATGGCACAGGGCAATTAGATTGGCATTTTATTTGCATGTAGAACCAACAGCTTTTTTCTTTAATCGTCGATACTGTCAATTAATAGAAGTGTGCCATGTTTGTAACAGATTAAGGACGAGCTCAATGTCTGGTTATTGTCATAGCATAGTTGTCGGTATGGCGTTGCTGGAGTCGACTGGCGTTGTTTTGGCCATACATCTAACCAATAACTTGAGACCTCCAGAGCGCCATACCCTTCATCTTTCCAATCACTTGATACCTCCAGAGCGCCAAACACTTCATCTATCCAATAACGTGATACCTCCAGAGCGCCATACACTTAATCTATCCGATAACTTGAGACCTCCAGAGCGCCATACCCTTCATCTTTCCAATCACTTGATACCTCCAGAGCGCCAAACACTTCACCTATCCGATAACTTGATACCCCCAGAGCTCCATACACTTCATCTATCCAATAACTTGATACCTCCTGAGCGCCATACACTTCATCTTTCCAATCACTTGATACCTCCAGAGCACCATACACTTCATCTATCCAATAACGTGATACCTCCAGAGCGCCATACAATTCATCTATCCGATAACTTGATACCCCCAGAGCTCCATACACTTCATCTATCCAATAACTTGATACCCCCAGAGCGCCATACACTTCATCTATCCAATAACTTGAGCCCTCCAGAGCACCATACACTTCATCTATCCAATAACGTGATACCTCCAGAGCGCCATACACTTCATCTATCCGATAATTTGATACCCCCAGAGCTCCATACACTTCATCTATACAATAACTTGATACCCCCAGAGCGCCATACACTTCATCTATCCAATAACTTGATACCTACAGAGCGCCATACATTTCATCTACCCAATAACGTGATACCTCCAGAGCTCCATACACTTCATCTATCCGATAACTTGATACCTCCAGAGCGCCATACACTTCTTCTATCCAATAACGTGATACCTCCAGAGCGCCATACACTTCATCTATCCGATAACTTGATACCCCCAGAGCTCCATACACTTCATCTATATAATAACTTGATACCCCCAGAGCGCCATACACTTCATCTATCCAATAACTTGATACCTACAGAGCGCCATACACTTCATCTACCCAATAACGTGATACCTCCAGAGCTCCATACACTTCATCTATCCGATAACTTGATACCTCCAGAGCGCCATGCACTTCATCTATCCAATAACTTGATACCTCCAGAGCTACATACACTTCATCTATCCAATAACTTGATACCTCAAGAGCTCCATACATTTCATCTATCCGATAACTTGATACCTACAGAGCGCCATACACTTCATCTATCCAATAACTTGATGCCTCCACAGCGCCATACACCTCATCTATCCGATAACTTGATACCCCCAGAGCTCCATACACTTCATCTATCCAATAACGTGATGCCTCCAGATCGCCATACACTTCATCTATCCAATAACTTGATACCTCCAGAGCGCCATACACTTCATCTATCCAATAACATCTTTTCAATAATGTGATACCTCCAGAGCGCCTCTGCTGGACCGGTATTCACAAAGCTTCGAAATTGTTCTTCAGGGAAATTCACCGATCAAATTTTCCATGTGAAGTCCAGTGATTTCCATGTGAAGTCCAGTGATTTCCATGTGAAGTCCAGTGATTTTCCATGTGAAATCCAGTGATTTTCCATGTGAAGTCCAGTGATTTCCATGTGAAGTCCAGTGATTTCTGTTAAAAAAGGTTTAAATAAAGACTTTGTGGTCATAGAAAACTGATATTTTCACACTCGTGGTTCCGCCACTCGTGAAAAGATGTTTTCTATTACCAGAGTTTATGTTGTGACATAAACATGTACATTAGCATTTCATTACGATATATTTACAAACACCGAAGTAGCTAAAATAAAGTGTTTATTATATGTATTATACGATTTGTATTTATGTTCTGTTTAATAATTTGCAGTTGTCTTGAGGTCGTTTTTTTATACAGTATGTAGATTGTTTTTCTTATACGGTCTGTGTTGTGTAAACACTGTATGCATACGTTGTCCTCTTGGACTTAATTGGCCTTCTGGATATTTGTCTCAAATACACTTGTTAACGTGTAAACATGTTTTGTAACAAATATTGTAGATTAACTGGTTCTGGATTTCCTTGGAAAAATAGTATTTGATTTAATGGTATGCTATGTGGGAAAAGAATGAAAGTTACCAGTAAGCTATAACTTGATCAGTTGAGTGGAATTACTGCTAACGATCATTGTATTGTGAGTTTTCTAGATCTTTTTGTGAGAGCCGACTATTTTGATTTCAATATAAACAAAGCGAAACTCCAGTTGCGACAGCAGAAGAGAACTCATTAGCAGCCCGAGGTCCTTTATTTATGGCAAGTGACAATTGCCAAAAACAATACACAGGTCATCACAAAAACACATAACAAACACAAAACACACATGAATAAAACTGGGGTCACCGTCTCAGAACGGTCAATGCAAAGCATTGGGGGTTTAAACTGGTTTATGTGTTGATGCAATTTAAGTACATATAATCTTATGTATATACTAAGTAAAATAACTTGAGCAAGAACTAGGATGTAAGCAAATATAAAATGCATATTTAAGTGAAAACCCAACTGATTATGGTCGTATTTTATTATAACATTGTGACGTTTATAACAAGCATAATGTTGACATTCACTGGTTAACTGTCTTTAAAGGGAAGGACCAGTACTACTGGGGAAATGAAATGCTATTTATTTAATGATGACCCAATGAAATATATCAAGATTTATTGTTATTGCAAAACTTATTTTACTAGTATAGTTGTATGTCAGACGCAGCGGGGCGTATATGTTGATCTAGACAAAAATATGACATTCCAGGAAATTTACAACGAGACCAAATGATTACCAAACAATAAACGGCAGCTGAGGTGGTGCAAATAATAGTATAATCATTATCTCAACGGGACATTAAGAAAGTGGGATTAGATTAAAAAAACACACCTGAAGCGCCATATGATCATTTCTTAACAAACAACAAGAGTAACATGAGACTATTTCGCGTTAATAGACAACGATAGGTTTATTCGTGTCGGCTCCACTCTGGTAATTATTTCTGTCCAGTCATTAAAACTAAGTATTAAAATCCGCGATTTATTCATTTTTATTTCTTTACACTTCTTTGTAGTGCTAACAAATAGTTTATCATTATCTCCAAGCACAAATATTATTAGCAAATAATTAATTTTATTATTGGATCTTACAAATTTGACCGTTGCATAAAGCAGAGGTTTTCCCATAATGAGCATCAACTCCACTCATAGCATAAAACCATCAGTGAGCGAAATTATTGGAGTTTCGTGTTTGTATTTGTTCTTACTATGCCAATTCAAATGTAAAACTAGATTTCATCGTCTAATTTTATGTTATGCTGTTGTAAAGGCTCCAGATGGATACATGGATTAATGGCAAAATAGAAAACCTGTGCTAAGATTGACTGTCTTCTGCCATACATTACTTTAAATCGTTCGCAACAATTTTTTCGACAAATTTTCTTAAAACTCCGCACATACATGCACCAATGTATACTAACACCAAAACCATTAATAAAAAGAATGGCTCACCGAACTTGTTGGGAAAATATTTGATTTTAAATAGGGTACCTGTGTAGCCTTTTCCTGTTTCGTTTGAACATTGTTTACATAAACAACGTATGAATTGCCAAAACAGAATGGAGATATTAAATGGATGATTTCGGACCTGATTTGTTTGGAAAAACTTTTTTTTATATTATTACACATGTTTTATTAGCTTTTACTATTAAACAAGTTATTTTGAATGGACATTTGAGATGAAATTAGTATATTGTAATCTATATATAATAAAGAACAAATGAAGCAAAAGGAGAAATTAACCCAATTATTTTCTTTGTGTTGCGAACGTCTTTAAAGGTTACAATATACTAATTCCAATCCTTATGTAATTTTATGTAAAAGCGATAACTTTAACCAAAAATAAATGCAACATTTTACACATAGGGACCCTCATAACCATGCCTTTTCTTAAAGAGCATTCAAGCTGAATTGATTTACGCAATAAAAAGGGTATGTCATGTATTATGTAAAAAAGAACTCGACACTAAACAAAGTTGACTGTTTTATCACCATCTTTTTAGCGGCTACTTTCTAGTTGAATATAACCCGCCTCAGCGCAAGTGTCATACTGTAGTCTCCAATCTTAAAACATATCAGTGATTTATTTGTGCATACCAATGCTTATCCTACCAACATCTCCACAAAAGAATATCAAAGAAAGTGTCTAAACAAAAAAACATGTCTTCGAGTTAAGCTTGTTGATTAATTAGAGAGTACAGCCCTACATGACTTATTTATTTAGTGCGTTGTGACCTAAAGGCATTGCTACATACCGGTGCTCATTACCTACAGGTTAGATACTAGCAACTTATTGGGAATCCACAGGTTGTTCACTCGAAAGTAGGCCGTATTTCAAACAGTTTTATTCTTCTGTTAAAAGAGACAGTTCGGATGAATGGATGGATGGATGTAAAGAAAGTTGGTTGGATTGATGGATGGATGGATGGATGGACGGACGGACGGACGGACGGACGGACGGACGGAGGGAGGGAGGGAGGGAGGGAGGGAGGGAGGGAGGGAGGGAGGGAGGGAGGGAGGGAGGGAGGGAGGGAGGGAGGGAGGGAGGGAGGGAGGGAGGGAGGGAGGGAGGGAGGGAGGGAGGGAGGGAGGGAGGGAGGGAGGGAGGGAGGGAGGGAGGGAGGGAGGGATGCATGGATGCATGGATGCATGGATGGATGGATGGATGCATGGATGGATGCATGGATGCATGCTTGGATGCATGGATGCATGGATGCATGGATTGATGGATGGATGCATGGATGCATGGATGGATGCATGGATGCATGGATGGATGCATGGATGGATGCATGGATGGATGCATGGATGGATGCATGGATGGATGGATGGATGCATGGATGGATGGATGGATGCATGGATGGATGGATGGGTGCATGGATGGATGCATGGATGGATGGATGGATGCATGGATGGATGCATGGATGGATGCATGGATGGATGCATGGATGCATGCATGGCCGGATGCATGCATGGATGGATGCGCATTGATGGATGCATGCATGGATGAATGCATGCATGGATGGATGCATGGATGCATGGATGGATGGATGGATGGGTGGATGTATGGATAAATATATGGATGGATGGACGAATCGATGAATGGATCGATGAATGGATTTTATTTTCTTGCTATAATTAATACTCGAGATACAACTGTTGACTGTTATGCACGCATCGTATTTTGAATTGGCCAATAATTGTGCTGCTTCAAACTCAATGGCTGCAAATTGACCGTATTATTGAAATCATTAGTTCCCCAAATTAGTTTTATTGATTACACAATTTGAGATATTGCCTGATTATATTTGCAACTCTTTTTGCATGATGACATTCAATAAAGACGAAGATAACATCGCTACCTTTTTCTTTGCATACAACATATACAATTCAACAAGATAAAATTATCATGTTCAAAGCAATTAGAAAAGATCATAGAAAGTCAGTGTTGTATAATGGGGTCTTACGATTGCATGATAGCCCGCCATGTTGCTTCTTTAAGTGGACGATATTATTTTTGTGTATTATTTTTGAAATAAGGTATTTGTCGTCCTTTCGTTTTGGCGTGCATGCTTAGCGGAAGGCGCCAACACGCCAAAACGAAAGGACGACAAATGTCTTAATTGTCGTATCGGCGCGCTTATTCGTCGTTCTGGCGTGTTGTCGTTTTGGCGCCCTTCAAACCCGCCAGAACGCCAGAACGACAAATCTAAGGCGCCAATACGCTAAATAAGGACGGCCATAACGAGATATTTAAGTGTCGTGTTGTCGTTATGGCGCGTACAAATTTGTCGTATTGTCGCCCTTATTTTATCGTTGTGGCGCGTTGGCGCGTTAGAAGGCCGCCAACACGCCGTCACGCCAGAACAATAAATATGCGCGCCGATACGACAAATCAGGTATTTGTCGTTCTGGCGTGTTGTCGTTTTGGCGCCCTTCAAATGCGCCAACACGCCAAAACGACATGGCAGAAATCAGCCACCATACAATTAAGATATTTGTCGTCCTTTCGTATTGGCGTGTTGGCGCCTTCCGCTAAACATGTACGCCAAAACGAAGGGACGACAAATACCTTATTTCTCGTATCGGCGCGCTTTTTGTCGTTCTGGCTTGTCGGCGCGTTGGCGTCCTTCAAACCAGCCAGAACGCCAGAACGACAAATCCGAGGCGCCAATACGCCAAATAATGGGCACCAGAACGAGAGATTTATGTGTCTTGTTGTCGTTCTGGCGGGTACAAACTTGTCGTATTGGCGCTCTTACTTTGTCGTTCTGGCGTGTTGGCGCGTTTGAAGGGCGCCAACACGCCGACACGCCAAAACGACAAGTACCTTTATTTGTCGTATGGGCGCGTATATTTGTCGTTCTGGCGTGTCGGCGTGTTGGCGCCCCTCAAAGGCGCCAACACGCCAGAACGATATGGCAGAATTCAGCCACCATACAGCAGCGACACAACGAAAATCAAAATCAGAGTCTGATGCAGACGACAGCCCGAGGTAGGTGTTATTTTAGTAATGTGCATGAAAATTTTTCAGAGATTCGTGCTGGCAAACAGAGCGGGATGAAGACAACAACCTTCGTTTGATGCGGACAACAGCCCAGTGCTGACAACATCCTGAGTTTGATGCAGACAACAGAGCCTGATGCTGACAACAACCTTCATTTGATGCATACAACAGAGCCTGATGCTGACAACAATCAGAGCTTGATGCAGGCAACAGAGCCCGATGCAGTCAACATCCAGAGTTGATGCAGGCAACAGAGCCCGATGCAGACAACAACCATCGTTAGATGCAGACAACAGAGCCAGATGCAGATGACAATGGATGGCGACATTAATCAAAGCTAAGTTTGTTTTATATGTTTGATGAGAATTTCAGAGATTTATGGCGAAAAAGAGTTCTATGCCGACGACAATCGGAGGCCAATGCCGACGACTATCCTTGCTAGACGAAGACAACAGCTAGAAGGCAATGCCGAGGAAAATGAGATTTTTCAGACGATGCAGACGTCAAGTACATCTTGTTGCCGCTGGCAGTCCGAGGTAGATGACGACGACGATCTTGCCTCCATGACGACAATGACCAACGATGCATGCGCAAGAAATACATGAATGATAACATCAACTGATTTAAAAAGCATGGTTGTAATTTCGAACCGTCCGTCCGTCAGGTATGTAATTCAAACTTCAAATACTTATTTAATATCAACGTCTCCACCAGGGAAAGCAACTCAAATAACTCTGTTCAGTTTTTGGTACATTTATGCCCTTTTATATATTTAAACTTAAAAATGTTGGTTAAAGTTTTTCATAAAATCCAATTATCTTGAATATTATCGAAGGTTTTAATTGAAACTTAGAATACTTCTTAACTACCAACGTCTCCACCTGGGAAAGCAATCCCCTTCATTCTGATTTCGTTTTTGACAAAAGAGCATTATAGTGACAGCACTTGTTTTTTACTATAAGAATATTGGCCGTGATTTGCGTAAAATCAGCGTTATATATATGTTGATATCAGCGTTATATATATGTTGATATCAGCGTTATATATATGTTGATATCAGCGTTATATATATGTTGATATCAGCGTTATATATATGTTGATATCAGCGTTATATATATGTTGATAATGATATATATGTAGTACTGATGTAGACAATTTTAATTTAGTTTAAACCTATTTATTTTAGCTCGATAAAAGCGTAAGCCTGATCTTAACTTTGACGTTCGTTTCCTGGGTAGAATCAGTGCGTGGTGTCTTTGAGAAAGTAAGGGACCGAACTCGGGCCCTTCCGATTGCAAGGCGGTCATCGTATCCATTACGCCACTGCGAACTTAGTCAATTTTAAGTGAATCGTTAAAACTTTACAATGTATTTATAGAGATAAATAACACAACGATTAATAACGAAGATCAACTTTATATATCTGTTCAAGGATAGCAGCGACACAGCGGAAACCAACCGACCCAACGAGGATCAACGGTACCGGTAAATTTGTTGCATTTTTTCACTGTAATTCGGGGATTTGTGACTTTTATTCATTTTGCATATTAAACTAAAAACAAATTGTGCTTATTTTTGTGGAATTGATAAAGTTTTTTATAAACTTAAAAATGGTATAAAAAAAAAGGAGACAGGATATTTACTGTCGACTATATCGGGATAACATAAATTCTGTAGAAATGAGTTGTACGTGTATTTATGAATTTACGTGAACATTTACAGTGACTGATAAAAAATAAAACAGAAAGTGATTCATTAACAATACATACAAATAATGGTGATGATGGTGATTGTGTTTTGATAGTGCACTGTTTTGTTGTGATATTGCAATGATGCTTCTAGTGATGATATTGATAACAGTTGTCTCTTGACGATGTCGGCGACAAACAGCGGACTATGCCGGCAACAACCGGCGGACGATGGCGGTGACTAGCAGCGGACTATGCCGTCAACAACCGGCGGACGATGGCGGCGACTCGCAGCGGATGATGGCGGTGACTAGCATCGGACGATGCCGGCGACAAACAATGGACGATACCGACGACGAACGAAAATGGTAATTTTGTAAGTGTATTTTCAAGAATTCGCGTGAAATACAGCTTCATTAAGAAAACGATCAATTACCAATGATTTACAGGGTCATAAGATGTTGTAAGAATGCGATGCCACGCAAAATATGATTGCATGTTTGTACAATATTTGACAACCACACACAATAAAGCACGGTTTCATACTGTTGATGATGTTGATGATGATGATAATGATTGTGTTGATGGTGGTGTTGATGATGATGAGGAGGAGGAGGAGGAGGAAGAGGAGAATGACGATGATGATGATGATGATGATGAATGACAATTGTTATTATGCATACAAACGAAAGTCGATATTATTGTAGATCTAATTTTCTTTTTGCATGGGAACTGAGTTATCAACAAGATGAACACTACGTGAATGGTACAACAACAAAAATTCTGTGACACTTCGAAAATGTAACGGAACAACACATGATCGATACGTATAAAAGGACAGACAGATAATATTATTTACGCATTTTAACCTTGGACCTTATTTCAGAATCATCTTAAGTAAAATCTTATCCTAAACATATTTTTCATAAAAAATTGATTTCACATTGAAATGACATGGTGTATTAATTGTCAACGTATTAAATTAACTATTGTTTACTTAATTGTAACGGGATTAATGTAGTTTTCACAAATATTACATTACAAATATTGGAAAAAGTAAAATATGTTCAGATAAACTTCAGGCCCCGTGTTCATAAAGGATCAGTTTCAGGATCAACATCAATCTTAGCTGATCTTGATCTTCCAGCTCAACTGAACCGAATCTGAAAAATATTTCATTTTTGAAATAACTTTTTGATTAAAATCTTCATATCAGATAGAAACGTACGCTAACAGGAGTTCATAATCTTGTATAATATATATATATATATATATAATATATATTTGATCAAAATTTTAAATCGATCCAGCTTTTTAGTGAACATCAATGTTGAACACGGGGTCAGATGTTTCTGGAATACTGACCCAGTACATAGTACAGAGCTATATAAACATCATACATTTTATAATACTCGTAATTAACGCATCATTGGAAACATTTATGTTAGACTTGTGACATTACATTAGGAAAATGTTCTTAACTTTTTTTGGCTAACAAATTTGGATTCTAAACTGAAACGACTGGAAATAACATGAATATTGCAAATATTGACAACTTTGTATGCATTGGTTAAAAGCTTTTTATAGACGTATTGTACACCAAAACCCCGCTTTACGACCACCTCGATTTTACGACCACCCCGCTTAAGCGGACACCTTTTAAAAGACCCGATTGTTTTCTTATATATTTAAATGGTTGCAAACCCCGATTTTACGGGCACCCCGCTATTCCGTATTACGACCACTAATCGCAGACCGAAAGTACCAACTACTTCTCAAAATAACCCGTTATTGCGACCAGTGTCATTTGGTCGTTGACATCGTCAGTTAACTACATATGTCGTGGAAATAACCAACTGCTAAAGCGGTATAAAAGGAGGGTGTGAAACACAATGGTACAAATGTTTTGATAAGGGATTAACAAATCGACTGTGTATTAGATTACGTTAATTGACACTAGCTGACAGCCAGTGGGTAACACTGATGAATGCTGAACCTTAAATGGACTTAGTCAAATAAAGTTTTAATTAATTTCCGACTTAATGTTAAGTTCATATTCATAATATAAGTTACATAATTTGTATTCAATAAAATTTATTTATTGAAAACAAATCAGAAATTTCGTCTGTTCAATATTCATTATTTTCAGTAAAACTTAAAATTATACAGACGTATGCATGTACTGGTTCGGTGATCTGCCGTACCTCGATAATACGACCACCCCGCTATAAAGACCGCTTTTATTAAGACCCCCAAGTTGTCGTATTAGCGGGGTTTTACTGTATAGATGTGGCGCGTCGTGGGAAAACCGGACTTAATGCATGTGCGTATAGTGTCGTCCCGGATTAGCCTGTGCAGTCCGCACAGGCTAATCCGGGATGGCACTTTCCGCTTTTATGGTATTTTCTGTTTCAAGGAAGTCTCTTCTAAACATAAATTCACTGTAGGCGGAAAGTGCCGTCCTGGATTAGCCTGTGCGGACTGCACAGGCTAATCCCGGACAACACTTTACGCACATGCATTAAGTCCGGTTCCCACGACGCGCCACATATATGTTTGTCTGTACACGTGTTGTATATATATTTTTCTATAGACGTGTTA
Source organism: Congeria kusceri (assembly GCA_027627225.1). Lineage (NCBI taxonomy): Eukaryota > Metazoa > Mollusca > Bivalvia > Myida > Dreissenidae > Congeria > Congeria kusceri. The sequence goes on from CM051030.1 coordinate 1,415,271, forward strand.
ATTAATAGAGCTCTGGCATTTATGATATTCAATAGTTGTAATAACACTTTTAGCTCACCTGACCACAACGTGCTCATGGTGAGCTTTAATGGTCGCTTGTTTGTCCGTTGTCTGTCGTCCGTCAACATTGTCATTAAAACAACATCTCTTCCTAAACTGCACGGCAGATTTTTACCAAACTTCCGGTCTGCTGCATATGAAGGTCACCAGAGCTAAACATAAAATTATGTTTAAAAAGTGAAAACTTAAAAAAAACCATCTTCTCTGAAACCGCAAGGCTCGGAGCTTTCATATTTGGTATGTGACATCCTCTAGTGGTCCTCTGAAACGTGTGTTCAAATTGTGCCCCTTGCCACGATAAGATAAAACTTGCCACGCCCTGGGAGTCACAGGGTTTATGTAGACTGAAATAGTAAAATGACTTTGAAAATCTTCTCCTCTGAAACCGCATGGCCCAGAATTGTCGTATTGTGTATGTAATATTGTATAGTGGTCCTCTACAAATAATAAACAAAATTGTAGTAACAATAAATAAATAAATAAGTCGGCTAAGCAAGGAGACCAGATGGCCCGAGTAGTTGCTGTGAGAGTGTGGGGAGACTTGGGAGAGAGGTGTGGTTAGTGTGGTGTAGGGTAGTGTAGGGTAGACGGTGCCTTTGGTCTGGCTAGCCTTGTATGCCGATGAAAAAATAAATATTTTAAACGATTTAAATCAGTAGGAAGTCAATATGTAACAATATTAAATAAATTATTTAATAACAAAAAGCGGTCAAAATAAGAGATTAAATATAAAAACAAAGTAACTAAAAGGTTCAAGTTAAAATAAAATAAAATGATTTTGTTAAATGCTGCAGCTGCTGCTGCTGCTAAAACTCCTGCTGCTGCAGCTGTTCCTGCTTCTACCCCTGCAACTACTGCCGCTGCTGCGACTGCTGCTGCTACTGTTGAAACCGCTACTTATGCTATAGTTATACTATAAGGGGCTGCGAGATCAGCGATCCGTGCTTTCCTCGTTTAATGTGTCATTTTGTGAAAGTTATTTCCCTTAGAGACCGGAATGAAAGGTGGACATGACTACAGCAGCTACTACTGCGTCTGCCGCTGCTTCTACTACTGCTGCTTATATTGATGTTGCTCGTAGAAGCTGTGGCTACTTTTACTACTGCTACTGATGCATCTGCTGCGGCTGCTTCTGTTACTATTTAATGCAGTTACTGCTGCTGCACTGATGCGGCGGCTACTGCTGCTACTGCTTATATTACTACTGCTGTTATTCACTTACAATTCTTCTATGTATACTACTACTACTCTTACTACTACTAACACTATCACCATAACTACTATCACCAGAACTACCATCGCTACCACTATCACTTCACATGCTACTATTACAATTACTGCTGGTGCTACCTTTGTTGTTGTTGTTGTTATAATTGTATTGATGCTGCGGATAATTGTACTTTTCTCAGCTACAGATTCTTGTGTTAATTGATTCCATAAATACTTTAATTATTACATTAGATGTTTGTGTTTATTTGATACTGTTCCATATATTCGTGTTTAGCTTGTTAACTTAAAGAAACTATTTTTTTTACCTCCACTTAAGTGGTTATATTGCTGCCAATATTGGTTTGGTTGTTCGTTTGTTTAAGAAACAATTTTCGATTTAGAGTTGCTTATCGGCAAATAAACAACGAGTTGGAGTTCGGATGCGTAGGAATTAAACCACGAGGACGTAAGCCTGAGAGGATTAATATGCCGCATCAGAACGACTAATCGGTGTTTATTAGCCAATACACAACGATCATGCGATAATTATTTCGATTCTAACATGACCTGACAACATTTTCTGCAATTACAGTGCGAATTATATTTTACAGTTTTCGGAACTATTTTTTTCGGGTTGTGGATTAGTTGTTAACAACGATGAAATTTGTTCTTGGTCTATAGAAAACTCTGCGCGTGTCATGATATAATCATTAATTAGCACCTTTAAACGATTTTTTTACGATTGGATTTGCATGCAATTTTCCGGAAGGTTGGTAATGAACAATGAATAAATGGTTAGATTTTGGCGGTGATTCGGATCACTGTCTGGATCTAGGATTTTACTAAGGATTCCTTATATATGGGAAATGGGGCAAGGAAGATCACCTATTACTAAATAATTCAATTGTTAAGTACGGTTATCCGTAGTTTGCGCTAGTGCTTTCTAGTTGGCATTGAAATTGAAGTGTTTAATAAAGACATACTTTTCGATTTTTCGTTGTTTATCGGCCAATAAACAACTATTTGGAGTTGGGATGCGTAGGAATTGAACCACGAGGGCGTTAGCCCGAGTTGTTTAATAGCCACGCATCAGAATGACAAATAGTTGTTTATTGGCCGATAAACAACGATAATGCGTAATGTATTTTGCAATTGTATTTGGAACTACGTTTACTATGCTCGGCTAAGAATCGGAACTACTTTTTGCGTGGTTTATGGGTTAGTTTAACAACGATAATTTTGTTCGTTGTCTTTAGAAAAAATTAGCGAGTATCTTGTTAAAATAATGCATTAGCGTTTGTGAGCACAATTTCTGTTCTAACTGACTGTTGGTTATTTTTCGCTTTTATATGTTAATAAGAAACTTTCAGTTAATATAGCCTGCCATGTTAATACTATGTTGACTTTAAACAAAATGGTATATGCTTTAAATAAACGTCTGGGGCCGTATTCCAGAAACATCTTATGTTAATGTTTCAAAAAGTCAGATACGATTTTGATTTTATGGTTAAGGATTAGATATTACTTAAGAAGTTTCTGGAACACGGCCCCATATAGCACACTTCGTTTTAGATAGCTTCCATTGTTAAGTTATTTTTTCTCTGGTATATTTAAATGAAACTTGGTATTTATCTGAAACATTCTCGTTTATACATCAAGCTTGTGAAATAAAAGCTGATAAAAAACTATTGTGTGTTTATATGATATTAAAATAAATATTTTAAATATATTAAAAAAACAACACAAAGTTTGTCTTTCATTGGACTTCGCTGTCTCGAGACCAAATAATGTTCGATTTTGAGTTAATTGTTTATCTGTAAATAAACACAACGATTTACAGTTGTGATGCGTATGACTTAAATGATGTAACATGACCGGACAACATTCTGATATTACAATGCGAACTATATTTGACAGTTTCGGAACTACCTTTTTGAGTTGCTTATTGACAACTAAACAACGGAAATTTTGTTTAGAAGATGGTTTTTATTATATTCTAACATTGATACTCGCTAATGTTTATATAGACAAAGAACAAAATAAACTACGCAATATACAACGCTAAAAGTCCCGATTCTGAACGGAGCAAAGTAAAAAGTAGTAAAAATGTCAAATCCAGTTAGAATTGAAATAATGTTCGCATTATCATTGTTTATTGGCCAATAAACAACTCTTTGTCGTTCTGATGCGTGGCTATTAAACAACTCTGGCTAACGCCCTCGTCGTTTAATTTGTACAAACCAGAACTCCAAATCGTTGTTTATTGGCCGATAAACAACGATAAAGCGAAAATTATTTCTTAATTGTAGCGTTGTGTATCGTGTCATCTTTGAACCGAATTGTCTTGCAACCGAATTGTTATGAGACCGAACCGTCTTAGGATCACGTTGGACGTAACTTCCGGTATTTCCAAAATGGCGAAAATAACAGCACATGAATTCAGTTACATTTTGTAATAGGATTTATCACTTTATTAGGATGTGAAAAAGGTAACTATTGATTGTTGAAAAGTTAATATACATTATTTAATCGAATATTACCATTACAATGCAATGACTTAAATATAAGGTGATGAAAATTAGAAATTTTAAATCGTCAAATGTACACGTAAAAAAATTACGTTTTATAGATTAAATTAATAAGCCGTGCAACGAATTTAGTGCTACTTGTTTATAATAGGGCAGATATATGCGTTTAAAAAAAAGTAACTTAGTATTCACCCATCACCGAACCCAGCGCTGAACAAGTTCTGCTAATGTATAAATTGAATTCTACGTGTGTTTTGAAATCGTTTAATAAGGAAATGTATTTAAGTCGTACCCCTTGCCATCTCGTACCCTCTCAATATAACATCCCATCGTAATATTTATGGCCCGAGTAACATTCTTGTAATGATGTTGAGTGTACGTGACATCACTTAATACTGCCAGAAGCTAAGGCTAACACGTTTTCATTTTTTTGTAAACGTTTAAACGAATTGAAATGAATAAAATGTCACCATATATCCCATACACATCATGCCTTTTAAAAGCAAAAAAAGCGTTGTTGTTGTTGCCATACAAAAAGTAAACATTCTTTCCGGATGTTATGTGCAATGCGCATCACATTTGCGCAGTGATGTCAAATTCAAACCTACTATTCTCGTTCTCCAATCATTTTTATCTGATAATTTAGAAAGATCTTGATTAAAAACCACATATGTTTTGTTCTTCTCAAAAACAGCAAGAAGATTTCCTCATGCACGTCATGCCCATGCGCTTCAAATGCTAAAGACCTACTTATCAAAGCATTAATTTTTGTGGTAACTGTTTTTATGAAAGAAGCTGTAAATAATACTTGAAGTCACAAAAAGGCGTTACGTTGGTTAAAGGAAACGCTACACGGTTCCCACTTGATGATCATGGACCCGACTCAAAATGGCCCGTGGAATTTCGAGTCTTATAAAATACTGTTTAAACGTTTCTGAGAATTTTTTAAACGTTTTTCGGCAAAACAAGAAACGATTCCATTTAAATGTGTAAATGTGTTAGCCTTAACAGAAGCAACTAGGGCTGTGTATCGATCAGAATTATCGGTACGATATTTGTATCGATACAAAAGTATCAATATTTGATATATCATATGATATTTTACATATATATATTATATATTAGTACATAAATAACTGCGAATTTCTTGTAGGCTTCATACAAGGCTACAGCGAACTTCACGCATTAATCACAAAGTAACAATTATGATAAACCACTTAAGGTGTAGATTTTGTTTGCTTCTCAAATAATATTTACGGACAGCTGCTTATAAAGACAAAGTCGTGTATGACGTTTTACTGCTGCATTATTTATTTGAAATAAATGTAATTTATGTAGTGACGTTCAAAGGGTAATGTAATTGCGGTGGTCATTTAGTAAAGTATACAATGTTTTTGACAACAGTTCTTTATGGTTAGAAAACAATGGCGTCAATAACTTGTTTAAATACAAAAATAAATCAGTGTAACATAGTCTTTAATCATTTGAAATTTCAAATTCAGCTAGGACAATAAACAATTTGTCACTTGTTTTCATGGAGCATTTACTAAAAGTAATTCTTTAAAAATAATTTTAAGAGCCAAATGCTGTCATTTAGTAACATAACAAGATGATAAATATATACACGTAATCAGATATAGATAGATTTATTTCAACATAAAACGCATAAACACATGGCATAATACATCACAACTCGCATGAAAACAAATAAAAATGTGTATAGATTAAACATGCCTATGCAAGTCACCATTGTATAACACAAAAAAGAATTAAAGGAAACTATTATTTTCATTCTGGTACTTGGATATTCATAAAGTGACCAAAAACTACAACAGTTGGAAAACTACGATCACAGCATGGATGTATCAGGCCGTACCTGGCTTGGGATTGCATATAGGATGGGTTGGGGTCAAGGTCGAGGTCACTGTAACTAAACATAAAAAATGGTTTCCGCTCAATAGCTTGAGAACACATTGAGATATTTTAATGAAACATCATACATAGATATCTCATATCTTGACCTCGCTTGGGATTGCATATGGGGTGGGTGGGGTCAAGGTCACCATTACTAAAAACAGACAAACAGTTTAAGCTCAATAGCTTGAGAAGGCATTGAGATTTTTAATGAAACTTAATACATAGATACTTTATATTGAGACCTCGCTTGGGATTGTGTATAGGGTCAAGGTCACTGTTACTAAAATATATAAACGGTTTCCGCTCACTAACTTGAGAACGCATTGAGATATTTCAATGAAACTTAATACATAGATACCTTATATCGAGACCTCGTTTGGAATTGCATATAGGGTGGGTGTGGTCAAGGACAAAGTCAAGGTGAGATTTTTTATGAAACTTAATAAAGAGATACCTTGCTTGGTATTGCATATGGGGTTGGTGGGGTAAAGTTCACCATTACTAACAATTTTGAAAAATTTGGTTTTCGCGGAATTTCCTTGTTTCTTGTTTTAGAAAAAATGCCAGTAACTCTGACAAACACAAGAAAAGTCGTGCGTGCTGTACTTTGACAGCGCTTGTTGATAACTCTAGTTTGAAATTTTCATAAGTATGGGCCTTTTAACACTTAGAAATTTTACATTCACGCGGGTGGGGTGGTGGCGTCATGTTTTGATTTGACATTCATGCGGGTTGGGTGGTGGCGTCATGTTTTGATTTAACATTCACGTGGGTGGGGTGGTGGCGTCATGTTTTGATTTAACATTCACGCGGGTGGGGTGGTGGCGTCATGTTTTGATTTAACATTAATGCGGGTGGGGTGGTGGGGTCATGTTTTGATTTAACATTCACGCGGGTGGGGTGGTGGCGTCATGTTTTGATTTAACATTCACGTGGGTGGGGTGGTGGCGTCATGTTTTGATTTCCACTCTTTAAATCGAGAATAAATCTTCATAAATAGATAGACTACAGTAATACTTTACTTGGGATTGCATTTGGGGTGGGAGGGTTAATAAATTAATTTATAAATACCGTATTACTAGACTTGCATGAGATTGCATATGGCGTGGGTGGGGTCAAGGTCACTGTTTTGAATATTAGAAAAATGCTTTCCATTCGAGAACGAAATAAACTTTGTTTAATTGGCCCCTACTATCCATACAGTTTGTTTTAGAAAAAAATGCCAGTAACTCTGACAAGCACGATCAATCAAGCGCGCTGTCACCCCACAGTTCTTGTTATGAAAGGGTTCCTGCTAATGTTACTCTTATCTTCCTGCTAAAAATGTCTTGTAGTCAATATTTCAAAATATGTGTAATAAGTTTTCCATATTTCTCTCATTTGTCCATAAAATCTTTTCAAGTGAGAATCAGGCCTGTTACAGATTTACTTGCCAATTAAAACTTAATCCAAACCAAGAGAAATTTACTTAATTTGCACACAGAAACACACTCAGTCAGTCACGACAAATAAACGATGTTTGTCCAGACAAAGTTACTTCCTCTCTAACGTCATAAAGGAACCCAAATGAGTAAGTTTGGAAATACAAGTGTGGCCCCGTTGATGACTGCATTGCCTTCAACAAAATGTGGTTGAACATTATTTTTCTAATAAATATGCATATATTTACTGCGTGTTATGTAAGCAGGAACCCTCTAATGTATGTTTTAAAAAATGTGCTCCAAAGAAAAAATGTGTTACCAACATTGTTTTGTGTGTTTTGTTTGGGTGGATGATCATAGAATGTTTGAATAAAATAAGAGCAATCATATTTATGCAGGCATGTTAATGACATTTTCAAGTCTTTAGCATTAAAGGGATTGTCAACGAGATGATGACTTTTTATGCACAGTTCAGGTGCTCAAAGTATATCAGCATAAAAGTTAAGAAAATTACATAAATTTATACAATAACAACTGTATGACCCCTAAAATTAAGCATTTGTGCTTTACCGGTAAGTTACCCATTCAAGTTACAAATCTCATCCGTACAGTTGGCTTTTCCATTTAAAAAATACTGCAGATTTCCCGTTCTAACAATATAAGAAGTCGTGTGATATTTCAGCGCGAAAAGACACATTTCGTGTCCTAGTTTCCAGTAAAAGGAATGATGTTCCCATGCATAATGTTTGCATGGAGAATGGAGTCATTGTGGTCAGTAAAGTTTTTTAATTTTGTGGGTCGTCAAATAAAGCTATGCTAGTGTGGTATCAGGATTGAATAAATAAATTGAGAACACATGGGCAATTATAAACAAAGTAACATGGTTTTACTGTGCAAATTTCCTTATAAGTAGTCATAAACGAAACAAGTGATGTTGAGTTTGTAAATTGTTGAATGTATTATGTATTTCAAACTTCAAATACTGTACAACATGTTTTATAGACGGCCCTCAAAATGACTTGTCCAGTTTATAACAGTTGATATGACTATTCGAAGTACAGTTATTCTTGAAAAACATGGGACTTGTGCAAATTACCTCTGTGTTTTATTAATAGACTGACATTTGTCTATAATACTTACCATTTGGAATTTGACACTGAAAAAACTGCGCATGCGCAGTCACGCATGGGATAATCACGTGATGATAGTGATAAATATATACAAGTTATTATAGTTTTACCTGGTAGACATACCTGGGTAATTGTTTAATGGAAAATACTGAAAATATGAAAATGTGTCATCATTTTTCAAGTAATGTCATGCATCAGGAATATTGTTTTAATCAATAAAATGTACCAATGTCCAAATTTTACGATATTTGGAAAGTTTTCTGTTCTTTTGTGATACTTAGTTATCTGGTTGATAGTCCCTTTTAAAGTGTATACACAATGTATACAAGTTTCATAAAGATATATACTTCTTCAATTCCATAAAGTGGATGAAAAACCTCGGCCTCAACTTACAATAGGTTTTACAAAGTAACATGTTAGATAGTAAAGCTTAGTAAAAATGTGAATTTGTAGTTGTTTTGCTTGGACTGTAGTTCGATTTTTCTTGAGAGCTTTTTCTAACCAAAATGCTGTTGTAGCGAGTATAAATTAGTATAAAATATTCAGTTTTCAGAACAGAAATGTTATGTTTACGGTTTTTATGCCCCCACCATCAATGGGTCACAAAGTCCAAGGTCAAGGTCAGGTCAAATGTAAGAAGTAAAGCCACAGATCATGTCCACAGCATAATTTTGTCGAGCATTTAAGGATTTTCAAATAACATGGCAGAAGTGATGAGCATTATGAGACGTGTATCACACCCAAGAACCAGATTCCCAAGTACAAGATTAATGTCGCATTGAAAGGTCAAACGTCAAATATAACAATTAAAGCCACAGACCCTGTCCAGAGCATAATTTGATTTTCAAATAACTTGGCAGAAGTGATAACCATTATGAGACAGTGTGTTCTGAGCATAATTTTGTCTGGCATTGAAGGATTTTCAAATAACTTGGCAAAAATATTATGAGATGGTAGGACACATTCAAGAACCAGGTCCTCGGTCCAAGGTCAAGGTCATAATTCAAAATCAAAGTTTAAAAAATTGTTATTCAAGGCCAAAGGTCAAATAATTGTCCAGAGCATAATTTTGCTGGGATTTTTTAATAATGACATTGGCAGAAATTATCACCATTTTTCTTTAAAACTGATTGTGTCTTTGATCGTTTTCTTGTGAAGATTGGGAATGGGCCCTGTCAAAAGAGGAAAGAAATCACTTTTCCAAGAAAAATAGCATCGTTGCCATGTATTGGGTAATATGTCTACCGCCTAACAAGAAACACCTGAAAGGCCAATTATGCAATGGCAAGTGATTCTAGACTAAATTGGTAAAAAAGTGGGAAACAAAACTACATATGAGGCATGTCAGGGAAAAACCGGGCTTAATGAATTTGCGTAAAGTGTCGTCCCGGATTAGCCCGTGCAGTCTGCAAAGGCCAATCCAGGACGGCACTTTCCACTTATATGGTAATTTCTGTTTCAGGGAAGTCTCGTCTAAACATAAATTCACTATAGGCGGAAAGCGCCATCCCGGATTAGCCGGTGCGGACTGCACTATGCATTAAGCCCGTTTTTTCCCATGACACGCCTCATATGTATTGAGGTCATGTGTGTGTTTGTAACCTATTGAGAATGTGTATGTATTTACCTTGATATAAGTTTTGGACAATGTTGTAACTCGATTTAATAATGTTGCATAATCATTTTCTAGAATGTGATTCGGTATGCGACTGCAAATAGTAAATTTGAGGACAAAAAGAAAGATGATATTAGAATCCCTGAAAATAATTGTGTATTGTTTCCAGGTAATTATAGTTAACCAGTAACTCTAAGGTTGTCAAATCACTTATAAAAAAAAATCAATCAACCGAGATGCTTTGTCAGTTTATTTTCAAAACGAGCATTTTTATTTTTAGACATATTTGTTCAAATTGATCTCTGTTTGGTTACTGTTATGCAACTTATCTAGGTTAAGGGTAATTAAAATAACAGGAATTGGGCTGAAACTAGTATTCAGTACTGGGGTGTCCATGACATATGGTATTCAACCTTGATACAGTCGAATACAAATGAACTAAACACTGTATTATGTGAAGATAGATTACGACATGAGAAATAGACTGGACATGATTTTGTTATTTTTCCACATAAAACTGAGCATTTCATGTTGTTTATGTACGTTTGTTATATTCTGTCAATAGTTTTGGTATAATAAGCATTTTTACATGACCTTTTCATTCAAACTGATTGTGCCTTTGATAATTTTTACTGTATTTATAAATTGTGTTCATGCATGCATGGACACAGTTCAATTTTTTGTGTGAAAATTTTGTAAATGCAAACAAGTATACAGTTTTGTGGCAAAATCAATTTTACTGATGCTGTTATATATGCAGGTGTCTACTGCACTAATTACTCTGCAAAATTCGGAAATTACAAATGGTAAACTGCATATAAAACATTGCTATAAGAAAACAGTTTATTCTATGTTTGACGTCTTATTCCAACCTCACATAATAGTGTGTTACTACATAATATTTAATGCTTTCTATTTGTTTGCCTAGTGTTTTTTACCATAATCTTTGTATGCAGTAATATCTATACACTGATGCGACACAATAATATAACAAAACTATGTTTTTCCAGTCACTGTAAACAGGAGTGTAGACATCCTATGCCCAACTTGTCTGACATGTAATTGAAGTGTTGCACAAGGAAACTTTAAAGCCGCAGTCCATAGAATATGATTCAATGCATCTTAAATTGGCATTAGTTCTTATGAACGTAAATTACGTTTATTCAACCAAAACATGTTTGTTATTGAAGAAATGCATTTTATAATTTCTATGTTCAAAGACACTTAGTACGAACAGAATTTACACTAATGTACATGCTGATTTACTCCACAGGCATCACCAGCTATCGCATACAGAAACTATACAATAAAAATGTTACCAAAACGTTATTATTTTACCGATTTCAATGCGTTTGTTTGTATTTTGATCGGTAAGATGTTCATTAGAAACGATTGCTGCAATGTTTTATTTTATTAACATATTTATGGTCTTTTGCATTAACTGTCAGATTGTATGAGGTACATTTTTGGTGTGTGAAAACTATGTTGAAGTTGGGGGTTAATGATAACATTATTATACCATTATTGTTAAATAATTTTATATTTAAATAAAATAAACTCATTACGATAAGAACACCTGAAACAAATGTTTGGGCAAGTGACTTTCTTGCAGACAAGTAGATTTTTGCAATGAACTTGTCATGGGACAAGTGAATAATTATGATATTTCCACACCCATAATTTAGGGTATACATTTTACAGCTTTCACAACTCCAATGAAATTAAATGTAATTGTACCCCCACAAACAAAGTTTAGGGGGGTATATAGGAGTGAGCTTGTCAGTCTGTTGGTTTTCTGGTTTCTGGATGATAACTCAAGAAAGGCTTGAAATATTAAAATAACTTTTGGTACACACGTGGTTACATACCACTAAATGTTTACAGAGTTATGGCTCCTATTGTAATTAAATTATTCCAAATACGCTGTTAAACAATCACATATTAAAGAATTCTTTTTGAGTTAATTTCTTTCGAATGGATGCCATAGTTTTGTGACAAGGCCATTAGGGGTGTCGCAATATTAGAAATCCATATTGCGATCTAAATTTATCACAATATTTATTGCAATATATTGCGACCTTTGTATGCATGTATTTAATAAACTTAAAACTGATAACATCGCTATGAACAGTGCATTATTTTATAGGATTAAAAAAAAAAACTTTATTTTCACCGATGTTGATGACAGGCGAAACAATAGCAATATATGCACAAAACAATTATGAGAAACACTCTCAAACCGCCTGTCATGGCTGTTCATTGTATTTGTTATATTACATACAGAGTGATTCTTTACATGTAAAGGTACTCTATTCATGATGTGAATTTGTGTTGTGCATAAGCTATGTATGTATTCCACTCTTTATTTTAATTGGAAACAATGTATCAGGTTTAATGTATTATTAAGCATAAATATTTTAAGAGAAACATGTATACCAAACATCAATGGTATATTCTTGGTCGCCCGTACAGTCTATAACGGTCTGCATTTTGACCTTCACCCCTACAAAACTAACAACTTTACAAAATGATGCTGGCTTTCAATTGTGTATAACTGACAGTAAGCATGTTTTAATTCAGTCAAAAGTATTGTAATCAAGGTAATAATAACAAGGAAAACACAAAACTGTAATCACAATGTCACAGGGTATTCACTATTAATCCTATTGATATTTTACTGACCACTAATCCAGTTAGAGAGTGAGAAGTGTCAGTGTGAGTGAGTGATTGGTGAACTGTTTTTTACTAATGTCTGTCCCATGCTTTTATAGTGAGAGGTTTATAATCAATGGGTGTACTAGATTTTTCTACCTTAGTGCATTCACTATTTGACTTTGTTCAAGATAGGTCTCTGTATGGCATTTACCATTTGCCAATAAGAGTAACTTATTTTATATTCAAACTATAGGAGTTGGTCACTGGTGAGTGTATATATATTATTTTATTACATAAATTGTATTGTATTGAATTGAATTGTTGATATATTTTTATTTAATACTTGTCCTAAATTAATTAATATGTATTACAATGAATTATTAAAATTACTATTATTATCATTGTAATATGTTGTATTATAATAATTGTTATTGTTTCAGGCCATCATTTGGGTCATACGAATTAATCATCGATATAATAAAGTATATAACTATACCCACGAGTGGTTTTTATATCACACCCTGCTACAACAACATAACTAATGCAATATATGGGTATGGATATTCATATTGAAATATTTTATTGCAGAAGCAAATATTGCAATAAACCAATATACCGGTATATTGTGACACCCCTAAAGGACATATTGTGGGGGTTGTGTCCATTACTTTCGAATGGATGCCATAGTTCTGTGACAAGGCCATATTGTGGGGGTATATCGGTCACTCATGTTACAAATCTAGTTTTTAAATGGACCTGTTCACAGTATACTTGGGCTCTTGAGTTGCTTTAATTTGTCCAGTTAAGATGCTTAATAGCATATTTCAAAAATACAAAAATATGTGAACTAGTCCCTTTAAAATACAAATGAAGTAATCATGAAGTTAACCCAGGCACACACCCATCACTTAATACTCACATGACATTTAACTTTCGCCCTCTTCAGGAGGAAGTTTTGTAGATTGCGTACAAGTTATTCAGCCCAGAGAAATGCCTGCACACTACAGCCGGTACTTGAGAACTGTGAGTGTTCGGCTTAATAAGGAAGAATTTAATAAGGAAGCTGTTCTATTCAAAGTGAGAAATCTTCAAGTGAATCTTAATTATGTCCAAAGCACATATACAACACTGAAACAATGGCAGTTTGAAGAGTGTGTACTCGAACGATAAGTGTTGAAAGTATTTTTGTCCTATGACACTCTGGTCTGGTTAAAGTGTTTTTGCTACAATATTTAGACGGGTTTTACACTTTACCGTTACCACCTCTTGGAAGCATTCACCATAAAATGTAATGAATGTGTTCTTAGATGACTGACATTTACATTATAGTCTTACAGTTTCTACTGCATTGATATAAATATATTTATATTTTTATAATACATATACTGGTATGTGGGGGTTGTTTTTATGCCCCCGGCATCATGATGCGGGAGGCATATAGTGATTTTCCTGTCCGTCCTTCCGTCCGTCCGTGACAGGGTTAAGTAGATTTTACCGTTTCGTCTAGCACCAACACAGCTTACTACAACACTTGGATACTTACACAGTTGTTGCTTATGACCATTCCGTATCCACCCACATCACCAAACTTCATACAAAGATACCTTATATCGAGACCTCGCTTGGGATTGCATAAGGGGTAGGTGGGATCAAGATCAAGGTCACCATTACTAAAAATAGAAAAAAACGGTAATAAACTCTAAGTTAAGACAGTAATAGTTTCAACAGCATGTATAAATACACAATCTGAAACTTGAAAATGCATGGAGATATTGTAATGAAACTTCATACATAGATATATGTATAACGAGACCTCGCTTGGGATTGCATATGAAGCTGATGGGTTCTAGGTCAAGGTCACCATTACTAAAAATAGAAAAATGGTAATAAACTCTTAAGTTAAGACAGTAATAGTTTCAACAGCATGTATAAATACACAATCTGAAACAACAAGTGATAAAACGTTTCTGTTCAAGGGAAATAACTATTCTGGGTTATTATAAAATTCATCCCCACATACCCCGGTAGTACATTTCTACTTGTCCTACCAATAAACAGGAATCAGTGTGTATTAAATTCTAGAGTTTCTATGTGGTATCATTTATGGCAGTTTAATAAACTGTGAAGTTTCTGTGTTGACATGATTTTAAAAGTGAAGTCATCAGTGTTTCTGTTAACGTTTTTGCAGAGTGTTGAAGGCAACATCTTAGATGGCACCTGTAAATGTGACTGGAACTTTGAATGACCTCCCTGTGTTAAGTGCTTTGATGACTGCCACCTGCAGCCAAACTGCTGCCAAGGTTTGTTGAATATGACGTAACATGTGTCCTTGTATGCACTAACTATTAGTACTTTCATGTGCTTTCATGTAGAGTGTCACATTTTACAACAGAGTGCTAGTACAAATAAAAACTACCAAAGTGATCTAAAAAGTTACCTCGCAAAATCATGTGGGCCATATTAGGTTTGAACTCAACCACTGAATCACAAGGATAATTATTTTCGGGTAGGTTACTCCCCTTGCCCTCCCAGAAATAAAGGATCCTTCAAAAGATTCCAGGATTCAGATAGTGATCCAGATAACCACCAAAATCTACACATTGTTCATTAACTATTAGATTTATATTCATAATTCAAATCAGTTATAACATTTGATATTGAAGTTATTTTTTTTTGTAGTTAAATATTAATATCTAACAAGATTATTCGTAGACTCAAAAGTAAACTTCAATAAGTACAATGTTAACCGCACAATTTTTTGTTTTGTGACATGAAAATCAGCACTAAATCGGGGCATTTATCTTAAACTTCGTACTTCAAGTATCTGGTGTAAATAAACTGTGTAACCAATCTGGTATTGACAGACCACATCACGTGACGTGGACGTTTTTTAAAACTAGATAGTGGTACATGCATGTTAATCCGGAAAGTCATTTGAAGGTTATCTGTTTATTATTGTGATTCTAAGTCTTCTGTTGTTAGACTGTGGATTCTCAGACTATGGATGTGTGTTTGTGAAATACACTAATATAATATCACTTAACGGAGATTCATTCGCATAACTGTTAAAATAACCTTTAAATGGTTTGTTTTGTTGAAACATAAAGAACAAAATTGCGTCTCTTTCTCAGTCTACAGTAGCGAAAGGAGAAAGGCGTGGCGTCGGTGTCGGCATCGGAGTCGCCGTAATGCTCTGGTTAGGGTTTGCGTTCAACAAGTCCATATCTGTATAACTACTATAGATATTAAATTAAAACTTCAAATATGCTGTCAGGGTCATTATATAAGGTCAGTGGCCAAGACCTAACTGTGACCTGCAATTTAGCAGAATTATGTTCCTTTTTGAACTTATGCTAGGTTCCCATTATCACGATTCGCGCCACGATTGAAATCATGGTCTTAATTGTGGACCACACGTGGTGATCGTATCAGATCGTTTGAGATCTTGAGATCAGTCGTGGCAATCGTGTTAATCGAAGAAAAATTTAAACGGTTCAAAAATTCTCAACGATTAACACGATCAACTACGAAAAATTGTCCATCAGCATAATCCTATCAGATATTATTGGCCAATCGTGGCGTTTGTGATGGATCGCACGATAGTGGGAACCTAGCATTAGCATTAGAAAATCAGGTTAAAGTTTGCTCCAACAACTCCATATCTCTATAACTACCACAGATATTCAATTGAAACTTCAAACATGCTTTCAGGGTCATTATATATGGTCACTGGCCAAGACCCATAACTGTGACCAGCATTTTAGCAGAATTCTGCCCCTTTTTGTATTGATAAAGGCCAATAACTCTGAATAGTCAAGCACGCTGCCCTGCAACAGTTCTTGTTAACTTAAAAATTTGGTTAAAGTTTTTCATAATGTCCAATAACTCGAATACAAGCTAACGTATTTACTTGAAACTTAAAATACATCTTAACTATCAACGTCTTCACCATAGAAAGCAAGCCCCATGACTCTGTTTTGTATTTGGACAGATGTATGCCCCTTTTTTAATTTAGAAATTTTGGACAAAGTCTTTCTTGAAGTCCAAAAGATTAAATACTATCAAAGGTATTTACTTGAAACTTTCAATACATCTTTACTTTCAACGTCTTCACCAGGGAAGCAACCCCCATAACTCTGTTTTGTATTTTGACAGAATTTTGCTCCTGTTTTAACTTAGAAATTTTTGTTAAATTCTAATAGCTTGAATACTTTCATTAGATATTTACCTGAAACTTAAAATACTTTTTTACTATTAACGTCCCTACTAGAAAATTCAACCCCCATAACTCTGTTTTGTATTTTGGCAGATTATGCCCCTTTTGAAATTTTGGTTAAAGGTTTTTGTAATTTTTTTCCAGAGCAGCCATTTTCACTGATGTAATAAAGTTTACATTTTTTCCTTCACTTTTATTTACACAGATTTATGTTGGTGTCAATGTGGCACCTACTGAAAGCGCCTTAGTGGGCATATGTCACCTGATAGTGATAGCACTTGTTTCTTTGTTTTCTGAAATCATTTAATCGTAA
This sequence comes from Congeria kusceri, assembly GCA_027627225.1. Taxonomy (NCBI): domain Eukaryota; kingdom Metazoa; phylum Mollusca; class Bivalvia; order Myida; family Dreissenidae; genus Congeria; species Congeria kusceri. Next base: position 1,432,335 of record CM051030.1, read on the forward strand.
AGGGAATAAATGCTCTTCCGAAATGGAAACATATCCGTCAGAACAAAGAAAGAAACACTGTAAAATACCATACAGCTACATTAGTACATCAATAATGAAGGTGATACCAAAGGTTAAATATGTTTCTCGGTACACACATTTGTAACGATCAAACACGCACCACCTTTTTGTAAATAAACTTTTATGTGATAAATATCATTACCATAGAGCAATATGTGTATAATTAAATAAATTGGTTTATTACGTTAAACTAACCAAATCAATGTGTTGAGTTTAACGATTTTAAAGGTATTTAGAATAATCGTTTTGTTTTTTTTTCTCTACAAAAACCTAAAAAACACAGCGTAATACCTCTTCAAATTATAAAATTATTTACATTATTTACGAGCAAATTGGCGTTGTGATAAAAAAATATAAAAATATATCTGAAGGATACGTTTAGAAAAAGCAGGGGCGTAGCTTTGGTATAAAAATGTACTGTATATGCACACAAGATTTACTGGTAAAAACAATGGTAACAAACAACTAATTTAAGCTAAACTCCGATTTTAATAGAAGTTAATTTAAGTAGTAAGCGTGTGTTTCTAGTTTGAAATTTATTTAATATTGATGTAATAATAAGGCTTTGATGGTTTAATACGACAAACACAAATTCCCACTCACACCAGCATATCTTGCTTTTATTGCATGTTATTGTATATTTTTATAGTTTTTTAATCTCGGATAAAAATGTATAAGCACGTGACTATAGTGCCTAAAGGAGGCTACGCTACTGAAAATTGTCACGACGTCTATGCTTATTATAATAATTGTCATTTCTTACTTTTCATCCGGACAGGATGTATAGTCGTGGGTAAATAAATACACCGTTCAAGCATGTTGACATAAATTAATGTGTTCTACGTATTGTTATTGAAAATGACCATCCCTTCCTATATTCTGAATCTTCCGTTTTTGTGACATAATAAGCTATATCCTACGTGAACGTATATTATTGTACTTTTGAACACTGACCTATGTGCTTTACAACAGTACTATATACTTAACATGCAATTTCATATTGAACGCATTACCTGTAACGCAGAGAGCTTTTTTCGAGGCATAGGTTGTTGATAGCAGGAGCGTTTTATTCTTTCCGTTAACATATATATATTGATTGTCTTCAATCGCTGTATACTTGCCTACATATAAGAAAATACATATGACCAGTTAATACAGTTTTAATGTCATTAATAAAATTTTAAAAATCTAGCAACGCAGTTCAAAACATACATGTTTGCATGATTATGTGCAGCACCCTGCTATTTGTTCTTGATAATTAATTACGATAAAGTAAAGACTGTATTTATAATTGCTAAGAATTACGGCCCATGGCATACGTTTAATAGTGTGAGTGTTCGCTCTCTTCACTGGTTTTACAAACTAAGCAATAGACTTAATAATATGTAGTAAATTATGAAATGGTCAAATAATTATGCAAAAAGAAATCATTTAATCGTAAAGGGAATAAATGCTCTTCCGAAATGGAAACATATCCGTCAGAACAAAGAAAGAAACACTGTAAAATACCATACAGCTACATTAGTAATGTGATGTCATGTGATGCGATGTGTGTGATCTATTATCTTTGTTTTCTGTGCACATACTCTAAATCGGTTTAGGTAAGTCCATGTTGAGGCAACCATTTAATTCAGGATCATAAAACAATTTCCATACTAAATAACCATGATGGCATATTTCTAACTACATAATGTAACAAACAGTACCTTATGATATGTTTAAACAAGGAAGAACAGACGGCCTCACGTGTTATATACATTATGTACATCAATAATGAAGGTGATACCAAAGGTTAAATATGTTTCTCGGTACACACATTTGTAACGATCAAACACGCACCACCTTTTTGTTAATAAACTTTTATGTGATAAATATCATTACCATAGAGCAATATGTGTATAATTAAATAAATTGGTTTATTACGTTAAACTAACTAAATCAATGTGTTGAGTTTAACGATTTTAAAGGTATTTAGAATAATCGTTTTTTTTTTTTTCTCTACAAGAACCTAAAAAACACAGCGTAATACCTCTTAAAATTATAAAATTATTTACATTATTTACGAGCAAATTGGCGTTGTGATAAACAAATATAAAAATATATCTGAAGGATACGTTTAGAAAAAGCAGGGGCGTAGCTTTGGTATAAAAATGTACTGTACATGCACACAAGATTTACTGGTAAAAACAATGGTAACGAAAAACTAATTTAAGCTAAACTCCGATTTTAATAGAAGTTAATTTAAGTAGTAAGCGTGTGTTTCTAGTTTGAAATTTATTTAATATTGATGTAATAATAAGGCTTTGATGGTTTAATACGACAAACACAAATTCCCACTCACACCAGCATATCTTGCTTTTATTGCATGTTATTGTATATTTTTATAGTTTTTTAATCTCTGAAAAAAATGTATAAGCACGTGACTATAGTGCCTAAAGGAGGCTACGCTACTGAAAATTGTCACGACGTCTATGCTTATTATAATAATTGTCATTTCTTACTTTTCATCCGGACAGGATGTATAGTCGTGGGTAAATAAATACACCGTTCAAGCATGTTGACATAAATTAATGTGTTCTACGTATTGTTATTGAAAATGACCATCCCTTCCTATATTCTGAATCTTCCGTTTTTGTGACACAATAAGCTATATCCTACGTGAACGTATATTATTGTACTTTTGAACACTGACTAAGTTGCAGTAATTTCTCTAGTAAAAGCCATGCATTTGTAAATCTCAATATACCATGTCTAAGCGTGTAGCAATATTGTATCATTTATCTGCTGAGTGGCACGTAATCTTCAGCAATTTATATAACTTTATTACTGGGTCTAAAAAACTATGCTGAAATTGCATGTCTGTATTACTGGCCTGGATGATTTTGATCAGGTTCGACTGTATTGTTAATTTGCATTGATCAGTATCAATGAAAGTGTGTTTAAATTACAGGTACCGTAAAAGCTCTATGTTTTCGGACACCCTCTTTTTTAGCCAAAATAATTATTTTTTGTCACTATAAATTTTCGGTATCCTAATTTTAAACCATAATTAATGAATCTAAATTTTCTGACATTTTATATGACATTGGTATTTTAGCAGATTTCTAACCTGTTGGCGTTAATCTGGTGACAAACCGCACATGTGCATAAAATCTGGCAGATGAATCAGTGGAGGCGGTGGACAGTTACATAACCGTTATTGGGTAAAGAGCCATGTGCCGTAAGTAATGGGTTTACCCGATGTGTAAACCGGTATTGATATCGTATATTAAATATGCTGTTGAAATTATCGTATTAAGCAAACAGTCTTAACAGATATAATAATAGATAGTGATAAAATATGCTTAGACAATTATAGTGTTGTTAAGAAGTAACGATGCAACGGTTAAGGTATGTGAATGAATTTGTCAACATATATAGGTTCAAGGTTATGAAGATTGAACGTTTGATTGGATCGTTATAATTAACCAATCAATTGAAAGAACGAAATTTATTTAACCTTAATAACTGTATTGGAACTGAATAAGGGTATGATGTCAATTAGTGCCAATTATGATAATCTGATACAGGTTGCATTGAAATCTATTGTCATACCAATTAGTGCCAATTAACAATTCAGGTATCTACGGTACTATGCCCCCACTCAACACGATAAGTGTGACAAACAGGCTCCAGTTTTATCGCACCCTATCACAAGTTGCACGAATGTTTGAAGGTGATAAATCAATCGTTTAAGATTTTTGGTTCAATAACAAACAACAAAATCATAATTTGCATCTTTTATTGCATTTATTACAGGTAAATAATATACAAAATAGTAATCTTTGAACTCGGTCGACAAAAATGCAGTCTTGGCCTAATTTTCTGTTAAACACAATCATACATATGAAATCTTTTAAAATTCATTGCAAACATGGCTAAAAATTAATAATACTATATGGAGTGGTATTTATCAATCACGCGCAATCAGTAATCGATACTATCCGTGTATATTCGGCAAAAAACGTTATACACCGGACATATCCGAACGTAATTGCCATATTGTCATAGTGTCTATAAATTTTCGGACACCTGTGATTTGAGAATATTTTTTGTGTATCCAAATTTTCGGACACAAAAAATTTGATTTATTTGTAAGTGTCCGAAAACATAGAGCTTTTACGGTATTTGGTTTGCTCCTGCCTCGGTCTGTCTGGATTTGTTTATTGGTCCATTTTATCTTAAAGATACTGAACTCCAGATAGGCATAAAAATGTGTATTTTTTTTGTAGTGATTTCTAAGTGGTAAAAACATCCATAAAACCATCAATATTTGTATAGAACACAATCAAATACTGTCAGAAACAATATATTTTATTGAAAAATAGAAGTTAACCTCTCACATTCCTTGTACCTGGTATTCCCAATTTAAAAATACTGCGGCTTTCCCCAATACAAGCACCTGATTCAAGTGTGTGCATGCGCGACTCGAAAAAACTAATGTGTCATGTGATTATCCTAAATATATCCTAAATATAAACAGCGCTTTTTTTAAATTACTCAATATGTTATAGCACCTGCAAACGCTATAGATTTAGGAACGATAAAAAGGAAGAAACTATATAAAATCATTGTTTTTCAGGTCAATGAAAACATAAGTGTCTAATTTTTAGCTCGACTATTCGAAGAATAGGTGAGCTTTCCTACTACCCCGGGGTCGGCGTCCGCGTCCGCATCAGTGTCTGAATTTGCTTCAAGTTTTTATTCAAAAGTCTTGTAACTTCAAAACTACATAAGTTATTCACTTGAAACTTGGAATATACCTTTGTCATCAACTCCAGTGTTTGCAACATTCCCCATAACTCTGTTTTGTATTTTGACAGAGTTATGCCCCTTTTTCACTTATATTTTCTGGTTATATTTAAAGTTTTGTAACTTCAAAACTACATAAGTTATTCACTTGAAACTTGGAACTAACCTTTGTCATCAACTCCAGTATCAAGGGCAACATTTTGTATAACTCTGTTTTGTATTTTGACAGAGTTATGCCACTTTTTCACATAGATTTTCTGGTAAAAGTTTATATTCAAAAGTGTTGTAACTTCAAGACTACATAAGTTATTCACTTGAAACTTGGAACTAACCTTTATCATCAACTCCAGTGTCAGGGGCAACATTCTCCATAACTCTGTTTTGTATTTTGACCGATTTATGCCCCTTTTTCACATAGATTTTCTGGTTAAAGTTTATATTAACATTTTTGTAACTTTAAAAAGACATACGTTATTCACTTGAAACTTGGAACTAACCTTTATCATCAACTCTAGTACCAGGGGCAACATTACCCATAACTATGTTTTTTATTTTGACAGATTATGCCCCTTTTTCACACAGATTCTCTGGTTAAAGTTTATATTCAAAATTTTTGTTACTTCAAAACTACGTAAGTTATTCACTTGAAACTTGGAACTTACCGTTGTCATCAACTCTAGTATCAGGGGCAACATTACCCATAACACTGTTTTGCATTTTGACAGAGTTTGCCCACTTTTTACATAGACTTTGTGGTTAAAGTTTTTGTTCCAAAAATTTATAAACTATACAAGGCTTCACTTAAATATATTTAATATTTAACAAATTTATGCCCCTTTCACTATTCAAAATATCGAGGGCTGAACGGAAAACTGTCGTAACTCAGTTTTTTTTAATTTTACAGTAGAAGGAAAAAACTGTTATTTTACTTAATTAATTCTGCGTTATAAACTTTGTTTAACAATAAGTGATAAAATTGTATAATTTTTACTTATTAAGATGTTACAGTCTGCAAAAATGTAATATTAAGCATTATATTAAAAGATTTTTAACTTACAACAGTTTTCCGCTGAAATCTGTTAAAACTCCAGTATAAAAATTAATGGAAAACTGTCGCAAGTCAAACAATTATAACTTTCCATTCATGACATTTTATCATTACTAACAAATGGGATACTGTTTGTTAAAAATTAGTTGCAAACACTTGCAAACAAATTCTAATTCTAATTATCTTTTAGTAATTATGACCTACAAAATAAAGAAAACAGCAGTCAATTCAAGTAACGATATAAGAAACGCAATGTCCTTAGTATCATAAAACACAATACAGAGTTTATAAAGGTGTACAAAGTTTAGCATAATAACAAAAATAATGATAATAATAAAACTTGCATGTTAGCTACAAGAAGCAACAGTTTTTATTGGTTTTACAATAATAATAGTGTTGGGATCTGGCCCTGGTGTCAACGAAACTACTGTAGTCTTATCTTAGCCTTACACTGGAACAAGAGGGCCAAGATGGCTCTAGGCCGCTAACCGGAGTTTTAAGAATCATAGTGGATTGTACGAGTTTAATTGTACCTGTTAAGATCTGTTTGAAGTAAAATTTTGACAATGACAGACAACAGCAATGTCTTTAAACGAGTCCAAGTTGAGATTAAAACAGTGGTTTCTGACAAGAAATTGATCCACAATTGTTCAATTTAATCAAAGGAGGAATACTTGTTGCTACTATTTTGGGAATTAAAAATGATTTTAAAGAATGTGGTAGAGGCAAATACCGACAAAAGCCCTCCCAGAAAAAAATTCCCGCACTGTTTTTCACAACCAGGACATTAGCCTGCTTATAATTTTGACGACCCAGAAAGTATCAGTTTGTTGAAATTGCAACCCGGACAATTATTATTATAATATCCGACTAAGTGTGGGTGATAATTATAATTAAAGAAGATAATTGACCGAATTGTCGCAATTAAACACAAACTTAGTGCATTTATTAAGGGCAGTAAAATTCGTTAATTAGGACGTCGCACATATTAATTCCAAATACTTGAGTCAATAATTTGTATGAGCGGGCTAATGCTCGGGGTGTGAAAAGCAGTGAGTGGGCTTTTGTCGGGGAGCGCTTTAATCCAGATTTCGTTAGAGGGTCACTCAAGGAACATTTCTGTTAAGTCAGGGGTAGCGAATATGTAGTATATGGCGGATATTGCCTTACTTGTCTGTTTTTTAAAAAGTCGTTTGCAACTTGTCTGTAGAATAATTATATATAGTGAAGCCTGTCTAAACTGAGTTAAACAAGAAATTGCACTTTTGAACTATTTTAAGTGCAAATTAGGTCAAGGTCAAAGTGAAGTTGGGTGATATAGGTGGATTGGGAATGGTCATAAGTAACAACTGTGTAAATATCCAAGTGTTGTAGTAAGCGGTGTTGGTGCTCGACGAAACGGTAAAATCCAGTTAACCAAGAAATTGCACTTTTGAATCATTATAAGACGAAATTAGGTCAAGGTCAACGCGAAGTTGAGTGATATGGGTGGATAGGGAATGGTCATTAGCAACAACTGTTTAAGTATCCAAGTGTTGTAGTAAGCGGTGTTGGTGCTAGACGAAACGGTAAAATCTACTTAACCTTGACACGGACGGAAAGACGGACGGGACAATCACTATATGCCTCCTGCATCAAGATGCTGGGGGCATAAAAAGCTAAATAAACCAAACGGCTATGTCTAGTCAGCTGTCACTTGGCTTCAACCTTGAGGTGTTAAGCAGATTATTGTCTCTTAATTGATAACATGGCCTCTTAATAAGATTAACAACAGAGAGCAAAAACCATGAGAAATTATTGTCCAGGTCCCGATGATGTTTTCACAGTTTTTACTGTTTTAAGATCTGTCAAATTTTCATTTGTCCGTTCATGCTGTGGGACAACCTGAGCAATAAAGACAAATAAATTTGCTATACCTGAAATTTATTTCCAAATCCATCAGGTGGTGTCAGACTAGAAGATTTTCAAAGTTTTCAACAGAGATATATAAGAAAAAATTGCCCCGTCCTCTAGAAGCCATGCTGTTTGGTGATTTTTTTATGATTAAACAAATTCCGGAATAAAGAATGCATTTATGCCACATTAATTTATATCCCACCAGTGGATCCAAACAAAAAGATTTTTTAAAGTTTGTATAGCTTGGCTTAGTTCAAAAAGCCAAATGAGGATAACTGTAATACCCACTGGCGGGAATGTTTTTTAACAACTTGAAATAATTTGGTGGAAATTGGTCATGCAAGGAACATTTCTGTGAAATATTATCAACATCTCATAAGTGGTTGCCAGGACGATGTTCAAAGTGTTCAAAAATGCTATATAAGGAAAACTTCCCCGCCCGCTGGGGGCATAGTTTTTTAACAAATCAAAATGATTTAGAGCAATATGGTAGATGTTCAACCTGGGAACATATCCATGAAATTATTTTAAAAATTTGGTTAGTGATTGAAGAGAAGATTGTAAAAGATTGTAATACAATCATTTAAAAAACTACTCCTTCCCAGTTTGTTATGTTCCTTAACATATCAAATGATTTCCAAGAATTTGGTAGAGGGTCACCCAAGGAACATTTCTGTGAAATGATTTAAAAATCTTCAAGTGGTTTCAGATAATAAGATTTTTGAACTTTTCAATAAAAGCACATATTAGGAAAACTGCCCCACCCTTGGTGACTGCGTTAAAAAAGAAATCAAAATGTGTCAGCCTAGTAACATCTCTGTGAAATTATTTCAAAATGCCATGGAAGTTGTCACAAAGAAGATTGTCAAAGTTAATGTAATATTTAAAGTCAATAAAGCCATATTTAAGAAAAACTGTGAGCCCCACCCATTGGCTGCCATGTTCTTTAATGAATTAAAATGATTTAGGTGTCATTTTGGATTAAGATTGTTTTAGTTTTCATCTAAAAATGCATTGATTAATTAATCAAACAGGTTTGGCTTTAAAATCCATCCTTGATGAATTGTTTTGTTTTAATATTTAAAGCAACTAACCTGCATTTTTTAACTGTTAAAAGTATAACATATATATGCTTGTCTGATTTATTTGGTTTTGAAAACCTTTATTTCTATTGTTAAGTTTAATGACATCATCATATTTATGACATCATAAGAATAACAAAGTTCATGTAGTACATAACTCATTTTGAGTACAGTTTTCCATTTAGAATTAACTTTCATGTAGGAACAAACTTAATGGTAAACTGTCTGTAACTCAAGTTACGACAGTTTTCCATTTTCTGAAATGGGACATTTGAGTTACCAACACTTTTGCACTAAAGGGTTTAAGGGGTTTAATAAGGAATACGGTCATAATATTTTTATGTCATATGTATAAGTAGTGGATATCACAAAAAATGCAAAAAAGTGATTTTTGGAAAAAAAGTGAGTTACAACAGTTTTCCGTTCAGCCCTCGATATATACCAACTGAAATACTTCGAATAGTCGAGCGTGCTGTCCTCTGACAGCTCTTGTTTAATGGGTTCTATATGATTATGTGAGAAAATTATGTATTTTTGACAATTTTCTTTCATTTTTACAATTAGACCATGTGGAGTTCAGTCTCTTTAATGTTGTACCAGGGTATTTGTGTACGTTTGAAGTTTTGTTCTAGGTATCAGAATCAGTAGAGTGTAAAGTAAAATGCTCAAAATATAAACACAGGTTAAGAAAGTCAGGGGTATTGATTTCATATCTCCTGTGAATGACATTAGGGTGTTAAATTATTGTGTGAAAGGAAGTTTAAGAGGGACTGTAGGATATTGTACGAAAATTATAACATAAACCGTCCATCTATTCTGATATTTTTATAATCATATTATAATAAATGTTGAGAAAAACTTTTGTTTAGAAATGCATATCATGAGAGAAATTTAAAACTTAAATAATACTTTGCTGTGCAACAAACCAGTATACATGTATATACAGCATCTTGATGAGTCAGATTGTTGGCACATGTGCGGTTCTTATTTTTGTAATGTAAAACCAAATGTAGCTGTAGGATAAATGGGTCTGTATTGACAGAAAATATATATTTGCATTTTTTCAATAAATAAAATAGTTTTTGTTGATATTGACAGTTCTTTATGTTATATAAAACATTATTGTTAGAACGAAAGCGACCCAAAATAAATTTGTAAAAATCAGACAGCCCCTCTAAAAATCAGAATGAGAAAGCAATTGTTAACTCACAGAAGCATAACACAAATCGATGAACTCATTTGAAATGAATTGTTCTCCTAACTGTTTTACACAATGAAACCAGTGCTACTTTGACCCTTTAAGTTAAAAACAATGCCAATAAATTTAGTTGAAATAAAATGCCATTAAAACGTTTTATGGTCCAACGAAAAACAATGAAGTTTGAAAATAGATAAGTAGAATGCGATCTGTCTAAAAACAATGTCAAAATGTTTAGATCAAAATTCCCTTATCATTGGTCAGGATTACTGTTATTATATTTAACTATACTGTAGAAGTGGATATTTCTAAGTGTCGAACTTCGCGAAATTAAACATTCAGACATTTTTGGAAATATTTTGGCAAACCTCCGATATCATGTTGTGTCATAGTGTCACGCCAAGGCCAAAAGAAAAATTCTGTGTTTCGGGCAACCCGACCCTACCTAACGAAAAACCCCAACCCTACAGTTTTTGCGACGATTGTTTTTCATGAAATCCCTATTCGTCAGATTTTAGATTTGTTTCAATGTTTTTTGACCAAAATGTGTCTTTAAAGATTGTTTTTCATGAAATCCCTATTCGTCAGATTTTAGATTTGTTTCAATGTTTTTTTACCAAAATGTGTCTTTAAAAAAAAACAATGGGAAACAAAATTCAATCCCGAACCTAGCTAACTTTTGAGCTCACCTGAGCTTTTGTGATCACCTTTTGTGTGTCATGAATCGTTCGTCGTCAATATCTACCTTGTGAACACTCTAGAGGCCACATTTATTGGTTAATCTTCATGAAACTTAGTCAGAACATTTGTCCCAATGATATCTCGGCTGAGTTCGAAACTGGGTCATGTGGGGTCAAAAACTAGATCAAATTCAAGAACAAGCTTGTGAACACTCTAGAAGTCACATTTATGTCCAATCAACATGAAACTTGTTCAGAACTTTTGTCCTAATGATATCTCGTGTGAGTTTGAAAATGGTTCTGGTCCGTTGAAAAACATGGCCGCCAGGGGGTGGGGCAGTTGTCCTTATATGGGTATAGTGAAAGGTTGTGAACACTAGAAGTCACATTTTTTGCCCAATCAACATAAAACTTGCTCAGAACCTTTGTTGTTATGATATCTCGGTGGAGTTTGAAAATGGTTCCGCTCCGTTCAAAACATGGCCTCCAGGGGGATGGGCAGTTTTCCTTATATGGCTATAGGAAAAGCTTGTGAACACTCTAGAAGTCACATTTTTTGCCCAATCAACATGAAACTTGCTCAGAACTTTTGTTCTTATGACACCTCGGCTAAGTTTGAAAATGGTTCCGGTGCGGTGAAAAACATAGCCGCCAGGGGGGGGGGGCAGCTTACCTTATATGTTATAAGAAAAGCTTGTGAAAGCTCTAGAAGTCACATTTTTTGCCCATTCAACATGACACTTGCTCAGAACAATTGTCCCAATGATATCTTGGCAGAGTTCGAATCTGGGCATGTAGGGTCAAAAACTAGGTCACTAGGTTAAATTTAAGAGAACGCTTGTTAACACTCTAGAAGTCACATTTTTGCCCAATCTTCATGAAACTTGATCAGAACATTTGTCCCTATGATATCTTGGCAGAGTTCGAATCTGGGTCATGCGGGGTCAAAAACTAGGTCACTTGGTGAAATTGAAGAAAAAGCTTTTTAACGCTCTAGAAGTCACATTTTTTGCCCAATCTTCATGAAACTTGGTCAGAACATTTGTCTCAATGATACCTCAGATGATTTCAAAACTGGGTCATGTGGGTAAAAAACTAGGTCACTAGGGCAAATTAGATAAAGCTTGTAAACACTCAAGAAGTCACATTTTTGGCCCAATATTCTTGAAACTTGCTCAGAACATTTGTTTCAATGAGATCTCGGAAGAGTTTGAAATTAGCTCATGTCAGGTCAAACTAGGTAACCAGGACAAATTTTAGAAAAAAAGCTTGTGAATAATCAAGATGCCACATTTATAACCCAATAATCATGAAACTTGCTCAGAACATCTGTCCATATGATATATGAGACACATTTGAAAACAGGTCACATGGGGTCAAAACCTAGGTCACCAGGCCAAATTGAAAAACAAGCTTGTGAACACTCTAGAGGCCACATTTTTAGCAGAATCTTCATGAAACTTACTCAGAACAGTAGTTCCTTAGACCCTCAGGTTCTGTAGTTCCTTAGCCCCTCAGGTGAGCAACCTAGGGCCTTTTGGCCCTCTTGATTGAGACCATTGCCCGAAACACACACTTTTGGCCCTAGCAGCGATTACTGTGACTGGCACCCATGGAGTGCAACAAACAACAACTTGACCCACTTAAGATAAACAAGGAATATTGGGCATTCACCCTTGACAATGTTAATTTGCTTCCTGAGTTAGCAACAAAATTACAGCTATGGGGCATGAAAAAATGTGCTGCATGCAGTCCACCTGGAGTTTGCTAACAGTTGATGTATGTTATATGCAATACTAACCTAACCTAATTGTCAGTGGTGTTTACAAAAGACCGTGTAACAATATACAATAAGAACAACTGAATATCATGATGTTACGTTGTAAATATCAGCGTCAAAAATATAATTTTTTCAATTAATTAATTTTATTACATTTATGTATTTTAAACATTTTATTTCCTTTGGGTATTATGCATATGGACTGTAACGTACACATATTCATATTTGAGATCCGTTTTCAAGTAAATTTTTATGTGATTTTCGCTGACAGAAATGTTGGTGATTTTTTCTAATTCTAATTTACAAACATTACCACGTTGCTAACTTGACCACTTATACAGTATTTTAAATATGTATAGTTTATTGGGCACAGAAGTGTGTTTAAATTCCTTTGTCTGTCCTGATTGTTTTGGTTATTAATCCATTTTATTCTTATCTTGATTGGTGTATATAACCACCGTTTCAGAAATCGAGGTAAAAATAGTATCATATCTCTTGCGAATGACTACAGTTTTTTTTATAGAAATGTAAAACAATTGTTCACATACAATCCCCACAATCATAAATCCTTAAACGCATTGTTTTTTAATAGATCTTTGATACAAAGTAATCAGTGTTGCTTTGACCCTTTCAGCGAAAAACAAAGCAAAAGCTTTGGGAGCAATTATACGCCTTAAAAACTGTCTATGGTCCAACAAATTATTATAACGAGTTTGAAACCAAATGACTAAACACATGAATATTTCAAATAGCTTGACAAATGTGATACCCCTTCCCAGTGAATTTCTTTGAGCAAATGGTCATGCCAAGCTAGATAAAAGATTTGTAATACCTTCTGGATTGTTTTGTGAAATTTAAAATACCTACAAGTTATGAATAAATGCATTTGATAAAAAATGTACTGGTTTATAATTGGGTCAAGTTAATGTGTTTTTAGACTGTTGGTGGAAGTCAAGGGTCTTTTGAGAGAGTTATTTCCAAAAAAGGTATCGCGGAAGACTACTTCTTTTCTTTGCAGGCTACGAATCAGTTAATCTAAACCTGAAATGTTTTCCTACCTTAATTAATTATTTAAGATAATATGTCATGTGTATTATATGACGTGTAAATTATGTGATTTATTACAAAAACAGTTTATAAAAAGTCAATTTATTAAAAATGTTAGGTCAAGTTAATAACACCCTTATTTTCATTGTTTACTTCAGTGTAAAAGAAATATTCACCTGGGTGTCCTAGAATAAGACCACTTAATGAATGCGCTACATCAGTTATTTTTGAGTTATTGTGTCAGTGTTACTTCTTGTTACAGATTCTTAGTCTGAATATTTTGACAACAAATTGATGCAATGTATTTATTTTAAACTGTAGTATGGAAAATCGAGAGCATGCAGCGCATGACCTACCTTTGACTGAGTCAGCTACAAAGCACAATCGATACTCCCACGCTATAGCGATAATTCTGCATGACTCTTTGCAGATTGACTCGTTAACTAGCATGTAATGTGAAATGTTGAAATCAAATTTGCCAGGATGACTAGGTTGGACTGTATTTATGTCCCCACAAAGTGGGAAGCATTGCACTTGTCTATCTGTCTGTCTGTCAGTACATTCGTCTATCTGTCTGTCTGTCAGTACATTCGTCTATCTGTCTGTCTGTCAGTACATTCGTCTATCTGTCTGTCTGTCAGTACATTCGACTGTCTGTCTGTCTGTCAGTACATTCGTCTATCTGTCTGTCTGTCAGTACATTCGTCTATCTGTCTGTCTGTCAGTACATTCGTCTATCTGTCTGTCTGTCAGTACATTCGTCTATCTGTCTGTCTGTCAGTACATTCGTCTATCTGTCTGTCTGTCAGTACATTCGTCTATCTGTCTGTCTGTCAGTACATTCGTCTATCTGTCTGTCTGTCAGTACATTCGTCTATCTGTCTGTCTGTCAGTACATTCGACTATCTGTCTGTCTGTCAGTACATCCCAACATTGTGTGTACTCTACTCCTCTTTAACTGCTTGGCAGATTTCATTCTGACTTTCACAGCTAAGAAACCACTATGTGTAAGTGATCGTAAAGATGTAAAGTGTGTTTATATTCCAGATATTCGGTTTCTGATGCGTCGGTGTTCTGAATGGTGTTGGTTATTGGTTCATTTTATTAACCAAATTTTTTGAAGAAAAATTTCGGTTATTAGATTGGGGTATGTCGTTAGGCAGGCAGGTGGGCGAGTGTGTAGGTGGTGTGGCTGTGTCAACTTTTCGTTTCTGCTCTCTAACTAGAGAACGGATTGAGAAATTTTAATGAAACTTCATTAAAAGATACCTTATATTGAGACCTCGCTAGTGATTGAATATGGGGTGGGTGGGGTCACGGTCAAGGTCACCGTTCCTAAATATAGAAAAACAGTTTTCGCTCAATAACTTGAGAATGCATCGCGATATTTTAATGAAACTTCATACATAGATACCTTATATCGAGACCTCGCTTGGGATTGCATATGGGGTGGTTGGGGTCAAGGTCACCATTATTAAAAATAGCGCTCAATAACTTGAGAAGGCATCGAGATATTATAATGAAACTTCATACATAGATACCTTATATTGAGACCTCGCTTGGGATTGCATATGGGGTAGGTGGGGTCAAGGTCAAGGTCACCTTTACTAAAAATAGAAAAATGGATTCCACTCAATAACTTGAGGACGCATTGAGATATTTTAATGAAACTTCATACATATGATATACCTTATATAGAGACTTTGCTTGGGATTGCATATGGGGTGGGTGGGGTCAAGGTCTCCATTACTAAAAATAGAAAAATGGTGTCCGCTCAATAACTTTATAATGCATCAAGATATTTGAATGGAACTGAAAACATCGATACCTTGTATCTAGACCACACTTGGGATTGCATATGGGGTGGGTGAAATCAAGGTCAAGGTCAATGTTACTAAAAATACAATAACGGTTTCTGCTCAATAATTTGAGAACACATTGCGATATTTTAATGAAATTTTATACATAGATACCTTATAACGAGACCTCGCTTAGGAATGCATATGGCACCCAGAACTTTCTTTCATTATTGTGCTGACTTTTATGCATTTCATTAGAAAAAATTGTTTTTTGTGTGGAATTTCCAAGTTTCTTGTTCTAATCATGCATTTGTGCATTTTTTTGTTAAAACTGCCTATAATTTGAAGTTTATTTCTAGGTATCAAAATTGGTAGAATGTAAAGTAGAATGCTCAAAGCAAACCACAGGTTTAGAAAGTCAGGTGCAAATCATTTCATATCTCCAGCTAATGACTACAACATTAAATCAGAATAGTAAATGAAAATAAATTAGTATGCAAAAGCAATTGTAAACTCACTGAAGCTTACCCACAGATCCATTAATACATTGTTCGTTAATATCTCTTTGGCACAATGAAACCAGTGCTACTCTGACCCTTTCAGTTGAAAACAATGTGAACAACTTAAGCGGAAATAACATGCCATTTAAGCGTTTTATGGTACAACACAAAGGAATGAAGTTTGAAAAACATTAGTAGAATATGATCTGTCTAAAAACAATGTCAAAATGTTTAAATGCAATTTTTGTTAGTATTGGCCAGGGTGACATTTTAGCTCACCTGAGCACTTTTCACCTAATCACAAAGTGCTCAGGATGTGAGCTATTGTGGTCAATCTCTGTCCATTGTCAGGCGTCCTTTGTTTGTCATATGTTGTCAATTTACTTCAAACAACTTCTCTGAAACCACTTGGTGGATTTTAACAAAACTTGGCAGGAATGTTCCTGGGGTGGTCCTTTATCATATTCCTACAAATTTGGTGGAAGATCTGTACAACTCAGGTTGCCATGATAACCAATAGCTTTGAAAAATAACAAACTTAAAAAATCCTCTTGTCAGAAACCACTTGCTGGATTTTAAGAAATTCCACCGAAATGTTACTTGGGTGACACCCCACAAAATTCCTTCAAATAACTTGGTTTTGTTAAAAAAACATGGCCACTGGGGTGTGTGAAAGTTTTCCAATATATGGTTGTATAGGCAACTTTGACAATCTTCTTGTCAAAAAACACATGCTGGATTTTAAAATAATTTCACAGAAATGTTTCTTGGGTTCCCTTCTACCAAATTCCCGCAAATAATTTTGATGCCTTCAAAACCATGGCAGACAGGGGTGGGGAATTTCAACCGTATATTGTCAGATAGACAACTTTCACAGTCTTCTTGCCTGAAACCACGTTTTGGGTTTCAAAATAATTTCACAGAAATGTTTCTTAGGTGACCCTCTACCAAATCATTTTAAAGTCATGTTGACTTGTTAAAAAAACATGACCACTACGGAGTTTAGAAATTTGACCATATATGGCTGTATTGCAACTTTGACAATATTCTTTTCTGGAAACAACTGTTTGAATTTCGAAATAATTTCACAGAAATGTTTCTTGGGTGACCCTTTACCAAATTCCTTCAGATCATTTTGATTTTTTGTAAAACATGGCGTCAGAGGGTGGGGAAGTGTGACCGTATATAGTTGTATAGTCAACTTTGACAATCTTGTTGGAATCTATAGCTGGAAAACATTGAAGTGTGTTCGTGTATATTTGGAGATGTTTGTATTACTTATTTTAGATTCAGTTATAGATACAATTGAATGTAGCTTTAGTTACCGCTAGGTTTAAGCAAGGACATAGTGTGTAGTTGTATGCGTGTCTACCTATCAACCAATCGACTAGGGTTCGAATCACGGGGTAAACTTTTTGCATCAAAATGTTTTTTAAACGAAATATACAATACTGTGCATGAGAATATCTAGGAAATGATGTTTTTGTTTGAAATAAACGCATGTATCTTATATATATAACATATCTTATTTTTCTGTTCTGTTGTTCTGCCCCCCCCCCCTTCTCTCTAAAAGTGGGGGCATTAAAACAGAAATAAGATTTGCCCTTGTCCGTCCGTCTGGCCTGTCGGATTTTTGTGTCACGCGTAACTCAGAAAGTATAACTACAAGAGCGATGATGCTTTATAAACGTATTTATCAGCATGTGAACTTGTGCACCTGGGTATTTTTGCGCAGGTCTTTCCGACGTCAGAATTATGGCCCTTTTTTAGCAGAAAATGACATTTTTGGAATTGTGTCGCTTGCATCTCGAAAAGTATAACTGCTACATTGATGAAACTTTATAAACATATTCATCACCATGTAAACTTGTGCACCTGGATATATTGGCGCAGTTTTTCCAACATCAGCAGAGTTTTGTGACAACCAGCGGAATGTGGGGGCATCTGTGTCCTACAGACACATGTCTAGTTACTTAAGAGTTTGTATAATTTGACCGCAGAAGTTGTTTTGTTTAATTACCATTATTATACCTCGCTTCGTTTTCCCATTATAAAATCCCATATACCCATCCCTGCATAATTTTAATATACCATGGCGTTGGTAAGTAATATACCCCAAGGGGGGGTTTAATTTTTAATAATATGCTGTGCGTGGACCAAAATATACACAGCGCATGGGCCTAAAAGTAGCATCTTGTGTTTTCTGAGAAATCCGTATTAGCAAATAATCGGTAGGCGCTTATTAAAATAAATGTAAAAAATCTAAGTCGATAAGCTCTTGATTTTACTATGTACGACTTAATTGTTCTTTGAATTACAGTATTTTTGTTCGGTATAATAAAATAAATATCGCAGGCATATTGAGGGGTATAGTAAATATTGCCCTCCTTCGGCCTCGGTTGACATCAGTCTCCTCTGGGTGCAATATATTTACTATACCCTTTAACTATTACAATATCCACATGAATGCCTTGTTATTCACTTGTAGAATACTCAGTTGATGTATGGAGGACAAATTGGTCAGCCAGCAACTCAAGTTCAGTAAGCAGCAGCAATGGAACTCAAGCCAGACACTGGACCTGTACTGACCTCCCTCCTGCCTAGGTGGAAGTGACTGTGGTTGGGATAGTTGTCAAGTAAAGGATTGCAAACACAAGTTCTTGCCAAGGTAAGATAACATTTATGTCAACAATAGTTGCTGTCATGCTGTCCAAATAAAGTATGGTTGCAATTAACATATTTATACCTGCCCCCCCAAACGAAGTTTAGGGCGTATATAAGAGTGAGCTTGTGGGTCTGTCGGTCAGTTGGTTTTCATAGTTTCCGGATGATAATTCAAGAAAGGCTTGACATATTCAAACAATTTTTGGTACACATTTGTAACACAATAGAACACAAGTGATGTTTGACTTCCATTGTAAACCACTAAATTTTGACAGAGTTATGGTTCCTTTTTGACTTCAATTAAATAAACACATGGTTTCCAGACGATAACTCAAGAATTGATTGACATATTCAAATAATATTTGGTATGTAGCATCATAAAATACAGGTCAGGTTTGACTTTGGTACAAAACACTAAATTTGACAGAGTTATGGCCTCTTTTTGACTTAAATTCCCTAAAAACATGGTTTCAGAACTCATGAAAGGCTCAACATATTTAAATTATTTTTGGTACATAGGTGTAACACCATAAAATACAGGTCAGGTTCGACTTCTGTTGCAAACCACTAAATGTTGACAGAGTTATCGCTCATATTGAAATTAAATTTTTCCAAACACACTGTTAAACATTCACAAATTAAAGCATTCTCACTGTGTCCATTTCTTTCAAATGAATGCCATAGTTTTGTGACAAGGCCATATTGTGGGGGTATATCTGTCACTCATGTGACAATTCTAGTTTTAGCTCACCTGAGATTGAAGTGCGCTAGAGTGAGCTATTGTGGTCAGTCATGGTTTGTCGTCAGTTGTTTGTTATTAACCTTTCACCTGAAACAACTTCTCTGTAACCGCTGAATGGAAGTTGAAAAAACTGGTCGTATATGTTCAGTCTCCACAGAATTGCGTAGGAATCCACATTTGATACTATGTGTTGTCACTTGGGTCAGATAGTGTGTTTTAAGACAATTATTCATTGTTAGTAACATGGTCCAATGAAAGCCACGACCAAGCCAACTTGTGCTTTCTGTTGTCAAGTTCTAATCTAATAATTCTGAGTTGGTTGTGTGATGGAAATTACTTGTCTGTTCTTGTTCTCTGCAACTTCTTGTAATGAATTGAAGTACTTAGCACTCAGTACCATGCCTTGTTGCGCATATAATAGGCATGTTCCAACGATTATTTAGTGACTTGTGACCTCCTTATTTAGTCACTTGTGGCCCTCTGCTTTCTAAGCAGACATGTTTAAACAAAAATTGTGACAAGCCCATTAATTATTTTGTGTGTTTCGTCCGTTGTTTGTGCGTGTGTCATTGAGTCAGTTAACACTTTTAACACGGGGCAGAATTCCTGTCCAATGATTATTAAGTGACTTGTGGCTTACTTATTTAGTGACTAATGGGCTCCTGCTTTTCCACCAGACGTGTTTAAAAAAATGTGTTTAAAGCCCAAGATGAATTTCGTCAGATGTTTGTGCCTGTGTCAATGCGTCAGTTAACTTTTAAAACCCTGGGCAGAATTCAACCAAATTACTCAGAAATCTTCCTTAGGTAATGGAGAAAATCCATACAAGTAAATATTTTAATTGTCTACATTGATGGTAAGACCTGATATGTACATGTAATCTAACATCTGCAAAATCATTCTGCACAGTGTCAAGTTATGAATTTTATAAAAGGTACCAATTCGCTCCTTGCAGTTGTCCGCCACTAAAAAACAAAAAGACTGCTTGTAGACAGACTTCAGTTTCACTTTGTACATTGTGAGCATTGTTGTTTTACTGTTGCCAGTTATACATTCAGTCTCTCTAGTAAACGCCATGCATTTGGAAATCGCAGTTAACCCAAGCCCATGCTTGTTTTTGTAGCAATATTTTACCATTTATCTTTTACTTATTTTAAGAAACAAAATCAAATGCTTTTATTTTGCTATTTTTACAACTTTATTTTTTTCTGGGTCTAAACAACAATGATGAAATGTTTAGACCGAATGTCCGTTATTATTGGCCAGGATGACTGATGAGGTTCAACTGAGTTTTTAATTTGTATTGTATTTGTATTGATCAGTAGGCATAAACGTTAAAAGTCCAGAGTGCAAAATGCGATCATGATTTGATCCTTTACCATTTTCCTTCAATTTAAAGGAATATTAGTAAAACCCTGGCAACCAAAAGCTTGAAAAACTAGCTAACTTTAAAAATAATTTAACAAAAATGTTCCTTGCGTGACTTGCTACCAAATTCCTTAAAATAATAACATTCAGTTTAAGCCTTTGTTATCTGCCGTTTTGTTCAAAATATAAGAAGTCACAAACTAGACAAAATAAAATTAAATGCTAGCAGATATGTTTAAGATGAACGAATAAAAGAAAAACAATTGTCAATTAAATTTCTAAGACAATTTCTTGAGAATAGATACACTAGAGTTTTGGCTACAAAATTGGAAGTTACATAGCCCTAGTTTGAGGTTAGACATTTATTGTATGACACAGGGCTCTTGCCCTCAATCTACTGTTGTGACAACTCAGGGTAGCAACCCAGGGCCACTATGACCCTCTTGTATTATGTTTGAGTGTATTTTAACCTTGTATTGTTTAATGGGCATGAAAGCGTATAAATTCTGTTTGTTACTGGTTCAATTTATTCTTATCTTGATTGGTGTATATAAGTACTGTTAAAGAAATTCAGGTGTAAATGATATCGTATCTCTTGCTAATGACACTACAGTTTTGAAGCGGAATGATAAAAAAACGATTGTCAACATACAAAACCATAATAATAAATCCCATAACACATTGTTCTGTAATAGATCTTTGGCACAGAGTAATCAGTGCGTCTTTGACCCTTTCAGTGGAAAACAAAGCCAAATAATGCTTTAAAACTGTCGATGATCCAACAAATTATTATTCAGTTTGAAAACAAATTAGTATACACTACAATATTTAGTGACGACTGTGATAGCCCTCCCCAGCGAATTCCTTTGTGTAAAAATTGTTCTGCTAAACTAGACAATAGATTTGTAATACCTTGGTATGTTCGTGAAATGTAAGTTACTTACAGGTTATGAATAAATGTGTTACATAAAAAATTTACAGCTTTATAATTGGGACAAGTTAATGTGTTTCCTTTCCTGACTTTGAGATCAAAATCAACTTTCGCATCTTTGTGAGAGAGAAAAAATTATTGTCACAAAATCATACATAAAATGCAGTCCTTAAGTTTAAATATTTTCTCAAGGATATTTAAGAAGACTGGCCATGGTTTCATATCCCTTTTTCTAAATGGCAATTTAAATTACTTGCTCTTACATACGCTATGAAAAATATATTCGACTTAGAGCAAAGTTTGCTTTACTGTATGGAAAACAACTGACAAAGACCTATATTATAACAAAAGACCAGAATTATTGTCCCTTGACAACCAAAGTTATCCTTTCATGGTCATTTTGTGTAGCAATTTGTCAGCAGCATTCCTATATGAGAAACAACAATGGACAAACACGGTATTAGTCATTTAATTATAAAAATTTCCTTATTCATTTAGTATAGTAACAACAACATCTACCACATGTACAGTAGTTATGCCCCCCATCAAAGATGGCGGGGTATATTGGTTAATGTCGGTCTGTCTGTCGGTTGGTTGGTAGACCACTTCCGTTTCCGTTTCTCGTTTTCCTTACTCTAAGTTAAATAGTTGTCATCCGATCTTAACCAAACTTTGTGAACATGTTTATCGCCATAAAATCTCAGCCAAGTTTGAAAATCAGCCAAATCGCCCTAGGATTTGTGAAGTACTTGAATTATCTAAAATTGGGGATTTTAGCGGTTACGCTCTCTAATGCGCCGGTCCAAAATAAATAACTGCCGCCGGACTGCATCTGTTTTATCTGAAATCGGATGGTGCCCACCAGGAAGCCGTTCCAATCGGTTGGTGGCAGCTTAAAACTTTGCTCATCAGATGCCGTCCGTCAAAGTTCAAGAAATACTTAGAAAGTTAACAGCTACTTAGCGATTTCGGAGTCAGAGAATTCGAGAACACTTCAGCCCGGCCCCGTCCAATTGCTGGACTGCATTTTCTTGGAGCGGCAGTGGCCATGCATTTTTCTACTTTAAAACCATCGTAACATTTCAACGGCAAACATGTGGCAGCCCGGAAAGGCACCGACTGATGTACAGTTATCGTCATGGTATGGGGCGGTGCCTATACAGGCACAGGTAGGCCCGTGTATTGTCGGGCGGTGGCCGGACGACTTACATTGAATGGATACCTTTTTCAATACATTTTAGTTGCAGTCATCTACAATCCTGCGCGGTGACCGTCCTATTCACATATTCACTGCACGGGTGCTGTCCAGTCATCGGCGGGTAGCCGCTTCTTGCTCAAACTGCTTGTTCCCCAAGAAAATCATGCAAACAATGCTTTACCGTTCGTTAAAATCAGATAGCTTCGTTCTATTTGTGATCTAGGCATTAGTCCAACAACTTTCATTTAATCTTTCCAAACTTTCTGAAAATATTTGAGGTTATAGTATCATTGCCAAGTTTGATGATCAACCAAAACACCCCAGGAACTGCCTAGTTACATGGAGTTGATTTATAACAAGTGTCCTTTTAAGCAGTTTTCGCTCCCTGTGTCCAACATTTCTTTTCCGTTCACCACCAAACTTGATATTTAAAAGATTGCTTTTAACCTAGAGGGAGAATACCTGTTTTACAAACAGCTCTTGTTATTAACTGTGGTGTGTTAATTTTATCCACCACCTTTTCTTGTCTTTAATAACCATTATTTAACATTTATGATAATGTTCTTCAGTTTCATTGTAATCAGTTATACTATTCATCATTAATTACTTATCTGTCAAGAAATTCACAATTTTATGTGCGTTTTAGAAATATTACACTTCCAAAATTTGAACTATGAAAATATTTAAGATGTTTTCTGTAATTTGGCCCCTGATCAACAAAATAAACCATTTATATTGTTTGAGGTTTGTTCACTAGCAAATTAACCATTTACGTTTTGAAATACAATGAATTGAATGCTTTCAGTGTCTACTACGCTTCACCACCTATTCAAGACCTCAACATTCATGCCAAAATTAAATATTATTTGTGTACTTTTTATATAAAGGGGCGTATTGAAAGCATTGCATTGTATATAAACATAGAGCTGAACTTTGTAAACTCAACTGACTTAAAAAATTAAGTTTAGGATATCTCCAAAAATAATTGCCAACTTTTGTCCTTCTTTATTTATATAAACTTAATATTGTTATCTCTAAGTTTTAACATGAATTTCTGGTTATGTTGAAGAGGTTTTCTGTCCTTACAAGTATTTTCACACCTATTTCTATCTGTTTATCGAAGTGTTGACGCCTGTGACAGTATCGAGCCACAACCAAGTTTGTCTCACATCACAAACATCTCAACACATATATTTAAACAAGTATTTGTGAACTTTAATTGAATTATTTACCTCTGGTTACAGTTCAGTATATGCATACATATTATATTACAATTTAGTAAACATTTAGACAAAATACTTTCTCTTTTTGGAACTGCTTATATCTCGAAGTCATTTGTGAGCTCTCGGCGACCTTGAGATATCTTAGTTCAGCTGTATATTAAAACGAGACAATTTCCTATTATTTACATAATATTGATGAAAAGGGTATACAGTAGAACCTGTCTAAACTGAACAGCGTCGGGACTGGGCCGATCGTTCGGTTTTCAGAGGTGTTTGGTTTATCAAGATTTTTTATTAAATATCATTTTCCTGTAAAAATGTACATTCTTTTTTATATGTTAATTCGAGTATATAAGACAACAACATTTTAATGTTAACATTACTAATTATGTTTTTGTTTTTTGCACATAAAAAGGTATAGTTGTCCAATAAACGACAATGAAAGAACAAGGTCCGTCAAGGGTCGAATTTGTTGTAAATAGGAAGGAGAATTTGAAATATTGCTCACCTTCTTTTACATAAATAAATGCAATGATTTTTTAACATGTTTATTTAGTACAAAACAGTTTATGGCACTAAAATCATGCTATTTGACTCTACATCGTCATGACTGTTAACTGAACCTCCTGTTGTAAAAAGTATTGTGGGCACATATACCAGTGAACTAAATGAACATGTAGGTAAAATATTCAAGATGTATGCATCAAATGTCTCTTAATGTAAACTGACTGATCAGGAAAAAACAGAGACAGTGAACGCTGGAAACCTGTGTCCATTTGTCAGGTGTCAGATCACGAACTGAATGTTGGTGCTTATTCAATAGAATGTTACGCTCGTCTTTTCATGCACATCTGTAATAAGTAATTAGTAATAAACTACACATATTTTCTGTAACATTTAATACATGTTCGATGTGTATTACATGAGAACGTCTTGTAGAATGACTAGACAAAATATCTATCAAAATTTCCTCATGCAATAACCAACCAATAGAAATCACCGACTATCAGACAACAATTCCATGCTATACTTACAAAACGCATGAAATAAATTTTCTTTCATTTATCCATTGAAAACAGTTTCTAACTTTATGTCATCTTGTTCTGAGATTTTGTATTACTTTTTTCACTAGTGGGGTTTGTGATTTATATCTTTATAAAAACTGATTACATATATAATAAAATAAAAAACAAACAACCAAGTTATCGTTATTAAACTACCGAATAAACAATGCAAAAAGGAGTCCAGATTCTGAGAAGAGCATAGTAAAAATTAGTTCCAATTACAATTGTAAAAATATATGTCAAATCATGTTAGAATCAAAATCATTTTCGCATTATCGTTGTTTATCGGCCGATCAACAACTCTTTGTTATTCTGATGCGAGGCTATTGAACAACTCGGGCTAACGCCCTCGTGGTTTAATTCCTACACATCAGAACTCCAAATTGTTGTCTATTGGCCGATAAACAACGATGAATCAAATTATTTCTTAATTAATACATGGTCGTGTTACTTTAATACTATGAATGTGCCACTGAAAATGGCAAGCGTTTATAAAGTTAAACAACATTTCAGCATTTTTTCTTTATTAGTTTAGTGTGTTTTAACAGTATAATGTATATGCTGTTCATTCGTGAGAAGTTATGCGTTACGGAAAATTACCGGACATAATAGGCATACCATACTTTGATCATGTATATTCTGCATACCATGAAATGCTGAATGTGTAACATGCACAACTGATCACGTTTTTTCATCATCATTCAATTGAGATTAACATTACAAAACTTTTATAATATACAAAAGTAAAGATTTCACAGTTCTCTTTGCGCTTCGAAATTTTGTAATCGCTGTCAAACACCCATGCTTTTTATGCAGATGACCTCATATTGTACATGTCAGCATATTATGATAATTTTCGCGCTTTTCTAGCAGAACACGAGATTTGCATGAAATCCATGTGCAGTTTAATTTTAAATAGAATTAGTGGTTACGTTGCATGAACATTAAAATTCGGATAGGCGTTTCGGATTTCTATTTTATTATACCCCCACAAACGGGGTTTAGGCGGGGTAAATAGGAGTGAGCTTGTCGGTCCGTCGGTCTGTTGGTTTTCGACTTAAATTCCCGAAAAACATGGACAGTAACTCATGAAAGGTTTCACATATTTAAATTAATTTTGGTACATAGGTGTAACATCATAAAACACAGATGAAGTTCAACTTTGGTTACAAACCACTAAATGTTGACAGTGTTATGGCTCCTATTGAAATTAGATTTTTCGAAATAAACTGTTGACCATTCACAAATTTAAGCATTCTCTCTCTGTCCATTTCTTTCCAGTGGATGCCATGGTTTTGTGTGGGGGTATATCTGTCACTCATGTGACAATTCTAGTTATGCACAGTTTCATACGCATGATTACAAACCATTATACTAGTATATTTGAAATGAAGACTTATGGTGTTAATATACCGATATTTGTTAAGTTTAACCTTAAGTTAAAAGAGTTCTAGCAGGATATTTAAGAAGATTCACCAGTGGTTAAACCCATTCAGAATGACAATTTTTTACACTACTGATCAATATACTATATCATTTTGAATAACTCTTTGTTCAACCTATTGAAATGCTTTTCTATAGGTTGTTCTTCATGAGACACTCAAGACCTAAACCATTCATGTCGAAATCCCAGTGGGCAATTCCAAATGTGTTGCAATTACAAGATTTAAGGAGGAATCTTGAAGGGACTCCAGATGGTCCAATCATAAAAACAAAAGAAAATTATAAAAAATACACAATTTTTCTTACATAATTGTATAGAATACATAACAAAATTAGACACTTATGTTTTATTTACCTGAAAAACAATGGATTTATATAGTATTTTTTATCTGTCAAATTATAACTCATTGAGTGATTTCAAAATAGCGCTGTTTATATTTAGGTTATTACGTGACAGTTTAGTCATGCACACATTTTTATCAGGTGTTTGATTTGGGAAAACCGCTGCATTTATAAATCAGGAATACCAGATTCAAGGAAATTTTCAATGAAATATACAGATTATTACAGTATTTGATCGTGTTCATGTTTTTACTGTTTCGACATAACAACAAAAACAGCACATTTTTATGTGTATCTTTAATTATAAGATTCACTAAAGATTAACAATTAAATAATAACTTACGAAATAAATAAGGTGGTATTTAAGTTTTATGCCCCCACTTTCAAAGGGGGGCATATAGATTTGCCCTTGTCCATCCGTCTGTCCAATCCGTCTGTAAGTCGGATTTTTGTGGCGCACGTAACTCAAACAGTATTACAGCTAGAGGGATGAAACTTAATATACTTATTTATCAGCATGTGAGCTTGTGCACCTGGGTATTTTGGTGCATTTTTTCCCGACGTAAGCGGAATTATGGACCTTTTTTAACAGAAAAATAACATTTTTTGACTTGTGTTGCATGTAAGTCGAAAAGTATAACTGCTAGAGTGATGAAACTTTATAAACATATTCATCAGCATATGAACTTGTGCACCTACGTATTTTGGTGCAGTTTTTTTTACATTAGTGGAGTTGTGTGACAACCAGCGGGTTATTGTGGGGGCATCCATGTCCTACGAACACATGTCTAGTTTATAGTATGTA
Organism: Congeria kusceri; assembly: GCA_027627225.1. Taxonomy (NCBI): domain Eukaryota; kingdom Metazoa; phylum Mollusca; class Bivalvia; order Myida; family Dreissenidae; genus Congeria; species Congeria kusceri. Next base: position 1,459,996 of record CM051030.1, read on the forward strand.
AGAATCTTTTGAAACTATGAATTGTACATAACTGAATCATGGTATCATGGCGTGACCTGAAAAATGTATGTGCTATTTATATTTATCGATAATTTGTTAATCCTTTAGGGGTATTGAGATGGAAAAAATATCATACACCATTTAAAGTTGTTCTTTCAGCCATTCTTTTGACAGTGTATTGAGTATGCAGATATTGTGGTAAAAAAGTTATAGTCTTTCAGTTGTTGAGGAAAAATATTATACAATAAAGTGGAGGAAAAATAGTATACAATAAAGTTCTCTCTTTGGCACAGAACTTTGGTTTATTGTTTAAATAAAAACCTGGAAAGTGTGACTATAGTGTAATTACACAATTTAGACATAACAACAAAAGGTCCCAGTTTCGATCCCCACTCAAGGAGCATTCTCAAGATCTTTCCAAAGACACCAAGTATTGGCTCTGCCCAGGAAACTGACTTGAGAGTGTCTCTATACTAAGGCTTTCAAGCTACAGCAAGGGTTTTTAATTTTTTTGGTTCTAGGATACGCCTTCCCAATTTTTTCCAAAGAGGAAAAAATTATTATTTGTAGAATGTAACCGGTATCATAACAATGACCTTGTGGAAGGGTTTCAATCTGTTATCCGAAATGCAAAAAAAATATTAATGTCATTGCTATCATGTAGTGATTAAGTTAATGTTGTGTAATATGATTTTTGTAAGTAATAATGGATTAAGATTTTAATATCAATGCCCATTTCCATTTGTGAAATTCTAGTCATTAATTTACTCAATTCTGTGTTGTTGTTTTTGTTGTTGTTTTTTTTCCCTCCTCCAACCAGACACTTTTCCAAAAATGTGCGAGAACCAAGAAATAAAAAAACTCTGGCCTAAAATAAATAGGTTCAAACTACTGTAGTGTAATTATGTGCCATTGGTCACTGTAGCATAGTAACGTATTGCTGATTTCTGTCATTCAAAGATTTTAAAGGGGGCATATCGACAGCATTTCCTGTAAATATATAGACACATAAATTGCGGTATGTTAATATATTTTTCTAGTAGAAGTAATTTATAAGAAACAAGAAATGTCTTTAAAACAGACAAAAGTGTTGAAATTAATATTGAGATAGCATATTTACCTTAACATAACAGAGGGCCAAGATGATCGGTTATGTAACTTCTCAGACCCTAGATTTTTCGGTTCTTACCTATGTAAGGAGACTTTTCGTAACCCAGATTTTTGGACACCATAAGAAAACTTCTAGGACCCCAAAATTAATTTGAGATTAATTCAATTATTATTAATATCTATACCATGAATAAATCGATCATACAGCTCCATATCCAAAATAAGTGACGTTAAGATAATTGTTAACTGAATTTGTCTGGCTATTTTTAACAAATTAACAGTGTAAGAAAATAATTGCGGGAATAAATGAAAATTAGTATGTATCAGACAGGTGTCTATATTTTAAAGTAATATACCAATATTTAACTATTGGATGTCAAATAAGCATTTATATTGCGTATCCCAAAGAAAAGCAATATTCAAGGAACTTTCAGCGCATTTGATACAATGATGACTTCATTTTTGATAACACAAACATAAAATTTCATGACTATGGCAATTTATAATTGTACTCGGTGGGAATATGATGTTTCAAGGGCTCCTGCGTATAATAAGTATTGCCAATAATGTATTTATGCTAGGCAGATGAAATGAAAGTAACATAAATAACATTTTGACGTATTCCGAGACTTCTTTTGCCACATTTTATAAAGATGCAAATATCTTTTTATATATTGAATAACATCTACTGGAGATGTTGATAGAAATGTGCAATTCTAAATAATTTTTACTTTTACTAAATAATACGCAACCACAATTCAAATTAACATGCATAGAAAGTTTATAAATATAAATTGCCCATTTATTGAAATATTCGGGCTTATGATTCTTTGAAAGCTAATTGATAAATGTATATTGCTATACACAGCAAAACGCGCCCTATTTTTAGAATGATCTGGAGCGTGTTGAACTCACTCTAGGGAACCATGGACCCACTGTTTGAGATCTCAGTAAGAAGAGAAATGGACATGGGGCGATCTTCGAGCTTAAAACGTGTAATCATACATCTGTCTAAGACTTTAATAACGTTTATAGATATTTTGAACACATGTTTTCATATTATTAATATTAAATCTACACATCCATTATTTGGAGCATTAAGTTGTCATTTAATCCAGAGAAATATATAAGATTCTTCATATTTAATGTACACTAATGTTTCAGTTCAGAGTCCCAATGCACAATATGCTTAACAATTGAACATATAAATTCCATATACCATTTTAAAAGCATTTTCAATGTCACATTGTGTTTGTCCCATTAAGGAAGTTGTCCCAAAACCATGGCCAAAGATCGTCACGTGTCCATTTCTTGTGTAACCGAGATCCCAGTCAGTGGTACAATTGCTATGAATAGAGCATGCCAATAGGCTTAACACAATAGTAATTTTGTTAATGTGAATGTAATGACATTCTGTTCATGACATACAATGAGAAAATATGTTTATAATTAGCCTAAGTGCTAGAGTAAAGGTCGAGGATATGTTTATAACTTTGTGTTAACCGGTTATATAAACAATTCGGTAAATTTTAATCCAAAATATTATGCAACAATTAATGGAAGACATTGAACGAGTATTGTAAGTTTGCATTCCCTAAAATTCTTGTGCGCAAGAAAATTTGCCCAGCTGCGCCCCCCAAAAATAGTTACTATACCAAAAAATTGTCTTTCGATACATGGTTTCAGCAGGATTAAACTAACTCCTACCAAATTGCGCTTTTCAATTTAAACCTTTCAAATAACTTAACACAAATGTTAAGCATCGTGCAACGGTGTGTCGTGGGCAAGAACCAATTCTCTAGGTCTAAGGTCAAGGTCACACTTAAAGATCAAAGTTCAAATGTGAGAATTTAAGCTGTAGATACTGTCTGGAGCATAATTTTGCCCAGCAGAGAAGCATTTTCAAATAACTGGCAGAAGGGCTAAGCATTAAGATGGTGTGTCGCGCGCAAAAACCAGGTCCCTTGGTCCAAAGTCAAGGTCACACTTAAAGGTCCCAAGGTCAAATAAAAAAATTTAAGTCATAGACCCTGATGGGAGCATAATATTATCCAGCAGGGAAGAATTTTCAAATAACTTGGTTCAAGCACTAAGGATTATGCGGCGAAGTGTGGCGTGCAAGAATCATGTGCTTTATTCCAAGGTCAAGGTCACACTTAAAGATCAAAGATCAAGTTAATGTATATATGTTAAGATTCTTGTCCAGGCAATAACTGTCCAGCATTGAAGGATTTTTCAATAACTTGGCAGATGGTGATGGTGATACCCATTATAAGATTGTGTGTCCTGTGTAACAACTAGGCCCAAGGTCATGGTCACACTTAAAGGTCAAAGGTCAAATATAAGAACTAATACCATGGACTCTGTCGGAGCATAATTTTGTATGGCATGGAAGAATGTTCAAATTACTTGACAGAAGTGATAAGCATTATGAGACAGCATGTGGCGTGCAACAACCAGGTCCTTTGGTCCAAGGTCAAGGTCACACTTGAAGGTCAAATATAAGCGTTTAAGTCATTGACTTTGACCGAAATATAATTTTGCCTGGCATGGAAGCATTTTCAAATTTCTTGGCAGAAGTGATAAGCATTATGAGACGAGGTCTGTAGCTGAAACTTCAAGGTCACTAATTAAGGTAAAAGGTCAAATAATTGTTGAGAGCATAATATTGTAATGCATGCAGGAATTTTTAGGTTAATTTGGCAGAAATACAAATCATGTGAATTATGAGTGCATTTTTGCTAAAAAAGGAAACATTTGTTTGAATGAATTGTATTTTTATACCTTTAAAACTTAATAATATGGCTTCCTATTTATAGTATATACGACGTGTATATCGAATGCAAACGGAATTATATAGAGGCCAGTAAGCAAGTCAATCATCAATGAGCCATGCAGAATAATGGATAAAGCGTGATAGTTAGGAGCATCAATTGTAAGTGGTGCGTAGCCTACTGAATCAAAAGTAGGTCATACGATTTTCCATACTGCAGTTTAAAATTAAAACATTACAGTAATTTGTTGTCATTTTATTCGGAATAAGAATCAGTAACTAGAAATAACACTTTCACAACGAGTGAAAAGTAACCGATGAAGCGCCTTAATTTAATGGACATTTTTTATGAATTGACTGTTTTTATGCTGAGGTTAGTGGACGTTTTTAATGAATTGACTGTTTTTATGCCCCCGGCAGCTTGATGAAGGAGGCATATAGTGATCGTCCTGTCCCTCCCTCCTTCCTTCCGTCCTTCTGTCCGTGACAACGTTGAGTAGATTTTACCGTTTCGTCCAGCACCAACACCGCTTACTACAACACATTGATACTTACACAGTTGTTGCTAATGACCATTCCCTATCCACCCATATCACCCACCCTCACTTTGACTTTGACCTTGACCTAATTTGGACTTCTTAATTCAAAAGTGTCATTTCTTGGTTAACTAGATTTTACCGTTTTGTTTAGCAGCAACACCGCTTACTACAACACTTAGATATTTACACAGTTTTTACTTATGACCGTTCCCCATCCACCCATATCACCAAACCTCAATTGACCTTGACCTAATCTGGATTAAGAAATGGGCTACCCAGCACCAATCAGGGGCACATGTGTTTATCAAACACAGAATCTTGTCTAGACACTGTAATTGTAATAAACCACATGATATACACATTAAAATACACCTGAAATACATTATCTTAAATAATAAAAAGTTAACAAAACATTCTTGAATTTTTGCTGTTTTGAAGAAGCATCTTTCTTAGGTTTTGATATACTTTTGTAGCCTGCAAAGAAAAGTAGTTTTCACTGTGCCTGTTTTTCAAATTACCCTCTCAAAAGATTGTTGGCTTCCGCCAACAGTCTAATAATGATAATAGGCATTCTGTTTATTCTGCACAGAATGATTTACGATCGCAAGTGTAAGTAAAGCATACAAGAACCATAACTCATAATTGCGAAAAGTTTTGAATACTACCATTTGTTGATTATTTGTTAGGACTTAACTATTTTGTTATAGTTCAACTTATTTCACAGAATATGATAATATATTAGCAGAAAGTACATTATAAAAGGACTATTTATCTTTTGCAAAATGATATGTATGCATACAGACAAAGTGGCGCCATGTAGAAAGGCTGCGTAGATGGAGGTATCAGTGTCTATGGACCCATTTCTAGTTTGTAACAAATACAATCCCTTGATGGATTGGTTTTACCCATTCATTCATATTTATTAATGATATTAATTGCTTTAATGCTGAAGATAATGTTCACAGATCTTTACAAAGAAGTTTTCATGACATTTTTGCCAGGAACCAAAGGTGTTGATTTTTAAGCAAATGAAATGATAACATATTTGTTATTGTCATATCTTCATGAAAACCAAGGAGATGGGATATGACTATATCTTAATCTACGTTCTGATTGTTGGATTAACTCTTAAGAATTATTTTTAGAATATTTTTTTTTTAAATATATAGAGACCAGAACAGAGATATTACAGACATTGCTCCAAAATGTGAAGTTTGTAGACCATAACAAAGCAGAGCCCATCTCCAAACATAGAATGATTTTCAGGAATGTTCTAGCAGTTAGTTAAGATGTAATAAGCTTTTGTCGGCACTTGGACTATTAAAGGCTAACAGGATTGCTTCATGGTGTTATTTGTTTTATTTAAGAAATATGTTTCAATTTATTGTTGTTTATGGGCCAATAAACATAATTTGGAGTTCTGATGCATAGGAATTAAACTACGAGGTCGTTGTTCCGAGTGGTATGATAGCCAGGCATCAGAACAAGAAAGAGTCGTTTTTGGTCGATAAACAACGAAAATGCGAACATTACTTTTTGCCTTGTTATTAGGTAGTTTTACAACTATAATTTTGTTCTTAGTCTATAGAAAAATTAGTCAGTATCATGGTAGAATTGCAAATGATTAATATTGAATCATCGTTTAATGTGATGGCCATGTTTCTTCTAACAATTGACAAAACTCGATTGACAAAACTATAATTTTTAGCCAGATTTTTTAACAAAAAATGTAGGCTTATGGATTAGCAAAAAACAGGTCGGTTGGGTGGGCGTTGCGATGTCGTTTACATTTTGCGTTAAAGTTTTGTATTCCTGTCATATTTAAAAAAATCTTTGTCAGTCTTCATGAAACTTTGTAGAAATGTTCAATGAATGGTCCTCTACCAAACCTGTAAAATGGTTGCACTTCACTGCACAAGATGGCCACCAGAGCTAAAAATAGAATTATTTCTGAACGCCATTTTCTTCTAAACTTATGGATAGAGCTAAAAATAGAAATTGCGTTAAAGTTTTGTATTCCTGTCATATTTTCAAACGTTCTAAGTCAATCTTGATGAAACTCTACAGAAATGTTCCTTGGATGGTCCTCTACCAAACTTGTGAAAAAGGTTCCACTCCACTGCACAAGATGGCCGCAAGAGCTAAAAATATAAATATGTCTAAACGCAAATTCTTCTAGACCTATTGCTAGATTTTCAATTAATTTCACACCAATGTTCGTTTAGTTGTCCTGTATCAAAAGTTATTCAAATGGTTCTGCCTCACTGCACAAAATGGCCACAAGAGCTAAAAATACAATTTGCTTTGAAGTTCAGTATTCCTGGCATATTTTCTAAAGTTCTTGATCAAGCTTGATAAAACTTTACAGCATACATTTTAGATCATCAACATGGAACTTCCATTCTTCTTTACCAACATTGACTTGTACATGTCGCCCCATCGGAATATAAAAATTCCGGCTTTAATGTGGTTTCAGCATTTTTCTCTTGTATACAGCGTAAATGGGGTTGGAAAATAGAAATAATTAGACATAATTTTATATTAGGAATTGGATTATATACAGCATATTGGATGTCAGTTTTGAATGTTTGGCAAAATGACAAAAAGTGATGGACATAAGCAATACAAGATTTGGTCGAAATATCCGGTCTCATCATGGACCAGGTTACCCATAGCTTGACCCGATATATCCGGTCTCAGCACTGCAAGGGTTAACCTTCCTTTTTTGCCTACTAACACTAACCTGAAGTTTTATAATGATTGCACAAAAACTTTTAATAATATAAACACTGGTCATTGATGACACTTGCAGTCGGAGGAACATTAGTAGTAGACATTAAATCGATATGAATGTAATGTACCATTTCGAAATATAACAACATTCTTATTGAATTTAGATTTCACGTAAGATATATGTCCATATACATGGGGCCAGTGTTCTGCCGTGGATGCGGCCGTGCGCCATTGGCGCAAAAATAAACTTCCCCACCAAATTTTTGTAAGCGAGCGCACACAATTTGCAAGTATATCATTCGGCGTATTTAGTAAATTTTATATCATTTATCGTTACAGCAATTTATAATCAATTTTTTTACTAGAACACTAATTCATTAACGCTTTATTGGCACCGCTTGAACAGTTCAGATATAGTAGTATCAATCGATAATAGTAAGCATGAAACAAGCTTTTCAGCGAAAAACTGCTGGACGACAGTCGCATTTAAGCAGAAACATCAAAGACTTTTGAAGTCAATGACTGACACCGTTGCTATGAGTGTTGCTAATGGCTTGCAGTTTTGGATGCCTGGCTAATTGATGATGTAACACTATTACACTTTGTAGTTTTAACAGGTTTCATTATTAACCCCTTGTTTTTATAACAGATTTTTTGGTTTGTTCAAATTAAAATTAATAATGCAAGTTTATAAGGTATTTAAGAATGCAGTGTAACATTGATCAACAGAATTTCATGAATTAATTAAGAACAGAAAATAAAAACAAACATGACTGAAAACAGCTAGTAGGTACATTTCCAAACAAAAATCTGCTTTGGAAATATTCATGAGGTGAACAACTTTTTTTGTCTGTGTCCCTACATTTTTGTAATTTGTCACCACTTTTTCAAGCCTAGAGGGCCCTTGTCCCCAATAGTCCAAATTCACGGCAGAACACTGATGAGGTGTTCCGAAAAAACAGACAAACATAAAATAAAACCATGCAACAAAAAACATAACCACCATAGCAGAATTAGTAAAATAAAGTTTATAAAAAGTGTATGTTTGTATGTACTGATTTCTATGTTCATCTTCAGTATGACATTGCCAGGCTGGGGAGACCAAGGAAGAGGCTGTGGACACAATACTCCCAGTAACAGGCCGACTGTTCAGCAGGCCTGGTAACTTAGTTTAGTGTTATAGAACTCAATGTTTGACTGCATTTACTGTCAGCATATGAACTCTATTTGATCTTGACAAACATACAGAGTAACATAATGGAGGGTTGAGTGCGACACTATTGTAACTGATATAGAAATGATAAACAGATACAATAGTTTCACGCTAAACCCTTGCACACAAAAAAAAGACTATTATGGGTAATAAATATGCGTGCAATAGAAACCTTTTGAAGTAGTGTGATAAATGTTTATGCAAACAGTGTTTTTGTCTGTTTAAAAACCTATGCCGACATATTTGATAATGTTCGATTATGTGCCTGCCAAAATCACCCTACTGTTGCTTTACAAGTACAGGTGACGTGTTGAGTACTTACATTTTTAGCTAGACTATTCACTGATAAGCTCGAGCTACACTACTCACCTATTCGTCTGCGTAATGCTCTGGTTATGGTTTGCGTGCAACAAGTACATGTATCTGTAACTACAGATATTCAATTTAAACTTCACACATGGCTTCAGGGTCATTATATAAGGTCACTGGCCAAGACCCATAACTGTGACCAGCATTTTAGCAGAAGTATGCCCCTTTTTGTACTAAGAAATTCAGGTTAAAGTTTGTGTGAAACAACTCCCATATCTCTATATCTGCTACAGAATTCTGATATTCAACTGAAACTTCACACATGCCTTCAGGGTCATTATATAAGGTCACTGGCCAATACCCATAACTGTGGCCAGCATTTTAGCAGAATTATGCCCCTTATTATGCTCCCGCAAGGAACTTTGGGAGCATATGGTTATCGCTTCGTCTGTCGGTTCTTCCCTCTGTCCGTCCGTCTGTCTGTCAAGCTTATTGTGCAGAGCATAACTGTATTAGTATTAAAGGGATTCAAATGAAACTGCATTTAATGATAGAGGACAATGAGAGGAAGTTCAGAGTACAAGGACCACAACTCTTTCTTCAATATTTATGAAGTTATTGCCATTTCTTAACCAAATGTTTCGAAGAATAATTTCTGTTATTAGATTGGGGTATGTCGTTGGGCCTGCAGGCGGATGGAGGTTGGCAGCATAAACTTTTTGTTTCCGCTCTTTTACTCGAGAATGTATTAAAATATTTTAATGAAACTCAATACATAGATACCTTATATCAAGACCTCGCTGTGGATTGCATACCGGGTGGGTGGGGTCAAAGTCAAGGTCACCATTACTAAAAATAGAAAAACAGTTTCCGTTCAATAACTTGACAACGAATCGATATATTTTAATGAAGCTTCATAAATAGATGCCTTATATTGAGACCTCGCTTGGGATTGCATATGGGGTGGGTGGGGTCAAGGTAACCCTTACTAAAAATAGATAAACGGTTTCCTCTCAATAACTTCAGAAGGCATTAAGATATTTTAATGAAAGTTCATACATAGATGCCTTATATCAAGAACTCGCTTGGGATTGCATATTGGGTGGTTGGGGTCAAGGTCACTATTGCTTAAAATATAAAAACGGTTTCTGCTCAATAACTTGAGAATGCATCGAAATATTTTGTTGAAACTTCATACAAAGATACCTTATATCAAGATCTCGCTTGGGATTGCATTTGGATGGGTGGGGTAAAGGCCAAAGTCACCGTTACTAAAAATAGAAAAGTGGTTTCCACTCAATAACTTGAGAATGCATAGAAATATTTTAATGAAACTTCAAACATATATACCTTATATCGAGACCTTGCTTGAGATTGCATATGGAGTGGGTGAGGTCATGGTCAAGGTCAACATTACTAATTATAGAAAAATGGTTTCTGCTCAATAACTTTAGAATCCATAAAGATATTTAATTGAAACTTCATACTTGGATACCATTGAGACCTCGCTTAGGATGGGTGGTGTCAAGGTCATGGTCACCGTAACTAAAAATAGAAAAAAATATTTTTCCTCAATAACTTAGAATGCATTGAGGTATTTTATTGACAGGTCATACATATATACCTTATATTGAGACCTTGCTTACAATGACATATGCGGTGGGGTCACCGTAACTAAAAAATGGTCTCTGCTCAATAACTTAAGAACGCATCGAGATATTTTAATGAAGTTTCATACATATGCAGCTTATATTGAAGCCTTGAATGAGATTGCGTATGGGGGTGGGGGTGGTCAAGGTCAAGGTGACAGATACTAAAAATAGAAAATGGTTTCCACTAAATTACTTGAAAACACATCAAGATATTTTAATGAAACTTAATAAATAGATACCTTATATTGGGACCTCTCTTGGGATTGCATATGTGGTGGGTGGGGTCAGGGTCATCATTGCTAAAAATAAAAAAACGGTTTTAGCTTTATTACTTGACAATGCAATGAAATATTTTAATGAAACTTCATACATAGATACCTTATATCAAGACCTCGCTTTTGCATATAGTGTGGGTGGTGTCAAAGTCTCCATTACTTAAAATAGAAAAATTGTTTCCTCTAAAGATATTTGAATGAAACTTCATAAATTGATACCTTGTATCTAGACCACGCTTGTGGGTGAGATCAAGGTCAATGTCAATGTTACTAAAAATACAAAAACGGTTTCTGCTCAATAATTTGAGAACGCAATGCGATATTTTAATGATACTTAATACATAGATACCTTATAACGAGACCTCGCTTAGGAATGGATTCAAACGAAACTTTATATAATAATAGAGGGCAAAAATGAGAGGAAGTGCAGAGCACGAGGACCACAACTCTTCAATATTTATGGAGTTATTGCCCTTTGTCTTATTTCTGTATGTGAAGCATTAATTCTCTAGTGTGGAGCATAACTCCATTAGTATTGAAGGTATTCAAATGAAACTTCATATAATGATAGAGGCTGATGAGAGGAAGTGCAGAGCAAAAAGACCATAACTGTTTCTTCAATATTTACAGAGTTGTTGCCCTTTGTTTATTTTTCTTGTGCGGAGCATAACTCCATTAACGTTAAAGGGATTCAAATGAAATTTCATATAATGATAGAGGACATCGAGAGGAAGTGCAGAGTACAAGGAGCATAACTCTTTTTGTAGGAAGCGTAATTTTTGCCAACATGTAACTGACATTGTGTTGCCTTCCTCTGACAAGCATATGCTTTGGGGGAATACGTCACATCCTGTGGCAAGCCTTGTTGTACTTAGAAAAGTCAGGTTAAGGTTTGTGTGCAAGAGAAAATTCAGATAAAGGATTGTGTGCACGAAGTACATGTCTCTCTAACTACAACGGATATTTAAAAAAAAAACTCACACATGTCTTTGGGGTCATTATGTAAAGTCACTGACCAAGGCCAATAACTTTGACCTGCAATTTAGCAGAATTATGCCCCTTTTTGTACTTCAGCTTAAAGTTTGCGTGCAGCAACTCCATATCTCTATAATTACTACAGATAGGTTGATTGCATCGAAAGTTTTTGGCTTATAGAGACACTCTTGAGTCCGTTTCATGGGAAAAACTAGTACTTGGTGTCTTTGGAAAGATTTTGAGAACGCTCCCTGAGTGGGGATCGAACCCAGGACCTCCCGGTCCCAAGGTAGACACCATATCCACTACACCATTGCGACTTCATATATCTTTGTGGTCATAATGTAATGTCACTGACCAAGATCCATAACTCTGAACTGCAATTTAGCAGAATTATGCCCCTTTTTTAACTTATAAATTCAGGTTAAAGTTTGTGTGCAACAACTCTATATCTCTATAACTACTACAGATATTCAGTTGAAACTTTACACATGTCTTCAGGGTCATTTATATAAGGTCACTGTCCAAGGCCCATCGCTCTGACCTGCAATTTAGTAGTATTGTCTCTATATCTGCTACACATAATCAATTCAAAGATCACACATGTCTTCAAGATCATTATATAACGTCACTGACCAAGGCATATAACTGTGACAAGCATTTTTTTGTAGTGATAAAGGCCGATAACTCTGACAAAGCGGTTGAATAGTTGAGCGCGCTGTAAAGCTTGATGAAATTTTCACTTATAATTATTACACAACATCCACATGAGTGCCAATATGATTTAGTTTTATATACACACATACCGAAACAGATGGGCCTGGCAGTGATGTACAGAGAATAGATTGGTCATCCAGGGAATAAACAGCTGGTATGAAACTTGAGCCAGACACAGGACCTGTACCGATATGGTTGCGATAGTTAATCAAGTTGAGGATTGCAGCCCGAGGTCTTGCAAAGGTAAGATAACATGGAGATCAACAACAACAGTTGCTAAAGCAGTGAAACGCTGCCCAAATGTAGTGTGGTTGCACCCAACAGATTTTTCGCTCACCTGATCTCGAACTGAGATGTATTGTGGTCAGTCATCCTCTGGCATCTGTTGTTAATTAAGAAATCTTTTTGCATTTAGAGTTTTTCATTGGCTAATAAACAGCGATTTTGTGTTCTGATGCGTATGAATTAAACCACAAGGCTGTTAGTGTTTATTAGCCGATAAACAATGATAATGCGAAAGTTATTTCAATTATAACATGACCTTACAACATTGTTTTTGCAATTACAATGCAAACTGTATTTTACAGTTTCTGAAGTATTTTGGGGGGTTGTTTATTGGTAGTTAAACAACTGTGAATTTTGTTCTTTGTCTATAGAAAACTGCGAGTGGCATGTTAGAAATTGTCATTCATTGTGAACATTTTGCTTTAAACAACCTGTTCTCTAAAAACACTACAAGGAAGTTGAAAAACTTGAAAAAATGTGCATAATTAATTGTTAGATGCTTTCCACTGAAGTTGATCTTGTAAAAATGGAAAATATATACAATTTTTTTTTTTACAGTTGCTGCCTCGGACTTTTTATTTGAAGTTTGATTGTGAGTCTTCACAGAATCAGCTGGAATTTACATTTGATACTGACAGTATGTCATTAATATGGGTCAGACAATTTAAGTGTTTTAGGACAGGAGCTGTCTCTCTTAGATTTTCATTATTGAAGATTGAATTATTTTGCAAGATTTAAACAGTGCAATTGTTTTAAAATGACTAAAGAACAAAAATCAAGTCAGTATGCTGTTTTGGCAAAAGGAAGTGACAACTGTGATAAAATAGTCAGTGTGGGAAATCTCTTACATACCGGTAATAAACATTATATAGACATTAATCAGTACACGTTTAAACCAATTGCATTTGGTCTGTGTGATAAAAACTAGTTTATTGTAACCTACTATTCAGCTACAAACCTTCTTTGGCACAGCGTAAAGTTTAATGTAACCCAATACTCACGTGACCTAATACTCGTGTGACAGTTTACATAGTTACACTGTTAACTTGTATCAGTCCACTGAGCGCCATTTGAAGGTTATCTTGGTTTTTGTTCAGTTGGAAATTTTTATTGCTTGACTATTGACACTAGCATTTAATGTGTGTTTTCTGGACTATTAATGTATTTTAAACGAGATACTGGGACATTAATATTTCAGCTGAATTTAAGTTGAAACTTTTGTTTGTTGAAAGTCAGTTAGCAAAATGGCGACATTTTCTATGTCTACTGTTGCTAAAGGGTCAGATGAATTTAAAGATTTTTGTTGTTCGGTCTGCGAAGAGCAGTCTATTGAGGTAGTTGCAGAATTTTACTGTGAAACATGTTTAAAGTTTTACTGTGGAAAATGTATTCATCTTCATGGTCAGTTGTTTAAAAAACATTCCCCTTATGGAAGGGGAGATATGAACAAATGGCCAATTTCAAAGAAGGTGGAGGATTTTCTGTTGAAATGCGAAGTTCACGGAGATAAACAATTGGAAATGTTCTGCAATGACCACAGTCAGCTGTGCTGCACTAATTGTGCTTTCCTTAACCACAGGTATTTCAAAAAATGTTGTTTGCTCTAATTGTTTTTGGAATATCAATAAACTGTGTTACAGTAACATAGTTCATAATTTTCCATTCATTAATTCAGTATTTTTCATGGATCAATTCAGATTTTAAAAAAATCATATTCATTATTTTTAAGAATGACATATTCTTTGAATCACAAACTTTGGACGTCTTGGTTATTTTGACTATATTAAATTTTAATAAGTTTTTTATTGACATTTTATTTAGTTTTATCTTTGAAAACATTATTGAAATAAAAACTAATGATTAGCCGTGTAATCAAGTTAAGACCAATAACAAATAATGACAGTCTCAAGAAATGAGAAATCACAGCTGTAAACAACCTGTATTTACCTAGATACCAATGATTAACACATTAACTGAATAACTGGGTAGTAAGATCAATATATATCTTTGAAGTTTAATGAGTTTTGGTGGTTTACTGTATTAAGTGGTTTACTGTATTACCACCTGACTGTAAATAGCTCAGAAACCTCGACACGTGAACCTGACTCTAGTGAAGTCTAGCATTAATTTGCACGTGGAGTGTTTCCTATATTTATACTAGGTGTTGTTTGGGTATGTGTTTTTAACATGTTCATTCATTTAATTTAATCGTATTACTGTATTTACAGTCTCACAGTGGCATAATCTTACACCAATGTTAAATTGATTCAAGTAACGAATCTAATGTATTTACTGTAACAGATTTGTAAGATATAATTTATTCATCAAGGTCAGTTTTAGGGTAATTTTCCTGAGCTGTTTATCAGTTACACATGCATTACTGCGACTTCTGCACTTATCCTCAAACAAAGTAGTCAATGTATTAATCCCACTCTATTTATTTGTATTCTCCATGTTCAATAGTGAAGCTTGAAGAGAATTATTCATGTGTACTATTTACAAAATGGACATTGAGTGCATCTAATTATGCCCCCCATGAGAAATGGCGGGGTATATTGGTTTGCTAATGTTGGTGTGTTGGTCGGTAGTCCAACAATTTTCATCCAATCTTCACCAAACTTCATGAAAATGTTTCAAGCCATAATATCTCTACCAAATTCGAGAATCAGCCAAATCGCCCTAGGAATTATTGAGTTATGGTTCTTGAATGATCTAAAATTGGCATTGTTGCCTAAAAATCGACATTTAGGGGGTACTTTTGGTGGTGGCAGCATTTGTCAGCAGCGTCCCCTGCAGTTTTTTGCAGACAATTCTGAAGATTTTGTCGAATCATTATGAAACTTTAGGGAAGTGTTAGTAGGCATAAAAGGTAGGTTAAGTTTGATATTCGCCATATTCGCTCTTATCATACTTGAGTTATGCCCCTTTTTAAAAAAAGTTCAAATAAGACTTGTCCAGACAGTAACTTGAGAAGTTTTTCTGCAATCATTATGAAAAGGCATAAACGAATGTTAAGTTTCGGCATAATTGCTGTTATTGTACTTGAGTTATGCTGCATCAGGCGAAACATCCGACTCACAGAGTTCTGCTCTATAAGTTCAACAGTTTTCATCCAATCTTGAACAAACTTCAGAAAAAAAATCAGGAATATAATCTGCTAAAGTACCCCAGGAAGTACAGAGGTATGGTCCTTGATTATCTAAAATTGGCCTTTTATCAGTATAGACTCTTAAAGTCCAACAGTTTTCATCCAATCCTCACCAAACTTTATATTTTAATGATTTGCATTTAAACGAGATTGGGCATAAATGTTTTACTGACAGCTCTTGTTGTTGTATATATGACATTCCCATGGTACATGCTTTGAAATAAGAATGTTTATCTTGTTTGAATATAAATTTAATTTCACCTATTTGTGCTTTAATATATATACTGTCGTTTTGTTTTTCAGACTGTGCACTAAAGTGGCACTCATTTCTGAGTCAGTCAAAACACAGTCCCTGACATGCAGCAACTTTCTGGCTTGCTCCGAACTATTCTGGAAGTAATGAAAAGCTTGCAGAAGAAACAGGAGGCCTGCATGCAGTCTGTGCAGGGGTCATATGATGAACAATTACGATATGTCAGAGAAACACGCCGAAAAATAAATGCAGCTTTAGACAAGATAGAAACAAACACCTTGAATGAAATGACAGCAACACTGACAAGCCTCCAAGCTTCTCTCAAGACAGATGTTGAGAACTGCATCAGACTTCGGGATCAATTGAAAAAACTTCATGAGGCCATACAGGACGTAAGTGATAAGAGCAGGGAGGAACTCTCTTTCATAGTGATCAAGAAGTGTAATGATAAAATACAACAGTCTGAAACATATCTACAAGAGAACTCTGTTCAGGTTGAACATTCATTAACATTCCAGCCTAACAGTGACATTGAGCAGTACTTGTCCAAACTGTCAGGTCTGGGGAGGATTGTACACAGTACCCAGCCATTGACAGTGCAGGGAAACCCAGACCAAGTATTGACTGTTAAAGGAAAGTCTAAGTATGATGTTAGCATACCAAGTGATTCATCCACGTGTCATATCGCAGGTGTCTGTTTTCTCCCTGATGGCCAGATTCTTGCTGTAGACTACAGGAATAAGAAATTAAAGCTGCTGGACCAGCAGTACAGGGTGCTTACTCATTGTGATGTGTCTACTTATCCATGGGACATATGTCATATAACACACTGTGAAGTTGCTGTTACTGTGAATGATGCTAACACACATGGGATCCAGTTTATCTCTGTCAACAATGGGCAGCTGGTGAAGGGCAGGAAGCTTCAGTTACAACATTACTGTAGAGGTATCGCCCACCACCAGGGGGAGCTGTATGTCACTGATTGTATTGCACTGTACAAGTACGCACTGAGTGGGAAACTGGTCAGCAAGCTGTATGAGGATACATCAGATGAGTGTACAGGTTAGAATCATGGCGGGTTCATCCGGATATTATTAGAAATATGTATCATAAAGTATTTGTAAGACTGCATAGTTGTAGAATGTACATGTGTCACTTTATTATTACAACAGCGGTAAAGAATGATTTTCAATATTATTGATTTATATATATAAGTTATCAGGCATTTTGACTGTCACTTCTGACTTCATGGCATGTCTATAAATAGACGGTGAGTGCAAATCAATGACACTCTGTGACCTGCTGTTTATATTTTGTGGTTTTCAAGTAAATATACATGCATTATTGTTTCATAATTCATCGTGTTTCCAAACGTTATATGAAGTAAATAAACTTTAAATTGTAGTTGAAATTTGTTAAATTAATAGATTTGTATTTGTAAAACTGTTTAAATAACAACTGGCTTTTGTTACTTGTGTAGAAGAACAAAAGAGAAGTTTTATTTCATGTTGTTTTGAAACATATTTCCTGTTGTAAAAGCTTAACTTCTGTTATTATAATGTACATGTACATGTTATAAATATGTCAGCCTGTGTCAGCTATAGAATAACGCAGATGTCAGTAATCATGTATACATGTATAGAAAATCTATTAATACTGCATATGCCATAGTTGCATCAGCTGACACATTCATGTATACATGTATAGGAAATCCATTATTACTGCATATAGTTACATCAGCTGACACATTCATGTATACATGTTCACTGTACCGTGTAATTGTTTCCATCTGTGTAATTGTGGTAGACTTCAATTCTAACTCACCAGTCAACGTGTCAAACTTTCAGGCAATAAACTGATACAGAACCTTCCTGTCACACTAAAATATTTATTATTATTGGATTTTATGCAGATCTTTAAGATGCGTAATTGTCTGTTTAACGACCCATTAATAATACGATGTCACTGCAGTTTGTGTATTAACATTATTAAACATTTAAAGTAATTTAATATCTTGATGTGACTCTGTTTTGCAGTAGAGGGGTGTGCTGTGAGTCCCACTGGGGATCGTATATACATCACCAACCAGGCCCAGCACAAGCTCCTCACCCTGGCCAGGGACGGGTCAGTACTCTCTACATTGGAGGACCCTGAACTACAATACCCACTGGCCGTACATGTGACACCTGCAGGCCAGGTGTTGGTCTGTGGATGGGAGTCCCTCACTATCATACAGGTGGACAGGGAGGGCAGGAAGAAGCTGGCCACTCTGGCTACAGGCAGGGATGGAGTGGAGTACCCAGTGTCAGTCTGCTACAACAGGCACACAGCCTCCATCATTGTGGGACAACATGACAACAACAACATCCTGGTGTTCAAAGTGCAATAGCTTACTTGTACATGTATCAGACATTTGTATAATAACAAATATGGTTATCTTAAAATGACAGTTTGTAAGTTAGAAATGATATATTGTGTACTGTGTTATATTTCTGTATAATATACTTTTATTATAATTATGACAGTATGACTTTGGAACCAATAGTCTGCGTTATTTGTATCAAATAAGTGTTTTTGCATTTGTCCCTAACTTAACAAGTTATATATGATGTATGTTAAAGGACAAATACCTGGTACAATTTTAATTTAGAAGTCAATGTGTGTACAGAAATATACATGTAAAATGTACATGACAATTGCTATTTTTAGACTGTCATTTGTACACATATTTGAGAAATGTATTTGATCAATTACTTGAAAAGATGACACTGTAATGTTATCTAAATACTTGTTTTTGAAGGATTTATTGTAATTATTGTAATTTTCTGCATTGAAAAGACATTTGATGATTTGAGTATTGTTAAGTTTAATCATATAAAAAGAAAACATGATGTTAAATTGGTTAATTGTATTTAGTTTTATACTGATGATGATTTAAATGTGTTTATTATAACATTGATACTTGTGCAATCAGACATAAATAACTTACCTGCTTGTAGTGTTGGATGCATATGCATTTTCTGTTCTGTGTAACTGATGTATGTGAAAATGCCAATTAAGATATATAATTATTTTTCATGTATTTAAACATTTATTGAAAATGCATTGATGACATAATTAAAAAATATGTGATGATTGTTCTACTGTTTTTTATGTAGCATGTTATAACAACAAACTTTATATTGTGCGTGTGAATAAATTATTCTTTCACCTTTGTCTTCGATGTCATTTATAAACATTGAACTACTTTGCATTATTTAAACTTGTACGTGATTACTGCTATATTGTTCATTGACAAGGTGTTGATATGCAGATAATTATTACATTAATTAACATTAACAGTTAAAATAGCGTATACATATAACCGTTTAGCCGGTAAAGTGTGGAACAAACGGTGGATACCTTAATAGAAGGTATTAAAAAACTTTGATGCTCATGCACAAATTCGCCACATGAACAAAAAACAGTTCTTTTGTTACGTCCATTTGTCCATCATTATAAATTATGTTAAAATATTAGTTGATTCTTATTTAGGTAATTTTACTGTCAGTCAGTAATGGAACAGGGTAATTTTTTTCTGCAATTCGTATGCATAAATAAAAAAAATCATGATCAGTGTTTCTCTGATTAATTTAAAGGCACTAACGAGGTCTAAAAAGTAAAACTCATCATTACAAAAAGTTTAATTGAGAAATAACAAAAGTCATTTTAAAAGTTTAACTTAGAAATAACAAACACATATAATTAGCATTATAAGCCTAACAATTCTAAACATGTACATAAAATGAATGGTTTTGATTGAGTTTGATGTTGACACTTTTATGCTAGGAAACAAGCTTGAATTCCTCATCTTTTGTGTGGAATATCGTGTATGTCACCAAATGTTAATGGTTAATAGTTGGATGTCATTTGCATTGTGATGATATTGGGCAGGTAAAAAAGCTTGTGTTTGTAAAAGGTTTTACTTGGTGTGTTTCTTCAATAAACAGTTTTTTCTATCAATGGATTCCAAAATTATTTCACCGAAATGTTCTTTTGGTTCTTTTGTCCTCTACCAAAATACTTCAAATTATTTTGATTAGTGATTTGTTAAAAAACATTGCCACGGGGGGGGGTGTAGGGGGCATTTTCCCTATATGACCATATTGAATCAAAATCATTCAAGAGGGTCACCCATGCAACATTTGTGTAAAATTATTTAAAACACCAAACAGTGGTTTCTCATATTTTTAAATATAGCCATACCAGAATATGGATTAAAGGACCATCCCAGGAATATTCCTGCCAAGTTAGATTTAAAGTCGCTAAGCGGTTTCAGAGAAGATGTTAAGTAAATGGTTGACGTCGACGACAGACGATATTAATATGGAAGTCCACTCTTCTGAGTCAGAAGCTATACCCCATCTTGATTTTCGGTACTAAATAGCTCGTTTATCGCCGCTAACTAAAAACAATTTCACATAGCATCCTTTCTAAAACTAAGAAGCATAATAATTCATGAAATGTACTTAATCTGAAATGAGCATATAAGAGTTAGGACTAGAATAAACCAACGTCATAGACACGGACTAGTAGCCGGTTTATTCTAGTCCTAGATGTGTCAAGGATTGTTCTAGACACAGGCCATCATTTGGCAGCATCAAATGTTTCAGTCACCAGTATGTGGCTTATTTAAACATCCTCGAGTCTGTGTCCTGGGTAGAACCAGTACTAAGTGTGAAAGATTCACTACATTACTGTACATTCAATTGATAATTTATATTGGACTGGAATATGCTTAGGTTTTTGTCATGTGTTTAATGTCTCTAATTAGATAGGGAGACCTGAACAGTGTGGACTGACACCTGCATATGTGGTCGAGGGTTTGAGACTGTGTGGTAGAAAGTGAAACATTGATGACAGAACAACACTGTGAAGAACTGTTGGGTTATGGAATGTTTTATATATGGGTAATGTTTGTTTAATATTTCTGTTTGATTTCCAACCATTCTATTGAATTAAATATAACCCGTCCACATGAATTAAGCCCCCAGTCTTAAGTCGGACACCACACCCATGACCAAGTAAGGGCTATAATTTTCCAGACGATATAGGCAAATTAAGTAATGGGTTGTTGAAAGTTTGTTTCATATGGCTAGATGTATAACTACTTTCATTTCTTCTACAAATAGGTATGGGACATGCTTGCCTGCACAGCCAGTGTCCTGGCCTGGATGTCTCACTCGGAATGTTTAAGTTCCCACATATTTTTACAATCGTACCTTATTATTGTTGTTGAAAATAAGGCTGTCAATTTTAATCTTTGTATATTCCTGTCTTTCAGGCTATCAGTGTGTCTGTTCTCATTTTAATTAGTTAATAATACTTTTTAAAGCCGCACAAAAGGGGTAAATGGTCGAATTCAGATTATTTAATCAAACGGTTGTTTTTGTCTTAGCATGTGTAGTTATCTTATTTTCTGTCTTAGCATGTGTTTACGTTAGTTTATAACCTTCGTCAGAAGCTGGATATTGATTATTGCAAAAACACTGATCCTCCAAGTAAAACTGTTCACAAACACTAGCTTTATTTACTGCCGAATTTCATGGCGATGCAGATTAAATCCGTCTGTTCACCGTTGACATTTGGCAAACTGCAAGATATACTACATAAATCGCAAGGAACTTCGGCTAGTTTCATAGAACAAGAAATGTAAACAACAACTAAACTTCAAGCTGTTAAAATTCCATTTATTGTATGAAAATGTGTTTCAGTGTTTCGCTCATGATGCATTATGTTATCATTTATGTTTGTTATCTCAGCATTAAACGTTTAGTGTTTGGTTGAACGTGTATTACCTTGTTAGTGCCTTTAAAATGAGGGTTTTTCAATGAAGTGGAGAATGCAAGCTTTCTTCAGGGCAGAATTTTACATTATTGTCCTTACTAGATTGATTTTCCCCAAAGTTATGTTTGCTACGCTTAAGGTCTTGTTACAAATGGCATTATTTATTTGCTCATGTCTTAGGAAATCTTAGGTACATATTTGTCACATAATTAGGCATTTGGTACATTGTTTGATATTAATAAGCCTGTACAACACATTGTTTGATTTGTTGTAGCATGCTTGTTTCTTTAATATTTAGCTGCACAGCAACAAAGTAGGAATGAAGTGCATGGGGTCCTTGTGCATACCATATCAGCTCACTGGGAGTCACTGACAGGCAGGCAGGATGCTGACTGGAGACACTGAAGTTCAAGTCCCACCGCGGGTTGACTCGAGCTGAGGTAAGAATTGTTCAGAACTGTCTGGAACATACTACATGGTTGACGAAATGTTGACCTAGCGTATGTTCCTGTTAACAATGAAGCTTACCTTTCATAGTGATTGGTAAGCTATCGGTATAGGAAACCTCTCCTGCATTGACCGTGTTCGTCACCAATTTGTCTGTTAGGCACAATTAAGACATAATATTCCAGCCAATCTTTATCAAACCTGCATACTAGTATTTAAGTTCGCTACATCAGGTCAAATAAGACAAGTAATACCAGTTACTGATCATTATGGTGTAACAGAATAATTTACTAATGTACTTATGTTAATTTATAATCGTGTATAATCTTGGTCAGCTATTGGTCCAGATAAATGTTAGAGCCAGAACCTCACACATGATCAATAAAAGAAAATAATCAAAAGTATGGATGTTCATTGTTTTCTCTAGTGTACAAAAATTTCATTTCAGTGACTGATTCCGTTCTGTCGTCTGCAGTTGTTTTGTTAATGAGAATCTGAGGCAGGTTTCTATTGTTGTGTTATAGAATGCGGGAGTACATTTTTAGTTGTATATATGATTGCATGTCTTCAAGAGGTGTTTGAAATAAAGATGAAGATTCAACACCGTTTCCCATAGATGTGATAATTTGAGGTCTTTGTTGTCACATAACAGTGTGGTGTTGTCTTATTGATGTGGAATTGGTAGCGTTTATATTGTTACTGCTAGGACTTTGGTGGTGTGTCAGTGATGTTGGATCAACTGCAGATCTGACAGTCTTAGTTGAAGTTATAAATGAAGCCTGGGTTTAGACCAGGCACGGAAAGGTGTCAACGGCTATGTCTATGCAAGATGTGATTTGTGACATACAAATAGGCTGCTTTTCCATGTACCAGTGATTCATTATTTGTGTCCATGCACCCTGTCAATGTCCGCATAAAAAATATTGGCCCACTTGAAATACGCAGGGTCGTTCCATTTTTCTGCCAGTGGGTTTTCTTCACAGCTAGAATGGTTTTGCGGCTACAACAGTTTGAATAAGGTATAGGTTTGGTCACTTTTTCTTTCATCCAGGGCACTATCATTATAGTCTGCATGGGAAATCAATTTCGTAGTTGTGATGTTTTCCTTAGTGTTTTTTGAAAGCAAAAGACACTTTAAACAAACATTGCATATTGCGGAATTCAGTCTGGCAGTGAAAGCCATCTGTAATTAGTTAAGAAAACTGGAATGGGAGTCGTTGTCTTTTCTTGTTCTAATGATTGTTCAAAGTACTTATTTTATTGAGTGTGAAGATACAGCGCTGGGAGTGTTATAATGTTGTCAACAAAACAATTAATGAAAATAGCCTTTGTATCTTATTTACACAAATCTCTGTGTAACCTACAGCTATTAATTGTATAACTATGAATCGTTGCATAATTTAATGAAATGAATACTGAAATCTGCACGACCAAGAGAAAAAAGACAAAAGAGAGAGCATATAAACTTGTATTCTATTTTCATGTTGAACATTTTCACAAGAACAACATTGTGTGTTTAACATAAAACTATTGTGTTGTCAAAATTACATTATGATATCAATGTGCATTGCTGTTTGGATACACATGTACTTAAATACACTGCGCAAATTTATGACGAGGCTTCACATTATATTTATTAAATCTAATTAGTGTAAAGCAAGAAGAAGCAAGCTAGATTTATTATTGATTATTTATTATTATTATATTTTTAATGAGTTTTTATGTGGCGAGTATTCCTACAGCAAATTACTTGTGTCTTTTATTATTCTAGGGAGAGAACTCTGTTAGACTCATTGAACTAAAGCTAGAACAGTTATTTCCCTGCATTAATACAAATTGGTTGTTTGCCAAGTCCAGTCACATTGTTGCAAGTTGGTTGGGTAGCATTGCATTCATCTTATATGGTCATAAACAGTTGTGCTCTGTGAATGTTTGTTGTTGTTTTGAAGTGTAATACTAGTATGAACAGTTTCATTATGTGATATGTTCTGTTACTGACTTACTGTGATTACAGAAAAAGAATGCCATAGGTAGTGATGATGATGGTGCTAATGTCATTATGATGATTATGGTGTTGGTGATTAATCTGATAATGGCCTTGTTGATTGTTTTCATGATGCTCATGATGGTAATGATAATATATTATGATATACTTTAAATTATAAATTAATATTGGTCAGCTGAAATTCTTCTCATAAAGGAGGATTTGTGAATCTTATAAAAGTATAGTGTGACACAATGAACTTGGGATAACTAATCGATCATTATAAGAAGATATGGAAAATGTATTTTAGGAAAAATACAATTAATATGAATCCTGAATTTTTTAGCCAGATTTCATATCATTTGACTGTATTTAGACCCTCACAATACTTGTAACTGGTGGAAACTGTTAAAGGTCACTATAGGAGCGAGAATGTGTACCTGCCAGGTTAGCTCAGTCGGGAGAGCACTCGCTATGTAAGCGAGAGGTCCCGGGTTCGAGTCCCGGACTGGCTGCACAATGTTCTCACCCTGTGACAACATAGCATTTAATACTTTGTCATGTAATTGTTTTTTTCCAATTGTTGCGAATTGATCGGATTAATATTTTCTGCTCTATGTTCTTCTTTACTTGCTAATATGTTGGTATGCTTTAAGTTTACTGTTATTGTTGAAAGTCAAAAGTTATGCAGTAAGTAAAGATGGTCTTTGGACAGTTATAATCTTTAATTATTTTCATCTCATTATTGATATCTTGGAACTCAACAGTTGGCAGTTTAAGTTAAGCGTCATACAGTGATCTCACATTGCAGTTTAGCTTCGACCTCTACATACTTCATGTCACATGTCATGCAATTTGACCAGTGAATACTCGTATACTAGTGATAAATGTGTTATAGAAGAAAATCACTGGCACTATGCAAATATTGTGTATTCCCGCAATTTATTTTATCTTCTGGGTAAACTGTTCTGAAGCTGTCCATATACTGGAATACACGTTGACCAATCTTCGAATGCAAGAAAACCGAAACCAGTTCCGACTGGCTTCAAGTGTTCCTGGTCCCAGGGTTCACAGAGCATTCTATCTTGGAGTGTCTGCTTTGCTACTCTTAAGGAACATTTTGGGTCAGAAACCCATACTCATTATGCAGGGCAATCATTAATTACCCAAAACAAGGGAGTAATCCTTTTTGTCATTTTACCAAAGTATACTCTATTTTCTCTCTTGCCACATTTATAATTACAGTTGGGTCAAATTCTTTCACAACCCTAAACTTGGCTGATAGATGCACATGGGGTACTTGTTGTTTGGTTCCACCGACATTTCGTTTAACATTGACAAGGGAGTAACTTTACACTGATTTATGTTTATGCTTTATTTTTTGTACTTTTCTCTAAGTATCATTTGTATAACTTGTCTGCATCAGGTTTGAAACCCTTGTTCCATATGTTGGTTGTCTATTCTGTTCTGTAGTTTTCATTAATTGTAAACCTATTTATTTAAGCTTGATTTTGTCAAAAGCCTGAAGTTTATTGAGCAACTTTTGAGTCTGATTCCAGGGTAGAACCAGTACTTGCTGTATTTTAAGAAAGGTCATTCATGCACTCCTTTTTCGTTGTCTGGAACTGGCTATTCAGTGTGTGACAAACAATGCATTGTAAGGATGGGACTAAATGCAGTGCATCTGAGAATTAAAATAAACGACACATCTTGGCAAAATGAACATATCTAATCTGAAATACATTGATACCTCAGAAGCAGCACAGCCTGATTGCAAATACCAGTCTGGGTTTGATAGAGACCTTCATAAGCAGGAATTGAAAATGTATCGCTCATGAACACAGTCGACTCTAGCATTGTCTGGAACAAAGCACAGCTTTTCAGACCCCAATTGTAAGCATTATGTCACACTTGTTGCATCAAAACAATTCTACATGCTCGACCAAACTTTTACTCCAATATAAGTGTAGTCACATATTAGAAATCATTTTAAATTTAAAAAAAATAGAAATGCAAAGATGTTTTATCGGGGGTATTGATTAAAAAATTGTTTAAAACAATTTATTCTTTACCCAGAACCTAACATATGTGATATGAGTTTACAGTCATGCACAAACGTATAAACACAATTCATTATTTTAGAGTTTAGTACATGAACAGTTTTATAAGCCAAGATGAAACCATTTGGAAACAAGAAATGTCTTTTAAAAAAGACAATCGGCGTTAATATTAATATTGAGATATCATTTATTCCCGAAACATAATACAAGAGAGCCAAGATGACCGGTTACGTGGCTTCTCGGACCTCAGATTTTTCTGTTCTCACCTAGACAAGGCGACTTCTCGGACACCAGATTTTTTTAGCACCATAAGAAAACTCAGAGCCCAAAGTTAATGTGTGATTAATACAAAATTATTAATATGTGCACCATGAATAAAACGATTATACCGCCCCATGTTTTCACCAGTGATACACGAATAACCTAAATAATTTACGTTATCATCATTATTATATAAATTTGTCAGTCAAATTTAACAAATTAACAATGTACGAACATAATTGCGCGATTGAATTAAAATTATGTTGTATCAGACGCATATTGTTATTCAAATCTTAAGTAATATACCTTACCTTCATCTTGAAGTTATCTATACATCATGCATTCACATTTCGAAGTCAATTAATCATTTATACTGTGTATCCTAATGAAAAGCAATCTTCAGGGAATATTCAGCGCATTTGAAATAATGATGACTTCCATTTTTGATAACACAAACATAAAATTTCTTTAGACTATGGCGATTTTAAATTATATTCGCTAGGAATATGATGTATCAAGGGTTTCTGTGTATAATTGGTATTGCAAATAATGTATTTATGCTACACAAATGAAGTAAAAGTAACATGAATAACATTTCAACGCATTCCGAGGCTTATTTCAAAACATTTTATTTATTGACAGATATCTTTTTATAGGTTAATGTGCAATTCTATTTAATTATTTAAAAAAACGCAACCACCATTCAATTTCAAAGTAACATGTACAGTAAGTTTATAAAAATTGCCCATTTATTGAAAATTCGCTCTCATGATTCTCTGGACGCTAATTGATGCCTGTATATTATAACAGCTATACACCGGCAGCTAAACACGCTCTAATTTTAGAATGATCGTTAGTTTGGTGAACTTACTAGAATCAATTGTTATTTATAGAGCGTGCCGCGAGGCTAAACAAAACAGTGGATTAATTCTGAGAACAAATATCACATTCTGTTCCTGACATACAATGAGAAAATATGTTCATAATTATGTTCAGTTCTAGAGTGTATGTCGAAGATATGTTTATAACTTTATTTTAACCGCTTATGTAAACAATTATGGACATTTTAATCCCCCAAAGTATGCAACAGTTTTGGTATACATTAAACCATTGTTGTAACTTGCATTCCCTAAAAATAGAAAATTTGCCAAATTCTATTTGCATTCGATTTTCCCGCTACCTAATTATCGCAATAAATCTAGGTAAAAATGATCTTAGCTACGCCTAAACAGATTGCAAAATATATGAAATCAAATAGTGTTGATATCTTAACTAGCAACCATTTTGGCTATGATTTAATGTATTTAAGAGAAGAATGACTGTGTGTTTTTTTGAGTGTAGGGTGCCAACCCGCACCGACTGTCATACAGAGCGCTCAGCTCATCTTCGCCACGTTTCGCCACGTTTCCATGTGCTTCAGTATATGTCCTGTAGTCTGGGGATGTGGTGCTCTTGTTTCGCAGGAATTGTATTTATACACCCTGGTCATTGTGTTTTGTAGATTTGGACTACATTTTCTTCAAGAAGTTGATCTGGCATTACAGTTTGAATATGTTGCTGAATGTCAACCCTCATTTTTGGAACCCCTCCATTAAGATGGCTACTACGCATATATTGCCTCTTTTATGACTTCCATCTGATTAACTGCCTGGAAATTATAGTTTGTAGTGAACAAGTTCTTGGTTTGTAATTCGCTTCATTTAGTTTTGCATATATGGTCGCTGTCTAAAATAGCATATTTCTGTATTACACTTTGAATTCAAAGAAACCACATTACAACCATTTGTCTAATTTTATATAAAAACAAATTAAGGAAGTGTTTAGTTAGTTGTGGTTGTGAACCATTTGTGAGTCACATTACACAACTGACATGTTGCTTGCCCTGAAAGCAGAAGTCAGCTCCATAAACAGTGTACTTTAATATGATCTTTTTCACGAATACCAAGTACTGGTTTCACCCATGAAATAGACCTTCTCATATACCCCAAGTACTGGTTCTGCTCAGGAAATGGACTTTGTCACATACACCAAGAACTGGTTCTCTCCAAAGAATGGACTTTTTGACATACACAAAGTACTGGTTCTACCCATGATATGGACTTTCTGATATACATCATTGCTGGTTCTACCTAGGAAGTGAACTTTCTCTAAGACACCAAGAACCCATTCTATCCAAGGGATGAACATTCTGACAAACCCCAAGAACTGGTTGTACCTGGGAAATGGACTTGCTCAATCCACCAAGTACTGGTTTACACAGGAAATGGCTTTTATTACAAACACCAAGACCTGGTTCTACCCAGGAAATGAACTTTCTCTAACACACCAAGAAATGGTTCTACACAGGAAATGGACTTTCTCACACACACCAAGTACAGGTTACCCATGAAATGGAGTTGTTTAATAGCCACGCATCGGAATGACAAAGAGTTGTTTATAGGCCGATAAACAACGATAAAGTGAAAATTATTTCGATTTTATCATGCTTTGACATTGTGTTGCAATTGTAATTGGAACTACATTTTACTATTCTGCGCTCAGAATCAGACCTTCTTTTTGCGTTGTTGATGGGTAGTTTAACAACGATAATTTTGTTCTTTGTCTATTGAAAAATTAGCGACTATCATGTAAGAATGATAAATAAATACAATTATACGCACATACACTTCATGTACATCACGTACAACCTTTAATTGTTCCAAAAATAAGCTTAAATCCAGTCAGTATAGCAGTTGTTTAGGCTGTGCCATTGAGTAGTCCTGGGCACTTAATCTAAGAAGATTTTTAAAACTTGTTAACTGAAGTTGAAAATAAGTCCAAATCAGCATTTATATTAACACATTTCGAATTATATCGCTACTTCTTTGTCAAAATCGTTGAATCAAATAAATTTCTTAGTAAAAAAGATATAAAATGTTAAAATATTAACATCATAATTTTTTACTAATAGTCCTTATAACTACCAGCCCAGGTTATAAAGCAATTAGCGTCATATTTTGAATGTTTACTTTTTTAATGTTCTGAGCAGATAAACAATAATTATTGTGCTTCATAGAAAATTGTGTTTCTAGTCACTAGACGAAATATATAGCACATACATGGCTTATTTATTTTGCTGTTTTTTTTGCAAATTCCATTGTATGCATTGTTTAAAAATTCCGCGTGTTTAGCAATACCGAATGTATTTGGCATCTCGGTGTGTACATATCACATTATGAACAATACCCAGGCTTTAAGTACAACATGAGGCTTACGACGATGGTTATGATGATTATTTGGAAGATGATGATGATGACGGTTGCGACGATGATGATGATGATGACGACGACGACGATGATTAAGATGGCAACAACGATAATGCTGATGATGCTGATTCGGACGATGATGATGATGACGACGTCAACGACAATGATTAAGATGACGACGACGATGATGATGATGACGACGGCAAGGACGGTGATTAAGATGACGACGACGATGATGATGATTGCGAGGATGATGATGACCAAGACAACCATAAAGATGATTACTGCCACATATGATATTGATGATAATGACGATGATTACGACGATGGCGACGATGATGATGATGATGATGATGACGACGATGATGATTGTGATAATGATGACGACGATGATGATTGTGATAATGATGATTTAACCAGAGATGAGCCCATATCCTGTCCATATTGCTCTTTCCCCTTAAACCTCCTTGCGAAGATTTTAGCAAAGATTGACAGCAAAGAATGTAGACTCGTGGGACATTCGCACGGTCAACGCACCGTCTCAGGGAAGACTCCGCCGATATGATTTCCCACTGGAGAGGCTTGGGGACGGCAAAGCAACTGTACTAACACTGCACGATTCCCGTACAATCTCCGCGCATTCTCTACTGACTTGCTTTGGCCTGCCACCAAATTAACCAAATACGCCGTATCCCGTAGCCACCTACGATGCCATAAAAGTGAACCGACAATCCAAACTGAAATTAACTGACTTAATAAGGACAACACAATTTAATATTATTAGTTGGGTTATAAATTCGCTGTTATATGTATCAAAATAGTGATACGTGATAAATAATCCGTACTCTTAATTTAAAATAAATATTAAACAACAACAACTTTGGACTTTCTCAGTTTCCCGCCTCCCCGGGAGTCCGTGACCAACTTCAGATGACGTCATGCATGTAGGCACTGTCAACGTATTTCACGGTTGTTAGACTTTGTGAATATTCTTTTTTAATTCCCCCTGAATATCACATCCACGCAACACAACGACTGAGGTGAATTGAAACGGAATGGATTGTTGTAATTTGGGCACACAAAATTATTTCTGTTGAATGAAGTGAGAACTTAACAATAACCCATGCAATTAGACTACAATTTGCATTTCCGTGTTTAAAAGATGTATAGAAAGCTTTTCTTCTCTGAGTCAGTATATTTCATGGGCCAATCTTGCGAAGAATTTGGTCACGTTACGTCGTATACATCAGTAATATGATATACGAACATAAAGGATTGGATGCTACCTAATAGGACGCTTTTTTACGGAATTCCGTTAGGGCCATCGTTATTTTCGCTTGTGAATGTAAGAATCTGAAACACGAAATCGCGAAAGTACGATGACGAAAACGCGGAAACACGATGACAAAAATGGGATAGTACGATGACGAAAACGCGAAAACACGATGATGATTAATGCGTCATCGTATTATTGCGTTTTCGTCATCGTACTTTCGCGATTTTATCATCGTACTTTCAAGATTTTGTGCTTTTGCGTATTAATACTTTGGCCTTTCGGCACGTGCCATGCAGTAATTCTCCTTCCACTTGGTTGTTGAACCAAAACATCCAACATAATGTCAGATTCAGAGTCTGATTATGAAGGTAAACATTAATTCAGAGTACAAGATGATTGGGTATTATGTTTTCAACTGATATGTTCCTTTTTGCTGTAATGTATTTTTACGCATGCGTACCGGAAGACCAAAGGACGAAAACGCGAAAACACAAAATCGCGAAAGCACAATACGATAGCGAAAACATGTTGACGAAAACGCGAAATAACGAAATCGCTTAACTGCAATGTCGGAAACACGATGACGAACACGCAAAATTATATCGCATTTTCAAGATCGTGTTTTTACGTTTTCGTCATCGCACTTTCGCGTTTTCGTCATCGTACTGAAGTGATTTCGCGTTTTCGTCAACTTGATTTCGTGTTTTATGTTTCAGAATATTAAGTATTCGCATTCATAGGCGAAGGCCCTAAGGGAATTTCGTACTTTTGTTGTGGCTTTAATGTACGAAAATAAACACGTTGCATGTACACATTACTTCCTAGTGTCAGTTGTGAATGAACTCGTATGTTTCTGTTAAAACTATTATTGTAATGGTAAGCATTTGCACAGTTCACATACAGAAATCATAAAACGTGCCTTGTTTTTTTACTACCGTAAATTAGTTTTATTTCTTCTTTAATTGTATTGTTCACATGTACATGTACGTTAGCATTTAACACGTGTTACCTGCGGAGTATATTTTCTCACGTTATATACCGGTCAATCGTTGGTTGCTATATATTTTACCGGACATGGTTCTGTCATAAAAGTCATTTCACGTTGTTTTGGGGCGATGCTATTTCACGCAAATAGACTCATTGTTATTTCCAACGGTCATAACGGCTGGTTATTTCACGTGGTTAAAACGCTTAAACATTTTGCATGGTTGTGCCGCATATTTGAAGCACATTGTTGTAGGGTTATTTAACTTATTTTACGTGATTGGGACGCATTGTTATTTTGTTTGATTGCATAGCGGTGTCTTGACGGGTGGATGTAACACGTTGCCAGAAGGACAGACAAAATAATTTATTTATGTCTCACTTGTGTACACAAAACAAATAATAACGCAGTATAAAATCATGATATATATGTACAAAACCCCTCAGAACAGAGCTATGAGAGACGAACATTCTAAATATCTAAAATACACGAACGCTATTAAAGTCTTAAACAGATGCTTAAAAAATACAAACAAGGCAACGTACGATATTCGATGCAAACGTTACTTATCTTCGGACAATCATAAAAAACGTATAAAATATGTACAAGAAATACAATAAATAATGTTAAGAACATAGGAATATAAGTATACATGCATATACTGTAAGATTAGTAATTTGCTATGAACAAAATTAAATGCAATTATATAACAAAATTAAATGCAATTATATAGTATACAGATGGTTTCGTCGCTAAATTAAAATATCATGACAGACTCTGACACTATATTTACTTATGCCATCATCTGACAGCAAAAAGTTCATGTATTCTTTTGGATTTAAGAGGTTGAAACCAGGGTTTACCAATAATGCCTTTTCTACTAAAACAATTATAATATTTGTACATAACGGACAGATTAAGAATGCATAGTGTTCATTTTCTACATAGTTCGTACAAATAAAACAATATCGTTCGTTAGCCGGTACGCCTTGAAAACGTCCTGTTTCTATTCGAAGAGGGGCAGCACCACCATCGAAACTTCGCCAGGGCACTTCGTTGCGCTCAACTCATCACGCGGCACTTGACTTAAGGTTCTGCAGAAGTGTTTATAGTTCCACACCACTGTGTCGTAGAGCCTAGACAAGACTTCATATATCCAATTCGCCTAGCTTTTTAAAATAAGAAATCAGTAACCCTAGCGCTCTGGACGCTGCCTGTGCTGCTACGTGTTTGGCGGCTACCGAGTTGTCTAATGTGTCAGTAATAACGAGGCAGTATATCAATTAATATCTGTAAACCGTCTGTGTTTGCTACCAATATAAGGTCATCAGCTTAGAATAGTAACTGAACAATTTTCCATCAACATCAATACAACTGATGCTGTTATTTGAAAGTTCACTTAAATCGTTCATGTACATATTAAGCAGTGTCGTGGACAATAAATACCCCTGTTTGAAGCCGATGTTCGCGGCAAACTAGTCCATTAAATA
This sequence comes from Congeria kusceri, assembly GCA_027627225.1. Taxonomy (NCBI): domain Eukaryota; kingdom Metazoa; phylum Mollusca; class Bivalvia; order Myida; family Dreissenidae; genus Congeria; species Congeria kusceri. Next base: position 1,493,552 of record CM051030.1, read on the forward strand.
GTTATTTATTTGGATGTGGCGCATGATTGTGTTACGCGTATGTGACACGTGGTTGTGTTGCGTGGATGTGACACGTGGTTGTGTAACGTGGACGTGACGCGTTGTTGTACTGTGTGTATGTGACGCGTTGTTGTATTGCATGTATGCGGACAAGAGGTTGTGTTGCGGTTATGTTTATTGTATGTCACACCTGGTTGTGTAACGTAGATGGGACGCATGGATGTGATGCATGTATGTGACACATGGTTGAGTTGCGTAGGTGTGACGCGTGGTAGAGTTGCGTAGATGACACGTGGTTGTGTTGCTTGGCTGTGACGCGTGGTTGTGTTGCGTGTACGTGACACGTGTTTTTGTTTCTTGACTGTGACACGTGGTTGTGTTTCTTGGCTGTGACACGTGGTTGTGTTGCTCGGCTTTGACGCGTGGTTGTGTTGCTTGGATGTGACGCGTGGTTGTGTTGCTTGGCTGTGACGCGTGGTTGTGTTGCTTGTCTGTGACGCGTGGTTGTGTTGCTTGGCTGTGACGCGTGGTTGTGTTACTTGGCTGTGACGCGTGGTTGTGTTGCTTGGCTGTGACGCGTGGTTGTATTGCTTGGCTATGACGCGTGGTTGTGTTGCTTGGCTGTGACGCGTGGTTGTGTTGCTTGGCTGTGACGCGTGGTTGTGTTGCTTGGCTGTGACGCGTGGTTGTGTTGCTTGGCAGTTTAGCGTTGTTGTGTTGCGTGTACGTGAATGTGTTTTGTTTCTTGGCTGTGACACGTTGTTGTGTTGCTTGGCTGTGTTGCGTAAATGTAATGCGTAGGTGTTACGCGTCGTTGGAATACGTGGTTGCGTTACGCGTTTGTGACGCGTAGTTTACCGGTATATTAAAATAGAGGATTCACCATGTATATGTTTCTAAGTATAGTGTTTTAAAATTCTTTTTAATTTTAATATATCTTCAATTTATGTTGGAATAACTTAAGAATATTTATAAATATGGGCCGATGAATCCTTATTGCATTAAAGACAAAATGATAAGAAAACAAGAGATAGCGCCTTTAAAGTTTGTAATAGGGGATTACACACTACTGGTACATTGTTACAAAATCTCCGTGCACGAGTTTTCTCAGGTTATCTATCGTTAAAGTAACGATTCACTTGTTTCGTGTACGCCTTGTTTTGTATAAACACACAAATATTTGTAAGAATTTAAGTGTTTTGGACCGTGTTTATATAGGTGTTGGGTAATTCTGACGTAAAAAAGTGGACATTTCTTATATCTGGAATTTTTAACGTATAGTGGAATTTAATTGTATATATTTGTGCATCACATGTTCAAAGTGCGAATGACTTTTTGAACTCATGGCGATATGTGAATATTTATTTACTATTTCCATCATTATTTGTGAACATTTTGTGACTGGTGGAACTAAACTGCAAACAAGAACGTGGACTTTGCAACGCGGCGGCGCTGTTGTCGGGAAGTTGAAGTCAGCCAAGATAAGTTACGTTTAAGTTGTATGTTACAAGGATTTAATTCAATACGGACATGCTGTCTGCCTGGTATTTTCCATTTGCGCATAGAAAACAGTATAACACGTATAATGAATAACATATTCGAACCCGATACTTTTCTATTGACAAAGAACAAAATTATCGTTGTTTAACTACCCAATAAACAACGCAAAAAGAAGGCCTGATTCTGAGTAGAGCATATATAGTAAATGTAGTCTGATTATGAATGCAAAAATATTTGTCTAATCATATTATAATCGTAATAATTTTCGCATTTTCGTTGTTTATCGGCCTATAAACAACTCTTTGCAGTTCTTATGCTAATGCCTTAGAACTCCAAATCGTTGTTTATTGGCCGATAAACAACGAAAAATCGAAAATTATTTCTTAATTTAAATATAGTTCACACATGTATGTTTTAATTGCGTTATAGTGGATTTACGCAAAACGGATTTGCACAGATTTAAAAAGAGAGTAAAACAAGCTAAATGATATTGCAATGTGTCTATGTTGCAATATTCTTGGTTAAACATAAAATCTATTTGAATGTCTAGTTCATAATTATTGATTTAAATTCTATAATACAAACATACATTTATAGATAGGTAATGTTTTGATCCAAATAATTCAATTAGTCGTAATCAAAATGTTAATTTCGGGGAGAAAGTTGACGCATTTTATGTATATTTAATTTGATCTCATGATTTTTCCCCAAACGAAAAAGACAGTTAAAAAAGTTTTCACATGTTCTTCATATAGTTCATGAACTTGGCAGTGTGTTTCTGGTTCAGCATATGCAGTATAATGTTGTCCGTATGCCATTTATTTTCTCCTAACAATGACGCGTGTACTATGCAGCATGTACTTAAAGTTCAATTAAAAATATAGATGTTGAAGTATAAGTAATTAGGCGTCATTTGTCTGACAAATTGTCTGTACAATGAAAAATACCGTTTTGAACATTTTTATCTAAAAGAAGAACATGTTGACAACTGGGAATCAAAATTTCATATACGACACATTATATATACACATTTGCATGCTGTATACATTATGCGACACGGTATATCGGATGAATCCGTAGACTGATTGAAATCGAAACATTATGATTTACAAGAAATACTACTAGTACCTACAATATGCTCGTCAATAAGTCAATTTGACAATACGACAGTGCGCTCGTTTCCTTAAATCTCTGGATATTATTGCAACCTTCGCCTTACTCAGGAATCAAAACGTACAGTTTCATCATTTCATCAACCGGAAGGACGTCCCTTTAACTTTGCTGGACACTGCCGTCCCTAAGAAATCTTGCAACAGTCGCAGAAATGCTATTTGTACTTTTTTATGTTCAGTGTATTCAATTTTGAAATGCTTGCGAACGAAATTTATCGAATTCTGGATACAACGCTGTGTGAGGGTGTTTCTATACGCAGACGATCAGCTTTCGGTTCTTGCAAGTTGTTATTGTGTCGCATTGATCACACACTAACCCTAGACATGAACTGGGCGTATGCCCCTTTAACTTTGCCGGACATCGTGGTCCCTAAGAAATCTCACAGTAGTCACAGAATTGTTCGTTTCCGGTTCTTGCAAGTTGTTCTGTTGTTGCATTGATCACACACGCCTTCTCAACTCACTCCAGTCTTGCTAGATTGTATAAATGTTTGTATTTCTCGCCCAGACCATCGTACACACGACATCCCCGGTCCACTCGCGCTCTGTCTTCATTTTCGGTTAAATTGATTCGGGACTCCTCAGTGAAGACAACGTTAGTTAGCGTCGAACTGCATGCCGTCTGGGTAATGCACGTTGTTTCGACGTAAAGTGTACTCCGAATTTCGGACGTCTTTATCAAAGGCCATATTCACATACCACATCCGCGCAAAAATTATTGTTTGTCTTGTTCTGGGATGTTAACTTACCTTTTAATGTCTTCTGCGGCGGTCTGTTACACTTCTGGTAGCGGCGAAATTATGACGAAGCGTTGCTAACGTTCTCGACAGTCGATGAAACATTAGAGCTCCCAGCTAAATTATAGCAACATATTAAAAATTCTTATTTAGGGCACGCGTTAGACATTTATTAAGTAACAACGTAAATGGCTCGACGTAGGAAATCATTAACCATCTGTATTAATTCCATATGTAAACACGTGACACAAAACTGTGTTCTTCCATTTGACAGATGACGCATATTTTGATAGTTTGCCGTTTACAATTATTGAGATAGTTCATAAGTCATGTGAATATTCATTTTAATATTAAAGTGTTCTGTATCATTTGAATTACGCACAGCTGCGCGTCGTTACACAGACGCACCGATCCGCCATTCACGAAAGAGTAACCTGAATTGAATTTCGTGTCTTAATTTTAAAAGTTTCTCAAATTTATATTGGTGCAAATAACAATTTTTTTAATTCCATATTACACATAAGCATGTCCGGTCTTGTGTATACGAAATGAAGTATTCTTACATGATACGCGTTATTTATTTATTTTTGATTAAGAACTACCAAATACACAACGCAAAAAGACGTTCTGATTTTGAGCGGAGTATAGTAAAAAGTAGTTTTAATTACAATTGCAAAAATATATATCAAATCATGTTAGAATCGAAATTATTTTCGCATTATCGCTGTTTATTGGCCAATAAACAACTCATTGTCGTTCTCCAAATCATTGTTTATTGGCCGATAAACAACTCGAAATCGAAAATTATTTTTTAACTGAATTAATGAATTCATAGTTGCTTGTATTATTTCGCTGTGTATTCATTAATTCCATTAGTATTGCACATGACATAGAAGCTACATAGAAGTATGTTCAGATACGTGGTTTTGTATCGGATTGTCCGTGTTGGTGTTTGTTGCTGAGTTGTGTGTTGTGTTAAAACTTAAAATATCCTTTTGTTTATTTTTTAGCTTCATATAGAATACAGGTTCGAGCTGCACCGCTTCAGTTACAGTCGAATCACGATTATACGAATGGTCACCTGACCACAGCCATTATTCGTACAATCGTATGCTATAAGTCTATGTTTTGTTCGCAATTGACCTCTGTAATGTGAAGGCTAGAACTGAATCATACAATGTGGTCATGTTCATGTTCATGATTCATCTCGCTGGACATTGTTCTTATTACTTTGGACGAAATGTTTAACAGATAAACGCAAATGCGATGTTGGTAATATATAAAAATTGAAATGAGTGATGGTATAAATTGTAATTAATTGCACGTCATCATCATCCTTGTCATCATCATCCGAATAGCAGCAACAACGACATGAATAACATTATGATGATTTTATTTCAAAAGTAAAGTTCTGCAGAAGTTCAACTATTTAATCTCTCCATACAGTGAACGCCGTTGTTTGTTCAATAGTGTGAGTGAATATGGACTGTCGGAATGACTTAAAGGCTCTTTATGTAACATGGAAGGGAAATTATGCCTGTGGTTTTATAAAATTATAAATGTATGATATAGTTACAACTTGCATTTACTTTTTAGATATTCAGTCATTTATAACCTGCAACACATCATTTGCACATATAATACGAGTACACCTACGTGTTTGCCGATGAGGGCAACCGTTGTCAAGTTCCCTGTGTGTAAATATTTCTTCCTGTAGCCAGTCTAACATTTTGATTTTTGTCTGGAACATTTCACTAAATGTTAACCCCAAAATTGCCTGGTGAACTTTGCATGGTCTGGGAACTATAATGGGTGTTGACAGTGCACCGCGGGCTCGTTGATAGTGGCGTTCAGGGCAGAGTACTGTTGTTGCTTGGTAGAGCAGGAGGTATATCGAAAACCCGAAGCGGGTCGTAGGTTATGTTAAATCCGAAGTGGATTAATATAATTGCTTAAGGTTACAGTATACTAAATATTTCAGGTGTGCAATGCTATACTCTCTAAATAAATCAACACCATTTATTTGAAGACCCAATTTTCTGTATAGTCACTTGCCATGACTTTATTTTTGAATATTTCTTTGTACGTGTGGTAGGAAAAACATTGTTGTGTACTAAAAATTCACTGTTTCGCTTGAAGGTTGGAGACTACATGACGAGACTTTGACAGTTGGCAGTATACCTTCAACTGGAGAGTAGCCGGTAAAAAGATGGCCGTAAAACAGTGAACTTTGATTCGCGTCGAGTTCTTTCTTACATATCACATGACCTATCTTTTTTATTGTCTAAATCAATTCGGCTCGGAATGCTATTTAAGAAAAGGTATGGTTATGAGGGTCTCTACGCGCAAAATGTTGAGTTTATTTTTTGTTGAATTTATTGCTTTTACATTGAATTTGTTAAGGAAATCTTTTAGTATATTGTGACCTTAACGATTGTGTAGTCCCAAGGGGACATTTGTGAAGGAAGTTTGATGGTGTGGTGTATCTGTGTAGGATTAAGACGGAAAACAGCATTGGGGTAAATATAAATCAACACTATTTTTCAATACATTTGTACTTGTTTTTACTACGTATATATATACATTGTAACATGAGCATTTGATTACTGGCATTTATGTTTGTCATTTATAATGTGCATGTTTAATTACCGTTCATACATTTATTGATGTAACTTGTTAGGATTTTGACAGTGATACATTTCATTATTCTCAGAGACCGAAATAATGTTTTATATAGATGGTGAGCGTCCATTGAAGGGGTCTGAGGTCGAAGGCTGTAGATCGAAGTTCATAAGTCTGAGGTCGAAGGTTGTAGATCGAAGTTCATAAGTCTGAGGTCGAAGGTTGTAGATCGAAGGTCATAAGTCTGAGGTCGAAGGTTGTAGATCGAAGTTCATGAGTCTGAGGTCGAAGGCTGTAGATCGAATGTCATAAGTCTGAGGTCGAAGTTGTAGATTGAAGGTCATAAGTCTGAGGTCGAAGGTTGTAGATCGAAGGTCATAAGTCTGAGGTCGAAGGTTGTAGATCGAAGGTCATAAGTCTGAGGTCGAAGGTTGTAGATCGAAGGTCATACGTCTGAGGTCGAAGGTTGTAGATCGAAGGTCATAAGTCTGAGGTCGAAGGTTGTAGATCGAAGTTCATAAGTCTGAGGTCGAAGGTTGTAGATCGAAGGTCATAAGTCTGAGGTCGAAGGTTGTAGATCGAAGTTCATCAGTCTGAGGTCGAAGGTTGTAGATCGAAGGTCATAAGTCTGAGGTCGAAGGTTGCAGATCGAATGTCATAAGTCTGAGGTCGAAGGTTGTAGATCGAAGGTCATAAGTCTGAGGTCGAAGGCTGTAAATCGAAGGTCATAAGTCTGAGGTCGAAGGTTGCAGATCGAAGGTCATAAGTCTGAGGTCGAAGGTTGAAGATCTAAGTTCGAAAGTCAAAGGTCGTTACTCGTATGTCGTATGGGCAGGAGAACATATCGTTGGAACATATACACGCAAGGAAAGTGACTAATGTAGGAAATCTAAAGACTGATAGAAAAACAATGTGACTTCAAGGGTGTATACATATCTTCAAATCATATACCAAGATATTCAATTGAGAGAATAAAGAAAGTGTGAAATAGCAAAACCCCGGCTGGACTAAATAGTGTGAAATATTATGAAGTGTTATATCCATGTTTTATATTTAAAGCATGCATGTGGTTTAATTATATGTAATGCATGTACTTTGTGTAATCTTTGCTGATATATCTTAGATTTTTAGTAAACATCTTTAACATTTATATTTGTGTTATTACTACAACATTTTCAGAGACGGGGACTCGAATCGAAATTGTCACTTCGTTTCAACCGTGTGTCGGCCGATGAAGGCAGCTGTGTGTCAGTCGATGAAGGCAACCATGTGTCCGCCGATGAAAGGCAACCGTGTGTATGCCGATGAAGACACCGCTTGAGGTCGCTCGCGAGTTCCCCTCGGTCTCTTCTGTCTTTATTAAGTCCAAAACTCCAATACAACTTCCGGTTGCTTCAAGACCACTTCCGGTTGCTCCAAGACTACTTCCGGTCGCTCCCTAGTCATCCTCGACCTCTTATGTCTATATTAAGTCCAAAAACACAAGATCAAAAGACACGTTTGCAATCATAATCATACTGTCCATTAGGATTTTCTATTTCATCCACAGCTTGTGAAAGAATGCGATTTTCATGCGAATTATCTAAAGATGTCATTTCGAGTCCATGATATCAGCAATCTGACTCAAAATTAAATCATCTGAATCTAAGACATCCATAATGAAGTGTTTATCCCTTGAAATCCTAGACTATAATGACTGCACTGAATGGGACACCTGGCGACAGCGCTAAAATTTGGAAACGACACTCATGATTCCAGGCATGCCAAACATCACGTGACCTTATGACGGCGCTAAATTTGGAAATAAAACACGTGTTAGACATCACGTGCCGTCTAGGAAACACCCATGGGATCGACATTGTGGAAAGTTTCGATTCGATAGGTTAATATGGTATAAAACACTTGTAGCACCCTTAGACCTCAATATGTTAATTATTTAATCTCGGCCTGAGGGCTCGTTAAATAACTAACATATTTCGGTCAAAGAGTGCTACAACTATTACTTATCTCATACAGCTTACGTTGTTATAATCTTCTGAGAACTTATTAGTCGGTTTAATTTATGTACAAGATACAATAACATGTTAAATAACAGTGAATTAGAATTTTTCTGTTTGGTACGAACACAAACTGATATTTGGTTGTGATGATTGTGTCCGGATATATTGGAATTAGTCCGACTTATGTGTAAAGACCCATTCCGCGCCCCGGTTTTGTAAATAAATATCACAGCTACGCCCGTCCAAATGCGTCTCAATGCTCTGCTTGTGTGGGTCATGTCGAGCTGACGTGTAAACCGGACGTTTACAGACCGGAAGCAAATGACGGACCGTCCTGACTTAGGTCCAAATCCGGCTTCCTCCATATTGACTGGTACACGTGCACCGTGTTTTTTTGACGACGGAGAAGAATACGATTAGCTACTTGCGATTTACGCACATAACAAACAAAGTAGATCTATTGTTTCGCATTCCCGCCCCGCACAAACTCATTATCATGTTTATTACACCTTAACTACGTTGAAAATAAGTATTTGTGTTTGGAACACAACATCACCAACAACCATTTATTATCTCTTAAGCATACAATTGCTTTTTAGCCAAATGTAAAAGTTAACACAAGTGGTATACATCGATGAGAAAAATATTAAATTAGGTATTGATAGAAGTTAACAATGGAAATATGTATCCCTAACAAAGTAATAAATATCACAGTGCTTTGGAACATGTGCACGACAGATACTAAATATCGGCGGACTTTACTTGCAACCTTTTTGTCAAAATCTTCAAACTATGCATTTCTTTGTCAGACTAAACTCGTATTATAGAATGTCCTTATTTTTTTTAAACATTTGTAAATACCAGCATGTAACTCTTAACTTGGAGAACACGTGACCATATGGTTTAACAACAATATTGTGTGTCCCCCTCCCACGAAAAGAAATGGCCACGACTTAAAATATTGTTGACTTCGTTGATGAAAATGGACCATTGTGAAACTGGACATGCAAACGCTCGTCTGATGTTGATTATGAGAATTTCTAACACAAACCTTAAAAACCTATACAGCAGTATAACATTCACAGAAATTATCAGTGCTGATAACAACGCCAGGCTGAGGAATGTTTGTGACCTCGAAACTAGGCTTTCCACAATATTAAAGTTATGCATCTGCATTTATTTTTCAGTTTTTTTTTTCTTGTAATTTGTTACAAAAAGTTGACCATAATTTTTATAATAATTGCTTTCTCGTATAATAGTTTTCTTGATTATTACAAAGTGTAAAATCTTTATTCGTGATCGTCACAATCACTCTGTACAATCTTCATTCGTGATGATACCAAATTAAACGATAAGTTTTCCCGATGATGACGTAATGTACGATATTATTCACTATGATTACAGGGTGGACGATCTTCATTTGTGATGAATAGATACTGTACTACCTTTTGTCGTGACGGTCAGTGTACGATACATTTTTTGTGACGATACCATTCTATATGATCTTTGTGTATGATGATCACTTAGTGAACCGTCTTTATTCGTGATGATCACACATGTAAGATCTGTATTACCCGTGATCACTTAGAGCACAGTCATTATTTGTACGGCCTTTATTCCCTATGATCACTAAATGTATTTTTCTTGATCACTGAGTAAAAGATCATCAACCCATTGCCCTACTGTACGATCTTTATCCAATATGATCACGTGATATCAAAATTGTAAGACATATTAATAAAGAGTCCTGATATTGCAATGGTGTGCTGCCATTGCCTGTGATAAGCTAAACTAAATCGTTGACGATTCAGACCGATAACACTCAAGATCTATACTAAATGTTGTTTTGTTGGTGGTGTTTTTGTTGTGAAACGTCGTTGTGACGCCTGGTTGTGTTACGTTGTTGTGTCGCCTGGTTGTGTTACGTTGTTGTGTCGCCTGGTTGTGTTACGTCGCTGTGTCGCCTGGTTGTGTTACGTTGTTGTGTCGCTTGGTTGTGTTACGTCGTTGTGTCGCATGGTTGTGTTACAGTGGTGTGTCGCCTGGCTATGTTACGTCGCTGTATCGCCTGATTGTGTTAAAATGTTGTGTCGCCTGGTTGTGTTTCGTCGTTGTGTCGCCTGGTTGTGTCACGTCCTTGTGTCGCCTGGTTCTGTTACAATGTTATGTCGCCTGGTTAGGTTACGTCGCTGTGTCGCCTGATTGTGTTACAATGTTGTGTCGCCTGGTTGTGTTTCGTCGTTGTGTCGCCTGGTTGTGTCACGTCGTTGTGTCGCATGGTTGGGTTACGTTGTTGTGTCGCCTGGTTATGTTACGTTGTTGTGTCGCCTGGGTGTGTTACGTCGCTGTGTCGCCTGGTTGTGTTACGTTGTTGTGTCGCCTGGTTGTGTTTCGTCGTTGTGTCGCCTGGTTGTGTCACGTCGTTGTGTCGCCTGGTTGTGTCACGTCGCTGTGTCGCACGGTTGTGTTACGTCGTTGTGTCGCATGGTTGTGTTTCGTCGTTGTGTCGCCTGGTTGTGTTTCGTCGTTGTGTCGCATGGTTGTGTTACGTCGGTGTGTCACCTGGTTGTGTTACGTCGCTGTGTTGCCTGGTTGTGTTACGTCGCTGTGTTGCATGGTTGTGTTACGTCGTTGTGTCGCATGGTTGTGTTACAATGTTGTGCGCCTGGTTATGTTACGTCGCTGTGTCGCCTGGTTGTGTCACGTCGTTGTGTCGCTTGGTTGTGTTACGTCGTTGTGTTGCCTGGTTGTGTTACGTCGTTGTGTCGCCTGGTTGTGTTACGTCGCTGTGTTGCTTTGTTGTGTTACGTCGTTGAGTCGCATGGTTGTTTTACAATGTTGTGCGCCTGATTATGTTACGTCGCTGTGTCGTCTGATTGTATTACAATGTTGTGTCGCCTGGTTGTGTTTCGTCGTTGTGTCGCTTGGTTGTGTTACGTCGTTGTGTCGCCTGGTTATGTTACGTCGTTGTGTCGCCTGGCTGTGTTACGTCGCTGTGTTGCTTGGTTGTGTTACGTCGTTGTGTCGCATGGTTGTTTTACAATATTGTGCGCCTGATTATGTTACGTCGCTGTGTCGTCTGATTGTATTACAATGTTGTGTCGCCTGGTTGTGTTACGTCGTTGTGTCGCCTGGCTGTGTTACGTCGCTGTGTTGCTTGGTTGTGTTACGTCGTTGTGTCGCATGGTTGTTTTACAATATTGTGCGCCTGATTATGTTACGTCGCTGTGTCGTCTGATTGTGTTACAATGTTGTGTCGCCTGGTTGTGTTTCGTCGTTGTGTCGCCTGGTTGTGTCACGTCGTTGTGTCGCCTAGTTGTGTTACGTCGTTGTGTCGCCTGGTTGTGTCACGTCCTTGTGTCGCCTAGTTGTGTTTCATCGTTGTGCCGCCTGGCTGAGTTACGTCGTTGTGTCGCCTGGTTGTGTTACCTCCTTGTGTCGCCTAGTTGTGTTTCGTCGCTGTGTCGCCTGGTTGAGGTACGTCGTTGTGTCGCTTGGTTGTGTTACATCAGCGTGTTGCCTGGCTGTGTAAGTGGCACTTGGTTCTTTAACATGTTTACGTAGCCTGATTGTAATCACGTGCAAATGATTGTGTTTCTTGTTTCAGTAACTCCTGATAGTGGCGTGAATGGGTCGCGTGATAACGTTATAGATGTAAAATTATTGATAATAAATTAACAAAACATATTTGTTTTAACTATTTGGAAATGACCCTAGTGCGAAAAAGCAACCATTGTTTTTAATACATAACACACATAATTACAAATAATGTGCATCTTACACTCAAACATATTTATCTTATGTTTCTCTTGTTACTAATACATATTTTAAATTATTATCTTAACTGCGACGCGTTTCGATATTAATAATATGTTTTTTTTTATTTAAAAATAAAAGCAGATATGGTTTTTCAAATAATATTGCATACTGTCGGTAATACTTTTCAATTTCCAAAATTGAAAGTAAATTTCAAAAGCATAATAATTCATATGTAATTACCGAAAAAAAGCATTATTAATGTCCGCAATGTTTTAGGAAATTTCGGAAATAACAATCATTTTGAGTCGTTTTCGAAAAAGTCAATGCAAAAGCATAGCAATTCATAATATATTAATATTATAAAAAAGTATTTCATAACTGGAATAAAAAAAAATATAATAAAGGTATAGTTTACGTTCAAGGAGCTTTGTTTCCTATTGCACAATAAATGATATCAGATGATAGTAATGCGCTATGCCGAGACATGCACATTAAATAAATGATAAATAATATAATACACAATGAGATATTTGATAAAAACAAATCAGAAAAAGTAATTGAAAAAAAAACAACCGAGCGGGTATCGAACTCACGACTTAGGAGCCATACGAAGAAATAACAGTAGTCAGCGCTTTAAACACCTGCACTATTCTGCTTTGTAAGGGAACATGTGTAAGCTCTGCTTGTACAAAATACTCACAATTCTGACGTCAAAATGTGAACATAAAAGGGGCCATTCAAACACGACCTGTATTATAAATGATTCTTATCTCATAATGCGAAAACTATTTTGCCATTATATATAACTTATTTTATTATATGCTAGTTTTAATATCTTAATTTCAGATTTAAAAAAAAATTACCCCATTGAGGAACTTTTTGTTGACATAGTCCCTTTAACAGAATGTGATGTCAAAATCATCTGAAACAATAATTAAACCAGATTCATTAAAACGTATGCTTCTTGGAAAACAACCCGCACGAAATGATACCAGTTCTCATAACACCGAACTAGAGTAATATCCATTTATAGTTATATACCTTACCCTACAACGTATGTGTCAATAAATCCTATGATCCTTCACTTTGTATGCAACAAAATATATATGTTTCGCTTTTGTATGATTTATATAAAACGTTCATTCTAACATGACACGCACAGAGTTTTCTATACACAAAGAGCACAACTCACCGTTGTTAAACTACCAATAAACAACCCGAAAAATAGTTCAAAACTGTAAAAAATAATTTGCATTGTTATTGCAGAAAATGTTGTCAGGTCATGTGAGAATCAAAATAATGTTCGCATTATCGTTGTTTATCGGTTAATAAACCCCGATTTATCGATCTGATGCCGTATATAACACCACTTGGGCTAACGCCGTCGTAGTTTAATTCATACGCATCAGAATTCCAAATCGTTATTAATTAGCCGATAAACAACTCTATAAATCAAACATTGTTTATTTAATAATGTACGCAAAGCATGTCGGTTCCAAACGAACACGAAATGTTGTATTTAGTGGATAATATCGTATAAAAAAAATCGGAGTAGTGATCGGGATATCGTGAGTTCGAACTGTTTTTTTTTTTGGCAGTCTCATTAGTTTTGCCAGATAGTGGTAAAAAACATCATACACGTACGAACGTATACATAAAGGATCACAAATCAACCAACAGCTTGCAGTCACTGACGCATTTGTATTGATTCGTGTATAAAGTAACAGTGTTAGACCGCATGTACATGTTTTTAATTTTCTTTATTAAAATTGAACTACATGCATATAATTATGTGTGCGTTTATGATAAACAAAAACGACCATGTTCAATTTCTTTTTTTGCATGTATTTATGCTGGCAAGATTATTCGCTTTCTAAAAATATGGTCCGTGAGTTATAAACATAATTCCCTTTCAACGTTCCTCCTGCCCAGGCGTCAGAATACGCTTGTTGGTCGGTACATAGACTGGTCTATAATTCCGGCCTGGTTCTTGACATGTGGAACTCTCTTCAGCACCAATTGTCGTCTGCACTTCTGCTCCGTGTCACATTTCCTGTTTTCGAGTTGCGGATTAGTTCGAGCTGGTTCGTGAACCGGAAGTCTACAAACCGGATGCGAGTGATTCCGTATGACCGGTACACGTGCACCAAGCTTCTCGGCGACATCGAGTGCACGATCTCCTTGAAATAATCTATTTTGCATGCCTTCAATCTATTATATTCTGGCGTACATGCTACGTAACATGACAGGACTCTTCTGATATTGGCAGCGAAGTTTAAAGGGGGTTGTTCACAGAATTTTCATATTTCAAATGCAAGCCTGTTAAAACAACTCTTTTTTTAGAAACAAACACTTGATACTGGTCTTGTATGACGTTGGTCTGATATTACTCTTGTATTCGTAGTTCTGGTATTACGTGATTATATCATAACATAAGGACTAAGACAATTCTTGTGTTGCTTTGTTTTTCTGACTGCTAAATGTACAATATTTTAGCGATAATTACTTATTGTACTATCTTTATTCGTGACGATTACTTAGTGTACGATCTTTATTCGTGACGATTACTTAGTGCACGATCTTTGTTATTGAGGTTTACTTAGTCTACGATCTTAATTCATGAGGATTACTTAGTGTACGATCTTTATTCGTGTTGAATACTTAGTGTACGATCTTTATTCGTGATAACTACTTAGTTTATTATCTTTATTCGTGATAATTACTTAGTGTACGATCTTTATTAGTAATAACTACTTAGTGTGCGATCTTTATTCGTGATAATTACTAAGTGTACTCTCTTTACTCGTGACGATTTCTTTGTGTACGATCTTCGTTCTTGATGTTTACTTATTGTACGATCTTTATTCACGATGATTATTTGTATATGATCTTTATTCGTGAAGAATACTTAATCTACGAGCTGTATTCGTGATGATTGCTTCATGAACGATCTTTAGGCTTGACAATGATTACTGTATGTTCTACCAAATCTGGCATTCCATATTTAAGAAAAAGACGATCTCGAATGCATGTTATTTAATAATGTATTTCACTTTTTATTAAATTGAGCAATATTGTTTATATAAACCTGTCGAAAAAAATAGATACAGTGATAAATAAAAAGCCCCATTGGTTTGTAGTGAAAATGTTCTTGTTATAACAAGAAACAGTCGTCGTGGTAGCGTTGTCAACGTATGTGTTCTTTAAATGTCGTTCTGGACCCGTATTCACAAATATATTCTGAGACTTAAGACGTAATCATAAAGAATATTTTTGAAACTGTTCTGTTCTAAGACGCTGTTAACTTTAATCTTTCTTGGTATTTATCAACTCTAATTACGGCATTCTTTATTTAAAACGACTGGTAATGACAATAGCGACGTTGGTACCCGGCATATTTGCGAACGCAGAAATATTTTTTCTTAAGTCTGAGTCTAAGTCTAAGTCTGAGTATATGGGATGTTGAATACGGGCTCAGATGCCAGGTTCATGATTATTACTAGAAATGTGAATATGATATACATTTTGCAAAATCAAGCATGAGTGTCGAAAATATTGAATGGGCAAATTGTTGACTCGACGTCGGAATCAGCAGTCGTGAGTTTCGTGTGCAATACATTCAAGTGCAGTTTGTTGCCGACCTTGAACATTTTAACAAATAGAAAGCCTAGATAGTGTTACTCATGTAATTGAAGCGTGAGACACCGGGGTTTTATAAATTACAGATTATATTAGTTTGTACCAAAATCACATACACCTGCTGTATTGCTCGTTTTTTACTACTCTATATTCAGAATCGTTTAATCATAAAAAATATGTCCTAAGTTATTAATGAATACTTTCTTGAAATTTAATAAATTTAACTTTTGTTTAAATATATTTTTGAACTTCTGTTTCACAAATCTTTTCACAAAATTAAGATATATTTCAGAAAAAAAATAAACCTACTTAATTTAACTGAAATTATTGATGCACTACATCTACGTGTGTACCTTCGAACTCTCGCTCATTTTGTGTGCCATGTGTGCTTTTATATAATAAAAAAATGGCAAAACGAATTCTTTTGAATGTACATATTTCAGCATTTGTAATAACAACAGAAGACAATTGTAAGACACATATTTTCATCCATCGTCATACATTTTAATGCAAACATTCCAAAAATGAATCGATCTTAATATAAAACTTAGACAATACTTTTCGATTTATCGTTGTTTATCGGCCAATAAACAATGTTGTGTTGTCGTAATGCATAGGAATTCTACCATGAGGGCGTAGCCCGAGTTGTTTAATAGCGACGCATCAAAACAACAAAATTATTTCGATTCTAACATGATTTGACATATTCATTGTATTTTTGCTATTTTTTCCCCTAATTGGACTACTTTTAACATAACTCCGCTCAAAATCGGAACTTCTTTCTGCGTTGTTTATTAGTTAGTTTAACGACGATAATTTTGTTCTTTGTCTATAGAAAAAAATAGTGAGTATGATTTTAGAATATTTTATAACCTGGTGACCAAGCTTTGGAATTATAATCAAAAGGAATCTAGCAACGCTCTCGAGGTTCAATAACCATCCATAAAAGCGAAAACCTGTACGATATTAAAATGCGACAATTATTTCCATTTTGGCATGATGTGACAAATGAACTCTGCAACTATGTACATTCTACGGTGTTCCGAGCATGTTCACGTTCGCACGCGCGTCACCGCTGTCCGTCACAGTTACGTCATTCAGTATCTTAATCAAATTCATTGTTACATAAGTTTCCTTTATAATAAGTGAAGAATGACGTCAGTTTTTAGACTATTTGTTAACGTTGTTCATTTAAAATTCTAACACGGCACGCGGCTAGTTTTCCATAGATAAAGAAGGCAAACAGCTGTGGGCTATTCTGCAACAAATTATGGGCGGAGGGTTATGTTTTGAAAATAGTTCCGGAATTTCGAAGAAATTGTTCCGTTAAATGCACGTGCGTAAACGCGCGATAGCAAAATTGTGACAAACAAATCATGTAGCGCAATAAATCGACATTTGTACTACATATTTTATATTTAAGTTCACAAAAACGTTTACGTTTTGTGAATATGCTTTAATTTGTACTTGTCAACATAATATTTTCACTGTATTTATAAATAAGTATGACGCCATTTGCTCAATGTTTATCAATGAAGCTGACGTCATTTTGAATTATTATTTATTGACGTTACAGAAACGCACGAGTAAATGTAGCCTTCTTTGCGCAAAATGGGCGGTGTTTAGATAAATATAGTTCTCATACATAACCTTTACAAATACAGACGATTGTTATATCAGATCGTGTTAGAATCGAAATAATTGACGGGTAAGCGTTCGTTATTGCGGTAATAACCAACGCACCAACGTTGTTACGTTTCCGATGTCAGTTATCATATCACTCGGCTATCGCCCTCGTGGTTTAATTCCTACGCAACAACAAAAACAACAACAGTAAGGTCGCAGTGGTGTAATGGATGTGGTGTCCGCCTTGCGATCGGGAGGTCGTGAGTTCGATCCCTACTCGGGTAGCGTTCCAATCTCTCTCAAGTACTGGTTCTACCCAGGAAACCGACCCGAGAGCGTCTCAGTAAGTCTCAAACTTTCGACACAATCGAGCCAAAATATAAAGGTTAAACTTAACCTAACTAGAACGATAAAAAAATAATGTTTAGGCCTAAGATATCAAACATGATAGTATAACAGTATTGCAATCAAATTAATTGCTAGTTTTTTTATATTCCCGGCACATTTTTTCCAATCTTTTTCTTTACTTTGCTTTTCAGGAAACGTATTCCAGAAACATCTTAAGCTTAACTTAAAATATTTTCACTTACAGAATTAACAGCAGTAAGTAATAAATTAATTATTTATAAACACTAAGCACAAAGCCCTCTAAATTTGAAAAAAAGTTTATGAAATATATATGTTTTCAACGTTAAAGATAAGATTTTAGTTAGAATGTTTCTGGAATACGGCACCTAATAATCACTATGCAAGATATTATCAGTCATACTGATTGTTTGTTATGTTTACATCTAGATAAATTCTGATTGGTCAGTTTCGTCTGCCAAAAATGCAACATGTAAAACACGTGCATGCAGACCGTGATATCATTGCAATCAGGGGCGTAGCTAGACCGAACTGGACCATACCGTACTCACAGTAAAAAGTTTAATTTACGCGTCTTTCATTTAGTAAATATTCTAACCCATATACGCATTTAGTTAATAATGTAAATCTAAATAATATATCCAACATATTTATTCCGATAGATGATACAATGTTATTGTCATTGTATTTCAATGTGTGTTAATGTTATTTGCCATTCGCATAGCTTGGTAAGCATAAGTTGCGAAATTAACTTTGCATAGTTACGCCCCTGGTAATCCGATTTGTTTTTACTATTTCGGTATAACAAATTTACTCTGAGCGTTTTCCACGTGGATTTTTTATGAGCGATCTTTTTCACAATTGATTGGCGTAAAATTTGCATCGCGTTTTTTGATTGGGTTCCTTATGTTGAAACATCGATTGTGATTTGGCGATGTTTACTGTACATTGAAAAAAGACGCGAACGCGCCATTTGTTCCTTGGTCCCGGACAAGATGGATGTCATACAATCTGACACAGTGGACTACTTCCAACTCATAACTCCAAACATGTGGTTATAATGGCTAATCATGTAAATGTAAGTCTAATACGTGTTGTATTTCAGTTTGTATAAATGAGACTTAGAATAGTTTTATTCAGTTAAATTTAACAATTACGATTGTAAAATATTGTTGCACTGTTATTTTGTGCGTTTATTGAGTGAATTATTTCTATTTATATAGCACTTCAATCTAGCGAGATGTTATCGTGTGTATTTTTGTAAAATTTGCACTTGTAACTCTTGTTTGAATTTACGAAATCTTGAAACACATGCTACACGTATTTACACAACTTTGTACAGTTAAACTTCTTTCGAACATAATACTTTTTATGTTGCCATGTTTTGGTAGCATAGACACATTTTGTATTCAATACATACACATTTCTTGTTCGAACTCCCACATTTTATGTCACGTGATCCAAGACGCCAATTAGTATCTGTCTCATAAAGACGCTTTCTTCCGGTTCCAGTCTTTAGGCCGCCAAGTTGACATCTAGTGCAGACGTATTCCGCGCTTCGACGGTGCTCGACGAGGCCGGTTGCTATTGGATACCAGAAACAGATAAGTCATAATTAAATCACGTATTCACGTAATTTACAAGTATAATTCAGCAAATAGGCAAAAAGGCAAATACTTTTTTTCTGTTAATAAAAAATGAATATTAAATATTTTAACTAGAAAGTGTGAATCTTCTTAAGCGCCTAATGTGTTATTACATTAAATACACTATTTCGATATTGTTGACATGAGTGCAGCTTTAACTCAAAATTCGGGTTTGGGGTGTACAAGAATTAGGCTTTATAAATGTTATAGATGGGTGACATTTGTATGAGTTATCAACATTAAAACTGATTTTATCTTGTCGGAAAAGAGGAGTGTTTGTTTCATTGAATTCTCAAGCCAAGGCCCTGTCAAATCAGGCGACAAGATGGAAAGGGCGCCCCCACTCTGTTGTCTGGTTTGTCAGGGTCATGACCTGGGAGTTCAAACGAATAAATACTAGTCTCTTCTGATGATAAAAATGCTCCTATCAATATTTTCCCCCAGGGGGGGGGGAGCGGCGGGCAGACCTAGGGGAATTTGACAAATTTTATTTTGGGGGGTCTAATTCCCCACCCTAGAGCCAAGCATATTTGTCTAAATCCCCTCAGTGGGAGATGCTATATATCTATCAAATGGCCCCGGGGCGTATATCACCGGGATCTAAAATCCGACCAAAGTCTATTTCTCTGGGACCCAGAATCAATTTGCGTGTCAATTTCCCGTCTGTTGGGAATCGCGTGCAGTTTAAGGTCCCGAATATGCCCGCCGCTCCCCCCCTCCCCCCTGGGGGAAAACATTGATGCATAAAAATGGGATGGATTGAATAAAAAGTTCAAAATGCCAGAGTTTTAGCTGCTATCTACGTTTATAATAATACCAGTGATGATGATGATGGATGGTGACGGTGCTGATGTTGCTGCTGAAGATGATGATGATGATTTATATTACCTTTCACAAGGCACTTAAAACAGAATAACATGATAATATTACTAGTTTATATGAAATATTACTAGTATATATTATGTAATATGTTACCCTAGTTCATGCATCTAAAATAATTAATGATTTATTAATTTGTCTATAGAATTTCTGCTTTGTATTTCAGATGCGGTGACCACAGTGACCGCTATGCTGATGAAGTGCCGCCTCTTCGAACTCTACTCCAACGATGCTTAGGACAACAAGAAAGCCATTCGGACCAGCGCTGGTTGCAGACGACAATGATGGCGGCGTTAGCACGAGCTAAGTTTTATGTTTATTCTGTTGATGACTGAGAATTTTCAGATTTAGCAGACGATAGCCGATGCTCGGTGCATAAAGGCTGTCCACATGGAGAGTTCGATGTGTAGGACGGCGATGAACTAAGCTAAGTGTTATTTTTCTGTTATAAATGTAATCCCCATAAGATATATTACTTCAAAGAATATGCGTCTTGGTTGATTCCGTAAGATACCCAGAATCCATTTGCGATTTCGACAAAAACACGCGTACATAAGCTGCTGAAAATGAGATTTTCAAGTAATTCGATGTCACATGAATCAAAGTTCACAGGAGGCGCGTCTTTTTTATGAAATATTATTTGAAATCAAATTCCTTTATGTACAATGTCTTTTATAGCAGAAGATATAAACGAAATGTTTGTTGTAGGCCTACTTTCAGACGATGCAGACGACAATCCAAGCTGGATGCAGACGACAATCCGAGCTGGATGCATACGACAACGATGCATGCGCAGGGAATTAAGGAAGGACAACAATATGACAATAAAAACCAACTGATTCGATGACTTTTGGCGGTAACATGTATGTTTTTTCGCGTGATATTAAAACATAGGCATTGAGTTGCGGAAGAACAATATTATGCTTCTATCGATTATATGTTTTGTGCGATTATTTAAATTGTAATTAATTTAAAGTAAACAAGTTATTGAATGGCAGTAACGGTCGATATATTTGAAGTTTAACTTTTGTTTTTGTAATTCTTGACGAAAATAAACGAACTATTTGATATACGGCCTCCTTTCAGACATTGCAGACGTCAATGCCGAGCTGGGTGCAGACAACGAAATTGCTTCTGTGAAGACCATGACGCATGCGCAGGAAACCTATGGAGGACATCACGATAACGAAAACCAATTGATTCGACGAGCGTGGACGTTAACGTGTTGTTATTTTTATTTTAAACTGTTCTTACTGTTTTTCGCGTGATAATATATATAGCTGTGTGGAAGATAATTATCATGTCTCTATATTCAGAACGTTTAATTTCACTAGTTTGTGTTTTTGTTTTTGGTAATACATTTAAAGATACTGAGCGGTGGTAACGGTCAGTACACAAAACCTTGAAGTATAGTGTTGTAACTTTCATTGTTTACACTGTATGTTGCCTATTATGATAATGTTTAAATTAATTATATGTTAGAAGCCTATGTAGCACCCTTTAGACAGACAACAATCCCACCCCATTGCCGAAGATAACTACACCCTTTTACGGAGGGCAACCACACCCCGTTACCGAGGACAACCACACTCCGTTGCCGACGACAACCACATCCTGTTGCCGACGACAACCACACCCCGTTACCGATGACAACCGCAACCCGTTACCACCAACAAAAACACCCCGCTGCCGAGGACACAAAATCCCGTTGCCAACAACAACATCACCCCGTTACCAAGGACAACCACACCCCGTTGCCAACAACAACTCCCGTTACTAACAACACCCCGTAGCCGAGAACAACAACATCCCGTTACCAGCAACAATACCCCGTCGTCAACAACAACACCCCGTTGCGGAGGACAGCATTAATCCGTTGCTGAAAACAACAGCACCCCGTTGCAAACATCAACACCCCGTTGCCAACAACAAAAACCCGTGGCCATCAACAACACAGCCCGTTGCCAACAACAACAACACCCTTTTGTCAGCAACATTATCCCGTTGCCAACATCAACGACACACTGTTGTCAATAACAAAAACGCCCCGTTGCCGACGACGAACAACTTCGATTTAGACGACCTGTGTACGATGCAGTGGACTGTCGTAACTCCAAGCAGACGGCATACAATGACGCATGCGGATGCGGCCAGCTAAGTACAATAAGACAACAGTAATACAACAGAACGTAAAAACAAATACCGTTAATTGTGATCATATTGTTTTTATTGTACAATATATTTTCCTGCTATTCGTACGGTATTACAATATTACTTTGTTTTAGCAAAAAAAAACCTCGTACATTGTTTTCTGGTAGTTTCATTCAAATAATCCAGATTAAATCGTAATTTATTCTTTAAGGTTAAAATGTTATTATTATTAATCATATGAACTTTCTGGTAGTTTTATTTAAATAATCCAGATAAAAATCTTCATTTATTGTTTAAGGTTAAAATGTTATTATTAATAATCATATGAATGAACATCAGCTTGTTTCAGACGACAACCCGATCCCGCTGCCGAGGACACAAACACCCCGTTGCCGAGGACAACAACACCCGATTGCCAAGGACAACAACGCTTTGGTACCGAGGACAACCACACCCCGTTGCCGAGGACAACAACGCCTTGTTACCGAAGACACACCCACACCTCGTTGCCGAGGACAACCACACCACGTTGCCGAGGACAACCACAGCCCGTTACCGAAGACAAGATTATCCTGTTTCCGATGATATCCACACCCTGTTGCCGAGGGCAACCACACCCCGTTACCGAAGACAACCACACCCCGTTGCCGAAGACAATCACACCCCGTTGCTGAGGAAAACCTCACCCCGTTACGGAATACAACCAAACCCCGTTACCGAGGACAACGTTATCCCGTTAAACAGAAACAATAAAAGTTTCCGTTCTTTTTTTTTTAAACAAAAAAGTGCTTGTTCTAAACCTCCACATTTACATGTCTGGTGATCCAAAAAAATACAACGTTCATCGGTCTCCTATAGACGCTTTCTTCCGGTTACAGTTTTTGTGCCGCCAAGTTGATAGATTTCATCGACTTCGTGCTGACGCATTGCTTGTTTCGACGGTGCTCCTGTTTCGAAACGATTGCGGGAACGAGGCCGGTTGCTGTTGGAAACCAACAACAGATAAGTCATATTAAAACCACGTGTTCATGTCATTTAGGTTACACATGCGCAAATAAATTCCTTCAATGTTACATATAAAGTATACAATGTTTGATTTCAATTTTCACCATGACCAAGCTACTTTCTAATATATCACCATACATTGTTGGAAAGATAAGGCCATAACCTTTTGAAAAAACAGCATGTCAACAAATTCTATGTGTTGTAACTCAAAACTTTTACGTTAGAATAAACACACCGGTTTTGACGGGCATGGAGGCTGCCATTTTGTGCATGAATACATGGGCCAAAAGTTATGAAGCTGGGAACCCATTATTTTAAAGTAGTGCCTAAAACTGTATTTTTTCTTATTTCTTACATATATACCTTTAAATTGATACCAAAACATATCATTTAAACTGTATTTTAAAAATCATATGCATTATACACTGAACCATATGTGTTTATTATCTAACTGACAGCATGTAACCCTGGGGATTAGACTTCCGATTTGGTGTAATTTGACCTTTACAAGGCTAAATTTGGATTAATGGCACTTCCTCTCAAATTAATTAGAAACTGTGAAATCTTTAGTGTCTAACGTATTAATCCGTTCGTTTAAAAGTATTAATTAAAGATCGATTGTGTCTAGTCCGTTTTCTGGTTAGAGCCAGTACTTGGTGTATGTTGAGATAAATCATAAGACGGACACCATTGCACCACTGCGACCTCTATTAATCCTTTAAATATACACTTCCGTATATTTAAATATACACTCTCTAAATTGACTTTGTGTACGCAAATGGCAGCTGTGACTGAACATTCGGTAATGGCATGTAAAAAAATAGTTTGTTTTTATACATGGACGTCATTTATCTATTTATGAAGTCTTAAATTTTAGTGTAACTGTACCTTTTTAAAGTCGGAAAAGAGGAATGTTTGTTTCTGTGAATTCTCAAACCAAGGCCCGGTCAAATCAGGCGACAAGATGGAAAGGGCGCCCCCACCCTGTCGTCTGGCTTGTCAGGATCATGACCTGGGAGTTGACAATAAAAACATCGTGATTGACAAAGCATTTCGATACTTGCGTCGAAAGTCTTAGTTGCCATCTGCGTTAATTAGAATAATTATAATAACAAACTGTAGGCTATTTTATAGCAATGAGCACAATGCAGTATAAAACAAGATTGTGGCATTCAAGAAAATATACAATAAATTATTGATTTGTTTTATTTCAGCGAGATATCTTACGTGCTGTCCAAGTGATTGATATGCTGCAGAAGTGATGTTTCTCCGAGCTCGACACTGACGACACCCCAAGGTCCGTTTTGCCCCATGCAGACGACAGACAGTCTAAGTTCAAGACAGGCGACAATGACCCAAGGTAGGTCTTATTTGTATATGGGTGATGACTATTTTCAGATATTCATCCCGGAAACCAGAGCAGGATAAAACAAGTACCATCATTCGATGCAGACACCAACCAGAGTCCTGTGCAAACAAGAGTTTCATGCAGACGACAGTGAATGGCGACGACAATCCGAGCTAAGTTTTATTTTTCTACTGACTGTAAG
This sequence comes from Congeria kusceri, assembly GCA_027627225.1. Classification (NCBI taxonomy): domain Eukaryota; kingdom Metazoa; phylum Mollusca; class Bivalvia; order Myida; family Dreissenidae; genus Congeria; species Congeria kusceri. The sequence continues at coordinate 1,518,204 of CM051030.1, forward strand.
AATTTCAGAGTTCCGTGCTGACAGTCAATAGTTCTATGTCAAAGACAATCAGGACTTATGTTTCTGCTAATTTCATGATTTAGCTACACAAATTATGATACTTTAAATGGTCGGTTTAAACATTAAAATTCATCTAGAGAGAGATAAATAGCGGAACGATGAACGACGAAAATGTAGGCTGGCAATAGCAAAATTGTAGAATTTTTTTTCGTAATGTGGTCCTTAATGTACAAATCCGTCCCATTTTTAGATAATTTCAGCAGAAACGAGTGTAGTAGTCGAAAGCCTGAGTCCGTTTCCTGGGTAGAACCAGTACTTGGCGTCTTTTTTTAGAAAGTTCTTTCGAACGCTCCCCGGGTATGGATGAACGGTTTCGATTGCAAGACGGTTAGTCGGAAACCATATTAATTAAACCCCGGAGATTTTAAGTGGTTCGTTAAAACTTAAAAATGAAAAATGAGAAATGATTTGTTATGAAAGAATATAGGCTGGCAATAATACTATTTTGTAATAGTCTCCTGTTAATGTACAGACTGTTCCATTTTCAACTAATTTCAGCAATTTTAGCAGCCAGTGAAGTAGTGTTGTGTTAAGCAGCCGCAGATAACCATGACGCATGCGCAGGAAACGGATGGACAACATCAACCGATTTAACACGGATGGGCATAATGTTTTTGTTTTATTTTCAATTATAATGATAAAAGCCGTGAATTGCAAAAGATCAACGTTTTGTTGATGTTGATTTGTTTTGATTATAGTATATTGATGAGAATTTTCGTTTAGTTTAAAAATATTTAAGCTCGCATGATTATGTTGAACGCCTGAGGTAGAGCCAGTACTTGGATCCCTTTTTGAGAGTTTCCTTCGAATGCTGCCCGGTTAGGGCTCGAACTCGGCCTTTCAGATCAAAAGGCGGATACCATATCATTTAAACCACTGACATTTTAAGTGGTTCATTAAAACTTTTAAATGTACATATAGAGAGAGATAATATCAAAATGATGAAAAACGAAAAAATATACTTTTTTTTAAATTTTTCTTTTGTAATATTTTCCTAATAATATACAAAATTGTTTCATTATGAAATAAGTTCAGCAATTATAGAAAAAAGTAAAGTAGAGTTAAGCAGCAGACGACAATAAGAGCTAAATGACGACCATGACGCATGCGCAGGAAACAGATTAAGGGCTGTGACAACATCATCTGAGATAACGAGCATTGTCGTAAAGTTTTTGTTTTAGTTTCAAGTATAAGAATAAAAGCCGGGTTTTGGGAAAGATCGGCGTTATATTTCTGTTAATTTGTTTTGGTTGTACTATTGATGAGAATTCTAGTTTAGTTTTAACTTATTTAAGCACGATTTTGTCGAACGCCTGCGCTTGGTGAGACGCCTTTAAGTCCGTTTTCTGGGTATAGCCAGCACTTTAGTGTCTTTATGAAAAGTTCTTTCGAACTCAGGACCTCCGAAGCGCAAGGCGGACACCATAGCAACCACACCATTGCGATACCGCTGTGATTTCAGGTGATTCGTTAAAACTTTGTAATGTATATAGAGATATTAATTGCAAAACGATGAACATTATAGGCTGGCAATAAAAAAGTTTATTTTTTAAATTGTAATTATTTTTTCTCTTTATGTGAAATATTTATTCCATTTCCTTGTTTTCTGCAATTTTAGAGTATTTCGTAGCAGACGAGAACACCAGATAGACAACAACAATGACGCATGCGCGGGAAACAAATGGAGGACAACAAAAACTGGTTTACCGAGCATTGAAAAGCCGTGATTTGCGTAAGATGTTTTGGTTGTACTTATAGAAGAATTTAAGTTTAGTTTAAATATATTTAAGCTCGATTGTATCGAAAGCCTCAGCTTAGTAAGACACTTTCCAAACCGTTTTCTGCGTAGAGCCATTAGTTGGGTGCCTTTTGAGAAATTTCTTCTGAACGGCATCCCCGATAGAGATCGAACTCTGGACCTCCCGACCGTAAGGCGGACACCATATCAACTACACCACTGCCACCCAAATTGATAGGTTAAATCTTGGTTAAAATATTCAGTGAATAACCAAACGATGAATAACGAAAAACAGAGGCTTGCAATTGTGTCGTTTTCCACTTAATGTGAAAATAGTTCGTCTACAACACGAAACCGATGCAGATGACAGCCGGAGCTCCATCCACTGCCTCCACTCACTCGTTGCGCATGCGCAGGAGACTGTTGAGGACAACAGCGACACAACGGAAACCAACAGACCTAACGAGCATCAAAGGTAAATTTCTGTCACAATTCTTCATTATTATTCAGGGTTGTTCCTTTTCTTCTGGTTGCATGTTAACGTTTATAAACAAATTATGCTTACATTTACAGGATTACAAAATGTAAACTTTCCTGAATATAATATACGATTGTAGAAATAAGTTGTATTTATAAATATACATACTGTTGTCGAAATTTTACAATCACAATATTAAACATGATTGTAACGATAGATACAAATAATGGTGATGATGGTGATTATGTCTTCATAGTGTTATGTTATGATATTGTTATGGTGATACTTGTCATGATATTGATGATAGTTGTCTCGATGAGGACTATTCCGGCGAAAACCTACGGACAATTCCGGCGACAACCTACGGACGATTCCGGCGACAACCTACGGAAGATTCGGGCGACAACCTACGGACGATTCCGGCTACTATCAGCGGACGATTTTTCGGCGTCAATAAGCGGACGATGCACGTGACCACCAGCGGACGATACATTCGACAACAAGCGGACGATGCCGGCGACAACCAGCGGACGATGCCGGCGACAACCAGAGGACGATGTCGGCGACAAACAGTGGACGATGCCGGCGACAACCAGCGAACGATGCTGGCGACAAGTTGTCGCGGGCGATGCCGGGACAACCAGTGGGAGATTCCGGCGACAATCAGCGGACGATGCCGGCGACAATCAGCGGATGATTCCGGCTACAACCAGCGAACGATTCCGGCGACAATCAGCGGATGATTCCGGCGACAATCGGCGGATGATTCCGGCGACAAACAGCGTTCAATTACTTCGACAATCAGTGGTCGTTTCAAGCGGCAATCTGTGGACAATGCCGGCGACAACCAGCGGACGATTCCGGCGAAAACCAGCCAACGATGCAGCAAGGAGTATAAAAGGTGATTTTGCAATAAAGTGTACATTCAAGAATTCACGTGAAATATAGCTGGATGTAGAAAACGATCAATTATCAATGATATGCAGTTTTATAAAATGTTGTAAAAATGCGATGCCATGAAAAATATTATAGAACGTTTGTACAATATTTGATAATCACATAAATGTTAAACGATATAGCATGGTTTCACCATGTGGTGAAACGATGATTTAGATGAAAAAAAAATTATGATAATGATGATGATGATTATGATGATGATGAAGATTATGAATGTTTTTAGCTTTCCTACTACCTCCGGCGTCGGCGTCCGCGTCTGAATTTGGTTCAAGTTTATATTCAAAAGTTGTGTAACTTCAAAACTTACACAAGTTATTCATTCTGTTTTGTATTTTGACAAGAGTTATGCTCGATTTTCACATAGATTTTCTCGTTAAAGTTTATATTCAACAGTTTTGTTACTGCTGAACTACGAGTTATACACTTGAAACTTGGAATATGCCTTTGTCATCAACTCCGGTGCCATGGGTAACATTCCGTATAACTCTGTTTTGTACTTTGTCAGAGTTATGCTTCTTTTTCACATAGATTTTTCTTGTTAAAGTTTATATTCAAAAGTTTTGTAACTGAAGAACTACATAAGGTATTCACTTTAAAATAGAATCATACCTTTATCATCAACTCCAGTATCAGGGGCAACCTCCATAACTCTGTTCTGCATTATGACAATGTTATCCCCTTTTCATATAGATTTTCATGTTAAAATGTATATTCAAAACTTAAAAACTACACATGTTATTAACTACATAGCGTCGAAACTTGGAATAAGTTAATAATTGCAATAACTTAATGTTGTTTTTCAATACATTTATGACGATTCCACTTTCCAAAAATATGTACCAACTGAAATACTTCAAATAGTCGAGCGCGCTATCCTCTGACAGCTCTTGTTTATTGATACACACGAAAGACGTTGAAATCGGTGTCCATCTATTTTATTTTCTTTTCTTGCAGAAATGCCTTGAGTGGAAAAGCGCAAATGAGTTATGAAAAAGATGGAAGAACAACAAATGGTCTAAAACTCGTGTCAGTTGAAGAACAAAAGAACAGATGATTGAAGCGTCATATGAAAACAGACAATTAACTTTGTACAACTACGTAAAATACAAACAGACGAACAAATATTTTATTCAAACCAGTACATTGCCATTTATACGTGATACTTTTATGCTAGTAATTAACACGTCACTGAAACATTAAATTCGATATTAGACTTGTTCTAAGTATGTTCTTCACTTTTCCAATGTAGCAAAGATGTTGGATTGTAAACAAGGAAGCGAATTGAACTGACATTACTATTGAAATTAAGCATCGCTAAATATTCTGTGTACACTGTTTTAGATTATTTGTTTTTCCAAAGATTCCACGTGTTAATTAGAACAAATACAATATTTACACTAGTGTGTATACATAGGCCCCCCAAAAAGTGTGTGTTCCGGGCAACAGTCTTAAACAAGTTAAGTAGAGTAGGGATTTATTATTTTTATTTTTTTGTTAACTGACACATTTCGGTCAGAAAAAAACATTGAACATTTTCTAAAATCTGTAGTTTCGGTGGGTTTTCGCTAGGTAGGGTCGGTTGCCCGAAACACAGAATTTTTAGTTTTTACCCAATTTACAATCTTGCAACATATATAGTTGCATCAATGCAATGAACAAAATAATCGAGCTAGTTTTTAATCACCAAATTGTTTTAGTCTGTACAGACAGAAACTCAAATGCATGTATATACATTGACTTGGCAATTGGTTTAGGTTATACACCTCTAATAATCGATGCAAAAGTCGACACTAGAAGTTTTTGATTTATTCTGTATTAAAGTGTTTCTTTCGTCGTTTGTATCGTTTTCTGTTTGATTTTAATTTGTATAGTCACTTTCATTTACTTTTTTTGAAAATAATGTATATGAAAGATCGTACATACACACTTTAAAAGTTATAACTTCTTTTACATCTTTATGCAATTTCAAGTTGTTAATAGTAGCAGTTAGGTGTTATGTATTAATATGTAATAAAACCCAGCATTGAACAATGAAACGTGACAGAACATTGTACTAGGTTATGTGTTTTATTTATTTTTACGTTAATGATTACTTACTTTACAGATTAAAGACACCGAATCCATATTGAATATAAACATTTTTAACAACTGTCATGTATGTAGAGATTAAACGAAATTACAAAAAAATAATAGCTTTTGACGACCAGTCAAGACGTTTTTACAAGCTGAATAATTCATTTGTTTACAGGGTTGGCGTTTTGTTATTAAGTAAAATTGTTAAATCTTTTGTTTACAGAATGCTATACGAACGAAGACAATTGTGTTGAGAAAATGCTTAATGCGTTCACAGAAAATATATAATTTAAAGTTATAGTTTTTATGCTCAATGCAGATTCGGTGGCTTTCATTACACGTTGACATTTTAGCTGCGTTATAATTTGTGTGTTTTAGTATTTCTATCAATATGAACGTTATTTTTTGTAATAAAGAGATGAAATGCACATTAATGAGACAACACAAATACTAAGCAGCAACCATCAACACAACCAAACCGGCAACATATTTTTCCACAGCAACCAACATATTGCTGTAACTACACGAATAACAAGAGCAACAGCTACTTCTACTACTACTAACAATCTATTGCTATTATTACGTCTGCTAACATTCCTACTACTTCCATTCGACCTTCGTTGCTGCTGCTGCTGCGCTACAATTGCTGCTGCTATTGCATATACTGCTGCTGCGACTACTACTGCTGCTGCTGTTGATACTTCTACAACTACTGCTGCAACTGCCGGTGAAGCTGCTACAGTTGGCAACTACTGTTGCTAATAATAATAATAGGAATAATAATAATAATAATAATAATAATGACAATAAAAATACTCACAATTATACAAATAAAATAAATGAATAAAATGAATGAATAAGTAAATAAATAAATAAAAATACAATAAATACAATAATTATAACTACAGTAAGAGTAATAATATAAAACTAGGGTAGGCTAATCAAGGAGATCGGATGGCCCGAGTAGTTGCTGTGGGAGTGTGGGGCGACTTGGGAGAGAGGTGTGGTTAGTGTTTTGTAGGGTAGTGTAAGGTAGACAGTGCCTCTGATCTGCCGAGAAAAAAAACAAATCAGTTGGACGTAAATATGTAACATGTAAATAAAAAATAAAGAAATAAATAATATAAAACTAAAATTCCTGAAATAATAAAAGTATAATATTAATCAAATAAAAAGATAACCTATTTTTATATGCAGCACTTCTGCTTTCTGTTGCTGTTTTACCTATGCAACTACTGCAGCTTGAACTACTACTGCAACTACTGATGCTTCTACTGCTGTAGCTGCTACTTCTACAACTGTTTCTGCTGCTACTACTGCTGCTGCTACAGTTGCAACTGCTACCATTGTTGCAGCTACTATTACTGTTACACCTGCTACTGCCGCTGCTGCTGCTGCTGTTATATCTACGAATGGTGCTATTGCATCTACTGCTGGAGATGCTGCTGCTTCTACTGCTACTGCTGCAGCTACTGCTGCTACCGCTTCTGATACATCTGCAGCTGCTACCATTGCTGCTACTACTATTGTTGCTGCTACTAATGATGCTGCCACTGCTACTGTTGCTTTAACTATTGCCTCAATTCTGCTACTAACAACGCTTCTACGTCTACTTCCCCTATTTACGTCTACTATTAACATTAACACCAACTACTATCACTGTTGCTGATCCTGGTAAAACTTGTTATAAATTACTGATCAGTGTACTTTTCTAAGCTGAATTTCGGACATTTATCGATTTCATTATTACTTTTATCGCAGCATTAGATGATTTTAATAGATTTGATCGTTCCTTTTCTATGTTAACCCAAACCTTATTTTCTTATCTCCGCCAATGTGGTTATGTTGTTGCTGGCATTTGTTTGTTTGTCTGTCTATATATTAATAAGCAACTTCTACATATTAATGCGCAACTTCATGCAAAAAGCTATAGTGGATTTGCATGCAATTTTGTAGGAAGGTGAAAATGGGTCAGTGGTTAGATTTTGGTGGTGATCCGGATCATCGTCTGGATCCAGGATATTTGAATTCATAGGAAATTGGATAAGAGAGCTAACCAAACACTGAAAAAGTCCATCGTTATGTAGGGTTAGTGGAGGTCTGTGCTCTTCAGATGCATTTTTATGTACATATAAGAAAATATGAAAATTAAATAAGTTTTTACTTTTGTTATTGTAATGTTCTACTGTTACTATTATGGACTCTTAGAGGGATGGTTTATTCAAGATTTAACAGGGATGAGTTTTCTAGCAAGTTTATTCAGTACTACTATCAAAGACGAACTGATCACAAAACACGCATCATATATATATAGCAAGCATCTTATTCGCCGCGCCTGGCTGAAGGCGGAGCTTATCAGGCATCGCCGAGTAGCTGACCATTAAAGTTAGCACAATTTGTGTCTTAATTGCTTTCATTATTAGTTATTTTTCCACTGGATTATATAAAACATGTTTAATATGTTCATATATTTCTATTTGTATTTTAAGTTTATATTTTTGTGTACAGTTTACATGTAGTGAAAATATGGAAAAATAAGTACTCTCATGATTACTTGTGACTTTACTTACCTTAATTCGAACTAAGTTGCTCATTTTTGTGTGGCTGTCAAGAATGCAATGTTTACAGTGGAAGTGGTGTTTCCTAATGTCAAAATACGTCATAGATTCACGCGCAACTGGAAACTACGTAATAGCTCGAGAATAGGTTTAGCTCGAGAACTGGTTGCTACACGATACTTGAATTTTGACATTACGTTTGAAACAAACAAAGCCAACTTAATTAAACTGTCTTTCAGAAAATGTAAAGGATTGCTGTAGATTAAACACATTAGGTCTAAGAAGATGAGGAAACAGTCGATTTTGCTATTTAACTTAGGAACCCTTTAGGGGTTTACTGATGTGTAACCTATAAGTTCCACTTCCGGTGTTTCAAAAAATTGCGAAATATGGAAACACATTTTTTATAATGTAAATTTGTCGACGAACATTACACTTTAAATGACGTGACAATGGTAAATATTGATTGTTACAATGTGTTAATACAATAAATAATTTATTTACACATAAAATTAACAATGACTTAGCTGCCACATTATGAAAATTCTTGATTTTGCTGCTATAGTGTACGCTATTCGGATAGAGTCGCGGTACGGACGTTGTCGCGGTAAATAATAAAGTCATCTAGTGGACATATCTTGTAAACAAAACCCACCTCCTTTTTCTAGTGTCGGCTTCTTATTATGAAAACTATCAGAAAATGCATAGAATATTTGTAAAGTGTAGTGTTGTCTTTGCCAAATTAGTATGAGTATTTCCCCGTGGGTTTTGTACATAAGTTATTTCCTTTCCGATAAATAAGGTTATACTGTGCACTATTTAGTTTTCAAAATTGTCATGGATTGCTTCCCTTGTTACCGATTACCGCGACTCATCCAAGTTGTCAAATTTAACCTATAGAGCGTGTTGTGTTGTTTGGTGTTTTGCAGGTATTCCAAATAAAATAATTCTTTTTTTGTTGATTGTCATGTGCATTTTGACACCTAATAATTGTTTATTAAAATTTGTAGTGTTATCTTTCCAAAAAATTGTTAGTACTGCGACTCCATTGGAACATTGTTTACATTATGTAGTGAATATAACAACTTCAAACAGAGTTCTGTTGAAGTGTACTGACTGCGTTGTGAAGTTAAGCAACATCAGCTATGGTTATTGCCTGGATGGGTGACCATTAGTTACATCATTGGTGTCAGAAGTAAACTTGGTCAGGCTCCCAATTTGTCTTAAGGGAACAGAGCATGTAGGGGGTTGAGCTCAAGGGAGCTGGAGAAGTGACAATGTCTCATGAAGCTCAGGGAGCTGGACATTTCTACAAGGGCTCTGGGTTCTCTAAAGATAAAGAGGGGAGGAGTGTAGTAAATATGGTCACTTCCAACAGCGTTGCTGTTGAGCTAGCTTTACAGTGATGTGGTTACAGTGTACGTACTGAAAATTCTAAACAAATGAATGGTGAACTGTACACATGATTACAATGAACAATAGGACGTTACAGGTGCCTATGAATCAAAGTATGACAATATTTATTTACTTTTCATAACGAATATACGTTAGAAATATAACCCTGCTGAAAAAATCCCAAGCCACAATGGGAATTAAACCCGGGACCTCCCTGTTCCTAGTCAAACGCTGTACCGTGTCGCTATAAAAGCTAGCTCATATAGCAAGGCAGTATAAGTGTCCTTTATATATCACCCTACTACATACTCTCCCTCCATGTATGAAATTTTTCCATGAATTTCCTTCTGCCTTGACATCTGTCGTACTGACCACAGTGGGTTTATTTACGTTGGGCGCCAATGTAACCCAGCTGAAAAAATCCCAAGCCAAAATGGGAATTCTGAGCTTTTTTTGTATGGGCAGAATTAACACTATGTCTAAACAGTTTATGCTTATTTCCTGTAGCAAAGCAATTTCACACTTTTAATGTGTATTTTACGCAGATACGCATCTTATCTGGACTTATGACTGCACATCGATGATACAAAAATTATGTTGGTATGCGCTACAAAACTTTTATTAAACAGGGCTTTCATTAACTTTTGAAAACTGGAAGTTTGAACTTCCTGGCCTCTGATTTTGGAAGTTTACCTCATAATATTTGGAAGTTCTGACAGTATTGCGCTACAGAAGTCCTGAGTATTTCAGAAATGAAATTAAGAAGTAATGTATAAAATTCAAGGTGTTTTTAAGGCCAGTTCTTTTCATCAAGTGTTTATATGCCAATTTATTTAGTGAAAGAGGTTAACATTAAGATAAACTACTTGATTTTTCTTCTTACTTGTTCATCCCTACATGACGGAGCATCCTTGGCTTAAATTTTTGAAGTCCTGTGACAAAAACTGGGAGTAAAGTACTCCCAAACTTCCCTTAATGGAAACCCTGATTAAAAAGTAAAGATCTCACAGTTCTCTGCGCTACGTTTTTATATGGCCATCAATACACCCACGCTTTCCATACGGATTACGGGATGTTGTACATGTCAGTATAGTTTTCGCGCACTTTTCTAGCCGAACAAAGGCTTTTCATGAAGTACATGTGTATTTTAACTGTAAATAAAATTTGTGTTTATGACATGTGAACAGTAAAATTTGGATAGGCGTTTAGCATTTCGATTTAGTATATGTGTTGTGATAACTGATTTAAAATTAATTACAAGGAATTATAAAATATTTTTATATACAAATAGAATATTTAACATATGGATATAACACATTATGGATGTTAACAACAATGAATAGGTGATTTAATTACATTTATTTTTTGAGATAGCGAAAATAGGCTTGTGTTAACATGTATATGCACATGAATGACCTGACAAGTTATATCGCGATTGCAATCCATGGACCCTGCATATCGCGATATAATGGAGTTGTACTGAAGTTGTAGTGTAATTCCATTTGTATATTGTATATGTATAGTGTATTTGTTAAATGAATACATTAAATTAATTAATAATTCAAAAAGCGGGACTGCAAATTACTTTTACAAAAAAATTTGTGTTGCATATTGAATTATATTAGTTTCATTTCTCCATTATAAAATCCTGCTGGGCTAGAAAAACGCAGGCGAAATCACGAAAAACTCGCGGAAATGACGCGTGTATAGCTGCAATGTTACATGTATACCACAGCTTAGTGCAAGTTTAAGCGTTATCGGTAGATTCTCAGCTATGTTTTTTTTGTGCTAAAAAATAATTATATTTGTAGGAGTTTGCCATATGTGATCTGTATTTTTAATAACCAATGAAAAAGCAGTATTCAAGTTTCACATTACTGAGTGCAATATGGAGGACTTTACATAGAATTTGAATAGTGCATTATTTTAAGGATACGGATTACGTGTTAAAATAAGTTTTATGTTGACTTTTTGGCATGCAATTGGTAAATTAATGTTGAATCATTGTTAAATGAATAATGAGTGGTAAAATATGAAATTGCAGCTTGTAAAGTTTCCGACATGGATTCATGTCGGAACGATGCTACAGGAAAATAGCACTTGCCAATATGAGGTCGGTGTATACCGACCTAATATATATTGGAGTATGTGGAGAACTGACCTTGGTCAGTCAGTGTCAGCCAGGCATGGTGCTTACTGGAAATGCGGTCTGGTGTTGACTCTCCTTGTGGTTTGAATTATGATCAAAAGTTGACACTCTCTGACACCTTTTGTTCACGCATGTATGAATGATAACTTTCATCATAAATCATAAGGACATGCAAACATTACTTGAAATTGATAGTGATTATGACTGGTGCTCACTGGTGTCACTCAGGCAAAGAGAGTGTTGACCTTCTCACAGACTAGATTGACATACCAGATTTCAGCTCAGACATTTGCATGTCTTAACATCATCTGTAATTGCTTTGTGGACAGATAATGTCATTATTTTAACTCTCCAATAGTGTTCACATTCTTAAGTAAAACATTTCATTCTTAACAAAATATATCAAGAGAAAAACGGTGGTATTGCTTGTAAAATTACATATAAACAAGATTGCACGTCGGACATGTGTTACTAATGTTACTAAAATGGTAATATGGTCGAATATCTCGGATACTGAACAGTGTCTCAATACAAACATGTTTCATTGTATGGCAGACCTCAAAGAAGTCAAATTCAGATACCAACTAACGGTTTTAATTGGCTTGAATGTGTCTCTGTAAGCCATTTGAATGTTATGGAGCTTAAGTAAATAGGTTGAAACTAAATCATGTTCCTTTGTATCTCAATCTGTCCTATGAGAAGGTGTTGACACAGTTTTTCGCAAAGAGTGCTGCCATCGTTAAGCCATGCTGACTGGCGATAAAGATCCCACACATGCGGCCATCAGAGCCCCATATACCAGATGTGAGTGTGCAGCATCTTTCTTAAGTGAGATTTAAAACATGCGGTCTTTTATTGCTCATGTTTTATTTTACACAGGCAGAGATTTATGGGACGCAATTTTCTGCGTCAAATATGCATATTTTGTCAGTCAGGACCCGTCATTTAAAATAATCTGCGTCACATCGGACGCACAATATTTCTAATGTATCGGTACTCTGATCATTACAAGAAAGACAAGATTACAAGTCATGTCTGTACAGCGTGGTACAAGTTGTGTTTCTTGTTGACTATTGACCAATCGTATGCTCACACACCTGTCGTTGCTAGGCACATAGTCACTTATTCTGAATACTTCTATATTTATCTCACAAATGCAAATGTAGTGTATTTTGCTGTAAGCTAAATTGGGTACTAAATTGAAGAAAGAACACAAGGCTATTGAGATGAAATGATTTTTGGGCGTAAATGTGAATAATTTACAGAAATATACTACTGAAATGTTGCCGTTAGGTATATATATTAACATTAATAATGTATTCTTTTATAATTTAATAATCCAATACGCTGCGTGCTATTTTTAGCTCACCTGAGCACTTTTAGCTCACCTGAGCACAAAGTGCTCATGGTGAGCTTTTGTGATTGCCTGCTGTCTGTCGTCTGTGCGTGCGTCAGTCAATTTTCCATTCAAATGACATCTCCTCCTAAACTCCTTGACAGATTTTTACCAAACTTCAGGGGAATGATCATTGGGAGACCCTCTTTCAAAGTTGTTCAAATAATTACAGTCCGCTGCATATGTAGGTCTCCAGAGCTAAAAATAGATTTTAAGTGACAACTTAAAAAATCTCTGAAACCGCAAGGCCCAGAGGTTTCATATTTGGTATGTAACATCCTATAGTGGTCTTCTACAAAGATTGTTGAAATAATGGCCCTTTGGTCAAACCTGGCCACCCCCGGGGGTCACATGGTTTATATAGAATATATAGCAAAATGACTTGACAAATCTTCTCCTCTCGGAAACTGTAAGGCCCAGAGGTTTCGTATTTGGTTTGTAACATCCTTTAGTGGTTGTTTACAAAGTTTGTTCAAATTATGCCCCTGGGTTCAAAACGGGGCACGCTGGTGGGTCACTTGGTTTATATAGAATATGTAGCAAAATGACCTTTAAAATCTTCTCCTCTGAAACCACAAGACCCAGAGGTTTCATTTTTGTTATGTAACATTCGATAGTGGTCCTCAACAAAGATTGTTCAAATTATGCCCCTGGGGTCAAAACTGGCTACGCCCTGGGGGTCACATGGTTTATATAGACTTAAATGGCAAAATGTCTTTTAAAATATTCGCCTGAAACTGCAAGGCCCAAAGGTTTCGTATTTTGTATGTAGCATCCTATAGTGGTCCTCTACAAATATTGTTCAAATTATGCCCCTGGGGTCAAATCTGGCCACACCCCAAGGGGTCACATGGTTTATCATTCAGACTAAAATAGCAGAATGACTAAAAGCTTTACCTGAAACCACAACGCCCAGAGGTTTGTAAAGCTTGTTCAAAATTATGCTCCTGGAATAAAAATAAGCCACACCTCGGAGATGCAAATTCTAATTGGGTTACGAGGTCTCCAGTGAGCTTCCTAGGGCCCTCAGGGCCCTCTTATTAATGATGGCTCTACTTTCGACTCCGTAAGCATTCATTCATATAGCAAATTGTTCAATGGCCTGCAAATAAATATTTTCGCCGTTCATTTACTTCCCCAAAATGTAAATGCCATGTTTAAACACTCTAAAGTATGTTTCAATTACACAAAGTCACAAAATAAATGAACAGCAAAAACCAGCAAACATGGTAATTGGGACCCCGCCTTTATTGACAGGACCCCTGAAAATCATCTACCTGAGTCCTGTTGACCCCTTAAATTTCACATTGATGTTAAACCCTGCACAGGGAATACAGAATGGTCTTCGTTACAATTGACAAAATTGATATTAAACAAGATTAAGTTAAAAAAAACTACACTGTCAATATGTACCCAGGGTTTGCATTTCATGCGTATGTTTCATATATTTTCCAGGGTGTCATTGCGAGGCTGGGGAGACCCAGGAAGAGGCTGTGGATATGATCCTCTAGGTGACGCCCATGAGATGGTGAGACAGGCCTTGCAACCTGCACAGGTAGTTTTGTATTATAGAACTCATATGTTTTGGCTGCATTTTCCATCAACATGTGAATTTATTTCAACCTGACAATACAATGACATCTATGTAGGCTATAATTATGTTAATACTCTCACCATAGAAACTTGGGATAATCATGGAATAATTACTGACTGCATCTGATTTTAAAATGTTCACAATGATTCAGCAGATAAGTTTTGTAATATTGTTTTAAGCAATGGTTCATGATTTTAAAGCAGTGTGGTAAATCGCTAATTATTAATTAATTATCTAATTGAAAGATATGTACCCGGTATGTCCTTTGTTTTTATAGAAGAACACTTCTCACTTTTCGACTACAGGTGGCCTGTTCAGTACTCACATAATCACAATACAAGTTTGAATAAATTCTTAACTTATTGTTATACTTACGAACATTCCATCCACGTGATCTTATATTTCTGTTGTGTATACACAGTTGAACTACGGAGGACAAATTGGTCAGCCAGGGACTCGAGTTCTGTAAGCAGTGGGAACAGAACTGGAGCCAGACACTGGACCTGTACCGACCTCCCTCCTGCCTAGGTGGAAGTGACGGTAGTTGGGATAGTTGTCAAGTCAAGGATTGCAAACACAAGTTCTTGCCAAGGTAAGATGACAATGATATCAACAATAGTCGCTGCCTCAGTGCCATGCTGTCCAAATACAGTTTGAATGCACTGAACAGATTTTTAGCTCACTTGAGCTTGAAATGCTCTGGTGTGAACTACTTTGGTCAGTCATCATCTGTTGTCAGTTCTTTGTTGTCTGTCGTTTGTTATCAGCATTTTGTATTTTGCTTGTAACAACTTCTCTGAAGCCACTGGATGGAAGTTTAAAAAACTGGGCATATAATTTTATGTTCAGTCCTCGCAAAATCCATTTCGTACTGCGTGTTGTCAATTCGGTCAGTCAATGTACTTTAAGTCAATTATTCATTGTAGTGCTATTAGTAACTTGGTCTAAGGAAGGCCAGTACCAAGCCAAATTGTGCATACTATTGGCAAATTCCAGTGGAATAATTTTGAGTTATTTGTGCCATTAAATGTACTAGTCTGTGCTTGTTTGCTGTAATATTGTGTTTATTATAATGCGTAGAAACACTTGATATTAATAATCAGTAACATGCTTTCCTACCAGATGCGTTTACAAAGTTTGTGCCAAGCCTCGTGCATATTCCTATTGAAAAATCTTTTACAATGGCGTTTTGTACATTTGTATGTACATGCATCAGTACTCCGTAAATACTTAAAATGCCTCTTCATAAACGGCTAGGAAATATTCAACCAAATCAACCTTGAAGAGTAAAGAATAGACCTACATTTTTAAGAAAGTATTCCAGCTGATATAACGCTCAGCCTCCTGCTAAAAACGGCTGATGGTCAATATTTCAAAACGTTTGAAATAAAGGTTTGCGTATTTCTCCCATTTGTCCATAAAATCTTTTTAAGTGACTTACCTTTTGGAAATACCATATTTGTTCCCAATAAATGTAAAAGATTAAAAAATTGTAAGAGTTTAGCCTGTTACAGATTTACTCGTCATTGAAAAGTTTATTTGCGTGCAGAAACACACTTTCTTTCAGTCAGTCACAACAAACAACTGATGTTTGTCCAGACAAAGTTACTCCCACTCTGAACGTCATATACATGTGTAGGAACGCAAATGAATAAGTTTGGAAATGCAAGTGTGGCTCCCGTTGATGATACAAGAATTGCCTTCAAAACAAAATTGGTTGAACATTATTTTTCTAATAAATATCCATATATTTACTGGGTGTTATGTAAGCCTCTAATGTGCTCCCTAGAAAAAATGTGTTTCCTATATTTTATTTGTTTTGTATAGGTATTTATGGATGGAAAAAAAAGAAATATATAGATGTGTTAATGATTCAAGTTTGTAGCATTAAAAGTGTATACACATTTTCTAAAGATATGTAATTGTTAATTCCATAAAGTGGATGAAAACCATCTGCCTCAGCTTACCATCATTTGACAAACTGAGATAGAACAGTTGGGTAAACATGTGCATTTAGAGTTGTTTCCCTTACATTGATTAAGAATTATTAGCTCGACTATTTGCCTAATAGTGCGAGCTAATAGTCTAATCACCCATTCACCATCGGTTAAAAACCATTGCCCGAGCACACTGCTTAACATAGAAAACTTATGCAGTGTGTATTCAATGTTTCCCTGTGTTAAAGGGGAACATACATATATTATATAACATTACTTTGCAGTGCAGGTGCAGTGCTTATGATAATAATATATGCGTTTAAAATTAATAATATGTGTCAATGACGTGTAATAAACGTGAAATAAAAACTTTTTTACATGTTCTGTAGATTTACATACAGAGCTTGAACATGGATACGGATAGAAAAGGAAAAAATAAAAAATAAAAACGATTCCAATCCGTTCAGCCAAGCAGCGTTAAGCAACTATCTTAAGTTAGGCAGTGACAAAAGTTGAACTTTTACATAATGTAAACACACTGTTTCTGTTTAATGTAAATTAGGACATGTAAATTAAAACATTTGTTTGTTTGGATTATTTGCCGTTTGAACAGTATTTCAGACATAACTTGGCGGTCAGTTAACCTACTCACACTTTTCCTGGACAAGCTTAGCCAACCTTGGTGGTTTACCAGTACAAAGTGCACATACCTATGCCAGTAACTGACAACTGCCCTACTTGAATCAGAGGTAGGGGGAGAATGGCTGTAGAAATAATTTCATGACCAATCCCCACACAAGTTATTTGGCTGGGCTGGGGTTCGAACTCACCATCCTCAGATTGACAGTCCAGCGCTGTACTATTTGAGCTTGCGGGGCCCAAATTTAAACAAAAATGGATTAAATAATTATTATTTTGTTATATTTATATTAATATACTGAATATCTATGCACTTAACAAATATGAATATGATATTAATTGTTGTTTTTTTACTGTCCTTGTCTGAATATATTGACCGAGCGACAGAGTGGGAGAAATAACTTAACTGGGATAAGAATTTAATGATTCAAGCACCAAGTGTTTTATGTCCATGTGTGAAAATTTCTAGCTCGACTTTTGGAAGGAAAGGCAAGCTATTCTGTTCTAGGTTAATGTTTTACGGTAAGCTAGTTTCTCAGGAATGGCTTGAGGGATTTCATTCAAACTCGAAACATTTATTCCCCACATTAAAATAGGCCAAGTTTGGTAACTCTAGTTTCATAATAATAATAATTATGGCACAAACACGTTTGTTTATTTAATTTTTAATACACTAAACGTTTCAGCATGATGTCTTCATCAGAAGTAATAAAAATAATAAATATAAACAAAGGAAGTGACGTCGACGTCATACATTAACGTTACGTCATTTGGAGGATAAATGATGACCTGTAAGAAATGTAAAATAGCATTATGCTGACATGTATAGAACACATAATCATGATAGTATAAAATGATGGATCACAGTTGATTCATCAGCCTATTAATTATAATATAATAAAAAACATAGTAATAGGCAAACATCTAGTTTGAAATTTATCAAAATTATGAGCCTTTTTACACTTAGACATTTTACATAGACATTTGACCTATTTGGATAGGTTGAAGTGTTTTGGTAAGCGAGTTTCTCAGGAAAGGCTTGAGAGATTTCATTCAACCTTAAAACACTTATTCTCTATATTAAAATGAACCCATAGGCCAATTTTGATAATTCTAGTTTGAAATTTGTCAAAATTATGGGCTTTTTGACCTATTTGGATAGGTTGAAGTGTTTTGGTAAGCGAGTTTCTCAGGAAAGGCTTGAGAGATTTCATTCAACCTTAAAACACTTATTCTCTATATTAAAATGAACCCATAGGCCAATTTTGATAATTCTAGTTTGAAATTTGTCAAAATTATGGGCTTTTTTACACTTAGAAATTTTACTTTAAAGCTTTTTAGATACAAGAATTTTAGTTTCCACTCTCTAACTCGAGAACGGATTAAGCTATTATAATGAAACTTCATACATAGATACCTTATAGCGAGACCTTGCTTGCGATTGCATAAGGGGTGGGTGGGGTCAAGGTCACTATTGCTTAAAATAGAAAAACGCTTTCCGCTCAATAACTTGAAAACGTATTGAGATATTTAGATTAAACTTAATACATAGATAGCTTATATCAAGACCTAATTTGGGATTGCATATGGAGGTGGGTGAGGACAAGGTCACTGTTACTTTAAATAGAAAAATGGTTTGCGCTCAAAAATTTAAGAAAGCATTGAGTTTTTTTTAATGAAACTTAATACATTGATAACTGTTATCGAGACCTCTCTTGGGATTGCATATGGTGTCAAGGTCACGGTTGCTAACAATAGAAAAACGGTTTCCGCTCAATCACTTCAGATTGATTAAGATATTTTAGTGAAACTTTATACATACATACCTTAAGTCGAGACCTTGCTTGAAATTGCATATGGTGTGGGTGGAGTCAAGGTCACTGTTACTCAAAATAGAAAAATGGTTTCCGCTGAATAACTTGAGAACGCATTGAGATATTTTAATGAAACTTAATACATACATACCTTATGTTGAGACCTCGCTTGGAATTGCATATGGGGTGGGTGGGGTCGAGGGCACTGTTACTTAAAATAGAAAAATGGTTTCGGCTTAATAACTTGAGAACGCATTTAGATATTTTAATGAAACTTAACAGATACCTTATATTGAGACCTCGCTTGGGATTGTATATATGGTGGGTACGGTGAAGAACGAAGTCACCGTTACTAAAAATAAAAAATGGTTTCTACTCAATAGCTTGAGAACATATTGAAATATTTTAATGAAAATACATAGTAATCTTATATCTAGACCTCGCTTTGGGTTGCATATGGGGTGGTGGGGTCAAGGTCACCGTTATTAAAAACAGACATACAGTTTACGCTCAATAGCTTGAGAAGACATTTAGATTTTTTATAAATTTAATAAATATATACCTTATATCGAGACCTTGCTTGGGATTGCATTTGGGGTTGGTGGGGGTCAATGTCAAATTCACCATAACTCACAATTTTATTGATGTGCTGACTTAAATGCATTTTGTTTGAAAAATTGGTTTTCGTTGAATTTTCATGTTTCTTGTTTTAGAAAAAAAGGCCAGTAACTCTGACAAGCACAAGAAATGTGGAGCGGCCTGTCCTCCTACAGCTCTTGTTCAAATATGCTAATATGGTGTTGTTGGAGTCTTTTTTACAATTTGATTAAAGTAACTGTCAAACATAGTTATAGTCTTACTACTGGTAGGGTTTAAAACAATATTTAATACAAGTTAATTGATTGATAACCGGGTCTTCCCCATTTTAAATAGATACTGCGATAAAAGGGGGTTTATTTAGAGGTGACAGATATTACAGCAAAAAGCATATATAAAAAATGGTTTAAAATAAAGAATCCTAAGTCACTCAGATTAAGGAAGGGCTGTGCTAACAACAGAATACGTACAATTGTTATATAACAATTCAGTGAAGATTATGGTGCTATCTTCCTGTGTGCTCATGTGCATGTACACAGATGGGTAAGAGGGGAATAATCAGAAAAGATAGGGGGGACTCCCTACAGTGTTTATAAAGTAATGCAAGAAATATAGGTTTAGCCTTATAACTCATGCGAGAACGTTTAAATCTGCACATTTAAACAGTGCGAAATATACTGAATGTAACTAGTTTAAATACATCTGCACAATTTAATCTGATATAACTATTGTTATTTTACTAAGTTTGTACAGTGTACACACCGTCTGGGTTTAACCCTCTCAATGCTACCATTGACCTTACGACAAGATTTGATTGACAAGGCCAGTCCTTTTTTATTTTCTGGTTTACAAAAATTTTTGGGGAACATGTCCACTGGCAGATAGAAAAAAAAAAAATAAAAAGTGTTCAAATCTTAACACAACGAACTATTTCCCATTAGCAATTTATAATTAGTAACAACATCAACATTAAAACACACTATTATGTGAAGTTAGAATAAAACGTCAAACATGGTATTAACTGTTTTATTACACCAATGTTTTATATGCAGTTTTACCATTTGTATTTATGAATTTATGTATACAGAGTAAAGAAGTGTAATAGATCCATATATTTTAACGGCATCATTAAAATTGATTTTACCACAAAGCTGTACACTTGTATGGATTTACAAAATGTTAAGTGAGATGCCTTTTTAGAGTTAACCTGTGCAGGACTGGAATCAACAACTGCCCGAAACCAGACCTTGCAAAACGAGCTTAATCTAACCACACAACGCAAATTTTGAAAATAATTGCTGTGAGGTCTCGAAAGACATATTAAATTTAACTATACCAAGAGAAAAGTCCAAATAATATGACGTTAATTGTCTAGATTCTTATTAAGTCTTAATTCTTAATAAAAATGAGAAACCAGTTTTAACATATTTTTGTTTAATATTCAACTCTGTGTAAATGCTAAATCTTCATGTATATATGCAATTTATCAGATAATAAACTGAACTGCTAGTGTGTGTTAAATTATTGCATTACAATTGTGACAGAAACAATGTACAAGGCAAATAAGAAATTCTCATTGTGTCGCGAAAATATATATCATCAACAAAATGCAACCATGACTTTCTCTTTTAAGTGTATACGAGACAAAGCTGTCTGTCCCCACATCCTCGTTTCGATGTGCCCGCAAGAAGATCTTGTTACTAATGATATTATTTGTTACAAATGCCACCTGAAAATATAAATCCATTGTCTTCCACAGCATTTTTTTAGGTGTCCCCGTCCCGAGAGGGGTGGGTTATGGAGGGGTATCCCCTCTGTACGTCAAATTTTTTTGCGGCATGTGTCAAATGACGTTATCTGGTGCGTTTTAGCTATTAAATTTAAGGCTAAGATGTTTTCAATTTTTTGTACAAGTTTAAACGAAATGAAATAAACAAAACATAACCGTTTGAACGGCATACCTCTAGCCTTTTAAAAGCAAAAGCATCATTGTTGTTGTGAAACTGAAAAAAAAATTTTCCGGATGTTTATGTCCAGTGCGCATCACATTCGCACAGTGAGGTCATGTCCGAACCCACTATTCTCGTCGTTCTCGAATCTTTAGGTTACACTCGATCTACTGATGGAGCCTTTTTTATTCGATTAATTATGTTCATATTGGCATGTATTTAGTGTTTTAACACTGTTTTAATCGTTACAGCTGTTGAACATAATACTGACTGGATAATTGGTGAATTGTAAAGATCTTGATTAAAACATATTTATATTATATACATGCTTTGTTCTTGCAAAAACGGCGGGAAATTTTCCTCGTGCACATCGTGCCTGCGCGTCAAATGTTCAAGACAAATGTCACTCAATTGTTAAAAACAGTGTTGATTTTCTCATGTTTCATTCTTTCCATGAATAACTGTACTTCTAACGGTAATAGTAACTTCATCGAATGGAAAAGTCATTTTAAGGGCCGTCTATGAAACATGTTGAACATTATTAGAAGTTTGCAATATATAATAAATTCAACAATTTACGAACTAAAAATCACTTGCTAATTTTTTGTCCACTAATAAGTAAATTTGCATGGAAAAACCACGCCAATTTGTTTATAATTGACCTACTTTTTCTCCATTTGCTGTACCAATCTGTTTGTTCAATTTTGGATACTAGCACAGATTTATGAGACAACCCTCAGACTTGAAACACTTCACTGACCGCAATAACAGGATTTCTCCCTGCAAAAATCATGCATGGGATTAACATTCCTTTGACGGGAAACTAGGACACCCAATGACTTTAAAGACCTGTATTTAGTAAAGCACATGATCAGTACACGCACGCTTTCCATGCGTGGAACGTGACGTCGTGTTTCAGCAGACATTTCGCACTCTTTTGTAGAAAACACGGGTTTTACATGGCATACATGTACACAAGCAACGGCGGATGCCTTGCTTAAAAAAATTTCCGGAAAAAAGTGTTGATCTCAATCGGCAATCATCGTGTGATACAGTCAAAAACAAAAGGCAGTTTCACGGAAGTAAACAGACTTACCGAGCAAATTATTACATAAAATATTTCGAAAATTTGAACGTTTCGTCACCCATCGGTAAAAAAAAAATCAAAATTACATTATTTTTTTTTCACTTTCAGAAAATTTATGTTCGCCGGTTTTGTAAACCGTAAAATCAAAAAGTCCTGGCCCAATGTGTTTAGCCATTCAGAAAGACTTTAGCCTAGGTAGGCGTGGTTATAAATGCTGTAGCGTATCGTCAGTTGGTAGAGGTATTTTAGATCAGTGTTCTAGATAAGGTACTCTGTCTGGGAGGAGTAGTCTCCCTTTAACTAAGAGTATTGTAGACAGACAGAAGGATGAATACAATTGTTTGACAGGAGTTACCTCCCTGCCATTGTGATTGGTTTAAACGGTATTTCCCTATGCATGTAGAGTATTTTACTTATGAAATTAATATTTCAGTTCGTAAATGGCCTATAACAAAATGTTAAACACTAAGATTGATAAAATAAGCTATACTTATTGTATTTCAAGTGAAATTGTTAAGTATAAGGAGTAATGAAAGTAATGAGTCAATTACAAACAATGTAAAATAGTGAAATCAGTTCTCAATGAAGATTTTCTCTAGATATAAAATGGAGAAATGTTGAAACAATTATGATAGTAAAATCAGAGCCCTGATTGCTGCATGCCTGGATAGGAATCAATAATAAATAAGATTCTTGTACATTTTGTGGTTTGGCTGAAATTTGCGAGAGTTGAATTTCCTATTGGCTCAAAGTGTTTGTCACAGTCCAAGAAACCCAGTAACAGTTTTCACACATATAATTGTATGTTTGGATCGAACACTCTTAGGTTGCTTTGAGTAGGTAATTCATTAGACGTGCTTGATAAGTGTTAAGTGTTTAGAGGAATTAGCTTTGTAGACTTGCATAATATTTATAAAATATTTGACCATGTACATATAAATATATGTTTGATGTGTGTTTATTACCATATGTCTGTGGTACAGGTATATGACTATATAATTACTCTTCATTTGGAGTTTTGAAAATGAGCCAGACATATTTTTGCCTGTATTACACATTAAGTTATAAAAGTTTCGGTGGTTCCGAGGTTCCTTGACATTGTGCCATCTCTTGGGAATTATAATTTCTCTTCATGAACTACTTGTTTGCCATTAGCAAATTCATTCATGTTTGTTGAAGCTTTCTCAAACATGTTTGCAATATATGCATCTTTATTTCTGGATCTTTAGAAAACACAGTCAAGACGTTTAATTTGAATAGGTATTGTTATTGGCCATGTACGGCTTTGAAATAACGAGGTTTGACGTTTATTTTAAAATTGTATGATGTTCATAGTACACTGTAAAGTGTATTGACTGGGTATGCTCATGCCTCCTCCTGTCTTGATTATGTAGGTTATTCATCCATTTTACTGTACTCTTGCTTTGGTGCACATACTATTTTTTATGACTATATTTGATGGTTCAGTTATCAATAGCGGAATCAGGTAAAATAAAATTAAACACTCCTAGGTATTACGAAGTTTAGTTGCAAAGCGTATCATGTCAAATCTCTTGCGACTGACTTTGCGGATTTAAATGTAGAGCAATTGCTAACTCGCAAAAGCACAGCACCAGATCTAGTTACATATTGTTCTTTAATGTATCTTTGGCACAAAGTTACAGTGGTACATTGACCCTTTCTGTTGAAAAATAATGCGATTAACTTTAGTCGAAAAAATATGCATTTAAAACGTTCTATGGTCCAACAAACAATTATGAAGTTTGAAACCAATCAGTAGACATCAGTAGATACTATACTTTTAATTGCTCGACAAATCCCATCCCCAGTGAATTCCTTTGTGTAAAATAACCACAAGCTTTGTCATACATAATCATCTATTAAGTACTTCTGAAGTTAAAATATTATCAATAGGATATTTAAAAAACGAATGGTCAAGGGCTATACCCATCCTAATTGGCAGTGTAAACTTTTGATCAACATAATATACCATTTCGATAACTGTTTTGAATAACTCTTTGTGGGATTTTCTTATCAGATATTACAATTGTTTGCGACTCGTTCAGGTGCCCATTCTCATGATACTGTGCTTTTGAAATGCTTTCAATGCACATTGTTCTTCATAGACATTCAAGACCTCAACACTAAATCCACAATCAATGAATGTCTTGATCAAAATAGTTGTAATGGTTGCAATATTAGAACTAATTCAGTTTGAAATTCCAAAATGACTTGCAAATTACACTATTGTAGGAGAAATCTTAATAATAAGATCCACTGGAGATAAACAATCAAATAATACTACTGAAAAAATAATGTATTTTATAATTAATAAGATTCTTTTAAAACAATGTGGCCTCAGGGTTCCAATTCTCGAACGGTACCAATTCTCGAACGATTTTTATTATTAATCAAACTTGTTCACATGTGAATCATTGAGACTAAAATATGTTGTCGTTTTAACTAAGTCCAATATACACATGTTGTATGGGCAAACTTCAAACTTCACAGCTTTTTTTCGGTAGCACATCTGCAGACGAAGTTTTATTAAACTACACAAAGTTTAAGTATGTGACGGGGAAATGTTGTGTTTCCTTTAGTAAAATCATTCTTTGTCACAAAAGTAGTATTGATTTTAAGATTTAAACGCTTGGAACAAAGCTATCATTCAACATGTAGGCCTTTTACTTCGTTTACAACTGTCAAATTGACGTATTTATCACAGTAATGCTATATATGTTAGGTTACACACAACTAATTTATTTTTATTTCATTTTGGTTACATACAATTACCAGTATTAGTATTGGTCATTGAATAATTAAAGCATTTCCTAGACAAACAGAATGTATTTTAGTCTCTTATTCATTGTTGATCTACACAAGGTATTAGGATACAAACTTTCAATATGTGATCAGTATGATGTCAAGTAGAGTGATACATTTATATTTATTTGTTCTATGAAATGTTCAGCATTATTTGTTGCTTATGTAAAAAAAAATCATCAATAGTAATACTGCACTTCATTTACGATGTAAATACATTGATTTTACCTGTTACATTTGTGTTGGAACTTTTTGTTGACCCAAATGAAGTAGGTGACTTGCTTTGACAAAAGGAAAGGTGGTGTTATCAACTGATATTTTTGCGAATTTTTGTAGTTTTAGAAATAGTAATGTTTTGTCTGATATGCTAATATAAATATTTTCCAAGAGCTTGTAACAATTTTATATATTTCACCAAACTTAAAAAAATCGTTTGAGAATTGGTACCCCGAGGCTACATATACTGAATCATGGTATCATTGCATGACCTTAAAAGAGTAGGTGCTATTTATCTGTATCAATAATGAGGGGAGGGGGCCTTTAGCAGTATTGAGATGGAAAATGTATTTGAAATAGCGGTATTGAGTTTAAAATTGTTATTTTGGGTAAACCGCCATACTTTAGACAGTCAATTAAGCACGGTTATATTTGGGAAAAACTGATTATGGTCTTACAGTTGTCAAGGAAAAGCAGTACACAATTAAATTCTAGCTTTGGCACAGGACTGTCGTGGTATATAGTATTGTTGTTTTTTTTAAGAGAAAACTATATGTGTAATTTGTCACTGCAGCATAGTATCTTGTTGCTGATTCTGTAACACAAAGATTTGTACAAAGCCTTTGAAAACCATACTTTAAAATACACAATAACAACGGATCATTTGGAGGAGAGCTTGTTTATGTAGTGATAATAGTTGTATATTTTGTAATTCTTGGTGTCACTTGAGCACTTGTAGTTCATTCCTATGTTATTATAATCACTGTATGTCTGTGTTGGGAATACCTTTGGATAACTCAGCAGATCGTGAATGATTTATGGTCCAATTTTAATGTTCAAGGGATAATCTAATTAAGTATAATCATAATTACATACAAAATTGCCAACACCTTGAATGCTACCATTGTGCTTTAATGTCGGTGTCGATTTTTAGCTGGACCATTTGAAGAATAGGTGAGCTTTCCTACCTACCCCCAGCGTCGGCATCAGCGTCCAAGTCTGAATTTGGTTAAAGTT
This sequence comes from Congeria kusceri, assembly GCA_027627225.1. NCBI lineage: Eukaryota > Metazoa > Mollusca > Bivalvia > Myida > Dreissenidae > Congeria > Congeria kusceri. The sequence goes on from CM051030.1 coordinate 1,544,681, forward strand.
TTTATTCAAAAGTATTGTAACTTCAAAACTACATAAGTTATTCACTTGAAATTTGGAACTAACGTTATTCATTAACTCTAGTATCAGGGGCAACATTACCCATAACTCATTTTGACAGAATTAGCCCACTTTGTGGTTTAAGTTTCTTTTCTTCTAAACATTTATAAACTATACAAAGCTTCACTTAAAAGTTTTGTATTTTAACAAATGTATGCCCCTTCCAATATCCAAAATATGTACCAACTGAAATACTTCAAATCAGGGGTATGGAAATCCTATGCCAGACTTGTCAGACGCTGGTTATTTTACTGTTGGACAAGTGATTTATTCCATTGTACTTTTCCATGGACAAGTACAATTTAAGGGTGTTAATATGATGATTTACGTTGGAAGCTAATAATCGTTTTATTATACCCTTATACATTTGAATGACAAATTGTGTTTTGTTTATAATTAAATGAAAAAATATATCAGGAAGGCCGGAATAAAAACTGGACAAGTGACTAATGTTTGCGGACAAGTACATAGACAAGTTAACCATTTTGATATTTTCACACACCTGCTTCAAATAGTCGAGAGCGCTGTCCTATGATAGCTCTTGTACAAAGGCCGCTTACTTCACTGAAGGACATTTCAATACAAAGACAGATCTTTAACAGTTGTCACGTATTTGTTTGGTACTTGCTGTGTGATCAAAATTGTTGGCAAATAAGTCAGACCATTTAACGATTTAATCTGTGGACATTTGAAATGTAGTAATTGTTATGCCATGTTACAGTGTTGTCTTTCATTTGTAGCAAATAAAATATAATTTGGTCAAGTTTTTTTCAATTTAGCAGTAAAATTATTTTCAATTTTTGGGTGTTTATGAAGGTATGTCTTACATGCTTTTCAGTAGACAATCAATTCAGTGATTTAAGCCTCAGTCACACATTCCCTGATTTTTCCTGCCCTTCTTGAGCCGAGTGTCCCAAATAAAATGTGTTAAAAGTCAGGATAATATTCTGTGATTCGGGGCTTGAATTTTTATTTTTTTTCAAAAGATTGATTATGTCCCGACAGGGTCTCGACTGAGTCCCAACTGAGTCCAGATTCACCCAACTGCGATCCGACAGTGTCCCGTCAGCGTCCAGACAGTATCCTGACATTCCTGACTTTTTTATTGTTTGTATCGTAGCCCTGGCAGGATCCATCAGCATTCATGGTGAACCGGTCAAAGTTCTGTCCATTAATGACAAACACACACAAACACGCACAACATACATGCTATACACCAGACGTGATGTATGTATAGCTAATTTTTTATGCAATATTATTCCCTTTCCACTGGATACTGAAACTGAAACTGTTTAATTTGCTTAAACGCTTATTTTTACACAAAAGCGCATTCAATGGCGTTGTACATAAACTATAAAACAAAACATTACATTATGTATACATGCAAACATAAATACATACACACATTTATATACATTCCTCATCAGAGAGAGAGAAAGAGCGATAGCATCATTACATACCATATGAAGTTTGATCGTATGATTTAGTTACATTAAACCACAGTCATAAGACATTCATAAGACATTCAAATGACACATGACGTATAAACCCATAACTGCATATGGAAATTAAAAGATATCAATGGAACAATATTTTCTTCATTTGTTTTCACAGTTCTCTAGAAAAAAATCTTGAATGATAACTTAACAATATGACTGGATATTTCTGATAAATACAGTTTTGAGACTGTTTTTGAATATATCAATAGATTGAGAATTTCTCACGTGTAATGGTAGTTTATTCCATAGTTTTGGTCCAACTGTTTTAAAGCTTCTGTCACTGAATGTTTTACGTTTGTTGAAAGGTACGGTATAGCAACCTGCAATTGTGCTAAACGATCTGAATCTGCGTCTTGGTTCTTGTTCCGACAACAGTTCTGTTTAGTAAGCAGGGGCATGACTAATAGAACAATTACTCATGAATGTGATCATTTTAAACTCAATTCTAGCTTTGATGGGAGGCCAGTGCAATTGTAACAGAGCTTGTTTTGAGCTTTCAAACTTTTTGCGTATTAAAACCAGTTTAGGACACATGTTTTGTATTGTTTGCAATTTTTGCAATTCCATATGAAATAACATTGCAGTAATCAAGATGTGAGATTACTAGAGACAATACAAGTATTTCTGTAGCGTCTTTGCTGAGATATTTTCTTATACTTTTGACCCTAAAATAATTCTGCATATCTGTTTGACATTTTCTTTTAACATGATCTTTGAAGTTGAAATTTGTGTCAAGAAAATCACCTAAATTGCATATACTTTTTGTGGACTGAATCTCATCACCGGCAATGTCTATTTCTGTTAAAGAACATTTATCAAGCTGCTGCCTGCTACCAAACAGAATAAAATCCGTTTTGGAAGTTTTCATTTTTAAATAATTTTATTACCCACTTTACTATATAAATGATAATTAAGCGATTTAAACTGTTGCCACTTTGCTTAGCTTCTTCCAACAAGCAACATTTTGTGATGTTTCATGGTTTTGTTTCCTTATGTTGCCCTCCTTATTATTCAAAGGGAGCAACCGGCGCAGAACGTTGCGCAATGTAACTTTATAGTAACACTGACTGCTACGAGAAGTCATGTGACCAACCAATATCCTATGTTCGTCATCGATGCTACATCATCGATGACGTTATCTGTTCTCAACTTGGTAAAAACAATCACAAAATGACTGTCGCCAGCAGCTAGGACTCAGGATAATGATTGTTCTATTTTGAAGCTGTGTGATTCACAACAATCATTATATTAGATTTCATGGAAAATAAAACAATTCAATATTGTTTTTATTTATTATTAGAAGAAGGTAATAAAGCAGATATTTCATTGTCATTTTGGATCAGTCAAACTGTTTCCTTCAGTATCGGCCTCGGGGCAACATTTCAAAATATGCCCCCCCCCTACTTCAGGAAAACAATTTTGGCTGTTCCCAGATGCTAATGAAATATCTGTATACTGTTTCATCCATTCGTTTATTGTTACTGCAAATGATTCCAGTGCATGGATTGCTTGTACCTCGTTTTCAATCGATGTTGGTCGAAAACGTTTGATGGCTGTATGGTCATAAGCAAAACCAAAGACAGATATCGGCTGCGGAATGACATCAGATAAGGCGCCTGGGTATGTAAGATAGAGCCAGGGACCTAAACAGCTACCCTAGGGGACACTACGATGTAACCGACGTGGAGACGAGACGGTTGATTTGACACTAACACTACAGCGTGGTCTCAAGTAGCGATTCAACTGAGTTTAGATCTGTGGCGCACAATCCATGCTGATTTTTCAACACTTCTAGCAGAATGTCGTGGTCCACCGTGTCAAATGCAGCGCTTAGATGTAAAGCAATCGAAGCACTGACCTCCTGGTTTTCCATGCCGTCTAGTATGTCATTCGCTAGTCTCAGTAGTGCTGTTTTGCAGGAGTGAAAACGTCTGTATGCTGACTGACTCTTTGGAAGGAGATCATGGTCACTTACATGTTCATTTAATCTGAAAATTAAGGGAATCGCATTGTCCATCTGTCTTTCCGTCCGTCATGCTTCTTGTGTCTTAGTATTGAATGGATTCAGATGACATTTCATATAATGATAGAGGACAAAGAGATCAAGTGCAGAGCACAAGGACCAAAACTACTTCTTCAACATTTACAGTGTTATTGCCCTTTTTTTAGCTTACCTGAACACAAAGTGCTCATGGTGAGCTTTTGTGATCGCCCGTTGTCCGTCGTGCGTGCGTATGTGCGTTGTCAACAACTTTTCATTCAAACAACATCTCCTCCTAAACCGCTTGGCAGATTTTCACCAAACTTCACAGGAATGATCCTTGGGTGAACCTCTTTCAAAGTTGTTCAAATCTTTCTGGTCCACTGCATATGTAGGTCCCCAGAGCTAAAAATAGATTTTAAAAGTGTAAACTTAACAAATAATCTCTGAAACCAAATGGCCTAGAGGTTTCATATTTGGTATGTAACATCCTATAGTGGTCCTCTACAAAGATTGTTCAAATTATTTTCCTGGGGTCAATACAGGCCACGCCCTGGGGGTCACATGGTTTGTATAACATCCTTTAGTGGTCCTTTACAAATTTTGTTCTAATTATTCATCTGGGGTCAAAAAGGGCTACGCCGCGGTGGTCACATGGTTTAAACTTTATATAGAATATATTGCACGATGACAGAGGTTTCATATTTGGAATGTAACATCCTACAGTGATTCTCTACAAAGATTGTTCAAATTATGCCCATGGGGTCAGAACTTGCCAAACCCTGGGGGTCACATGGTTTATATAGAACATATAGCAAAATGAATTAAAAATTCTAATCATCTGAAATGGCAAGGCCCCAAGGTTTCATATCTGGTATGCAACATCCTTTAGTGGTCTTTTACAAAGTTTGTTCAAATTATACCCTTGGGGTCAAAATGGGTCAAGCCCCGGGGGTCACATGGTTTATATAGACTATATAGCAAAATGATTTTAAAAATCTCCTCCTCTGAAACCACAAGGCCCAGAGGTTTCATATTTGGTTTGTAACATCCTATAGTGGTCCTCTACAAAGATTGTTCAAATTACGCCCCTGGGGTCAAAGCTGGCAAAGCCCCGGGGGTCATATGGTTTATATAGAATATATAGCAAAATGACTTTAAAAATCTTCCCCTCTGCAACCACAAGGCCCAGAGGTTTCATATTTGGTGTGTAACATCCTGCAGTGGTCTTCTAAAAAGGTTGTTCAAATTGTGCCCCTGGGGTAAAAACTGGCCACGCCCGGGGGGGAGGTCACATGGTTTATATTAACTTTAATAGCAAAATGTCTTTGAAACCGCAAGGCCCAGAGGTCATATTTGGTCCGTAAATTCCTCAAGTGGTCCTCTACAAAGATTGTTCAACACTGACCAACATTAGGGGTCATATAGTTTATATAGACTTGAATAGCAAAATGACTTTTAACATTTCTTCTCCTAGGAAACGCAAGGCTTAGAGGTTTCATATCTGGTATGTAACTTCCGTATAGTGGTCCTCTACAAATATTGTTCAAATTATTCCTCTGGGGTAAAAGTCTGGCCACGCCCCGGGGGTCACATGTTTTATATAGACTCAAATAGCAAAATGACTTAAAAATTCTTTTCCTCTGAAACGGCAAGGCCCACAGCTTTCCTATATTTGGTACGTAACATTGCATAGTGGTCCTGTCCAAAGATTGTTCATATTATGCCCCTGGGATAAAAATTAGCCACGCCCTGAGGATGCAAATTTAAATTGGGTCACAAGGTCGCAGGTGAGCGTCCTAGGACCCTCAGGGCCCTGTTGTTTAATATTTTTGTGCTAAAAATAACTCCATTAGTATTGAAGGGATGCAAATGAACTCCATTAGTATTGAAGGGATTCAAGTGAAACTTTATATAATTATAGCGGACAATGAGAGGTAGTACAGAGCACAAGGACGATAACTCTTTCTTTAATAATTACGGAGTTATTGCCCTTATGTGAAGCATTAATTTTCTTGTTCAGAGCATAACTCCATTAGTATTAAAGGGATTCAAATGAAATATAATGATAGAGGACAATAAGAATTTACTGAGTTATTGCCCTTTGTTTAATTTTCTTTTGCGGAGCATAACTCCATTAGTATTGGAGGGATTCAAATGAAACTTCATATAGCGATAAGGACAATGAGAGGAAGTGCTGAGTGCATGGACCACAACTCTGTCTTCTCTTTCCGGGCCGGCTAGCTCAGTTGGTAGAGCGCTGGACTTCAAATCCGAGGATCACTGGTTGGATTCCCAGCCCGGCCACATAACTTGTGTGGGGATTGGTCATGAAATTATTTCTACAGCCATTCTCGCCCTACCTCTCATTCAAGTAGCCTGCCTGCCTGTCTGTCTGTCCGGATTTTTCTTGTTTTTCCTTCATAATTTTAAAGTGTTTAAGCTATTAACTTGAAACTTCATAGTGAAGTGCCCAAGACCTGTTACTCTGCGCTTCATAATTCTGGAGTTATTGCTCTTTGTTTATTTTTTTATACTTCATTATTGGAATGAAATATATAGGGAAAATTCCTTGTGAACACAACACCTCCTACAGATTCAAACAGATTTTCTTGAAACTTGTCTTCATTGTTGAGGGTAATGTGTAGTTGTGCGTAAAGTTGGGGATTTAAATTTTTTAATTGTTAGGTTTACTGTTTAAAGAATGAATGACCTGTATGATAGCATGAGGCAAGATTTATTGACCCATGACATTAAACAACTCGCAATGCACAACCACGAGGGCTATACCACAATAGAATGATCAATCGGTGTTTATTAGCTGATAAATAATGATAATGTGAAAAGTATTTTGATTCTAGCATGACCTCATAATTTTTCTGCAATTACAATGCAAAGTATATTTTTGGGTTGTTTATTGATAGTTAAACAATTTTGTTCATTGTCTATAGAAAACTCTGTGCGTGTCATGTTAGAATTTTTCTTACATCATTACAGAATGGAATATATAGGGAAAATTCCTTGTGTACGCAACTCCTCCTACAGTTTCTAATGGAAAATTGAAAATTCAGTGTTTTTTTTTACCTTTGGTTGAAAGGTGGCGGGCCCTTCAGAGGGGAATTTTACAGCAAAACGGGATTTTTTTTATATAAAAGAGTTATAACATGTTTATACTCTACTTTATGTAATAAAACCTTAATGAATTGTTTTGCTACAAATGGTAATTTAGATTAACTAAGTTAGAGAAAAAAAACTGTTGGGATTGTTTACGAAAATTCCTCTATCTGAGTGAATTTTTGTCTGATTTTGGTTGATTTTTTTCAAATGAGAAATGTATGTCTACTTTTAAAGTACCGCTCTTAACTACTAATGAAATGCCCCTCATGACTACTTTTGAAATACCCATCATGACTACTTTTGAAATACCCATCATGACAACTTTTGAAATAACCATCATGACTACTTTCAAAATACCCATCATGACTACTTTTGAAATAACCATCATGACTACTTTCGAAATACCCATCATGACTACTTTTGAAATGTCCCTCTTATTTTCTTTTGTAGTGCCCCTCCATACAATTTTTGTAACACCCCTCTTTCAGGTGGAAGACCATCCTCTAGTAATGATGGGGATATTTATAGCACGGCCATTCTTGAGGGAGTTCTTTCAGCCCTGGACTACCCAAAATCGAGAATCAGTCTCAGCGTGCATAACAGTGTAAGTATAAGGGTTACAGTAACACTGAAGTAAAATTAAGTCTGTCCGGCTAGCACAGTGGTTGGTACGCTCACGCTGATGTTAAAAAAAATCCAGTTCCTGACGTGAGTTTGGTTGGTGGTCACCGTACTGGACACGTGCGGGTTGCCTCCAGGTACTCTGATACAAGATTGCACCAAAATTAATCACATCATGCAGCTTATTTGCAGACAAACCTTGTAACTTTGAAATAAACACACAGCGAAATTAATATTAATCTTGTGATTTATGGAGTTTTGTGGCAGTTATTAGGAACCACTGCGCATGATTTTGCATTGGTACACAAGTGATTACGCACATCAAAATTCTTACTGAGATTGTGAGTAAAATTGTTCCGCTTTATTCTCACCATACGTCACAGTGAGATTCTGTCTTTGTCATTGTGTCTGAATTGTGATTATTGGGGAATTTTGTTCAGGATATGTTCACCTTCAACAGGAATTTGAACTTCACTGATCTTCCCGATTTTAATAATTTAAAATGACTGAATTTGGAATTCTACTTTTGTGTGGTACAAATTTTATATTAAAAAAATGTTTCAAAACGTTTTTTACGCATGAGTTCTTTAGCTTGATTCTGATTAAATAATAAGGTACATTTATTTTACTACAAGATGCACTGGTTTGTAGCATTAAAATTTAAAGACTATTTTCATCATTGTATTATATTTATTGTCATATTTTTTCTGTCAACCAATATGCAAATTAATGTACCTAACTTATTCATTTGACTGTAAAATAGCATCACAAGCAAGTGCACCCAACACCCACTCCTATTTCATGGCAGGAAATTTTACCCTGCCGTTTACCAGTATGCAAATACACGAACATAACTACTGCAATTGCCTGTCAAATAGCTTCACAAAAAAGTGCAACCCAATGTGTAAGTCCTATAAATGGCAGGAAATTTCATCCATCCATTTACTAGTATGCAAAAACATGAACATAACTATTGCAATTGCCTGTGAAATATCATCACAAAACAGTGCGACCCCATTTCCAAGTCCTATTCATGGGAACCTTGCCCAACCAGTACAATACTCAGGTGTCAAGAAAACTGTCAGGTGAGCATTTCCTTACATCATTTTACTGGTAATGTCACTTGCTTGAACAGTGAATGTTGAAACAGGCTTGTTGATTATGAAAAGAAACACATTTTAGGCAAGTTTTTTTCCACAGCAACCACCACAGAAAGCCCCATTAATTATGTAACACCACCACATGAGGTGGGCTGCTGTAGTCCCTACCAATGGTAACCATGCTATACCTTATGCTCTGTTTATGGTTGGCTTTGGTGCATTGTTGGTCCCTGTTTTGTGTTTAAGTTTACAAATGTGATTCCTCATGGAGCTTTTCAATATTGTTAATATTGTTGTCACCAGTAGTGGAAGTCACCAGTAGTGGAAAAGAGTTCTGTTTGTTAAATTGCACACAATGGTGACAATTTGTTCAGATGCAGACAGTTTGTCAATAGTATGATGAATGTTGCATGTGCTTCAGTTGAATAATTTAAATATTCGTGTCAAAGATATGAGCGCTGTGAACAGTGAAATGTTGAGTCAGGTTGTTTACTGTTAATGGTGCTGAAAATTATTTAATGGGGCTGCGCATGCTGATGCGGGACGACACTTAACACACATGCATTAATCCCGGTTTTCCCACGACCCGCCTCGTATGTTAATTTAGGTTCAGCTGGCCTAATGGTAAGTGTGACAGAATTTTGATTCAGCTTTCAAAGGTTTGAGCTTAAGTAACATTATAAAAACATAAAGGGTCTTCAATCTATGCCTTTTTTTAATTTGCATTGCAGATCAGTGTTGGCCACCATGATTTCTCGCTACGGCAAGGCCTGGTCCAAAATCTGGGGCCGTGAGCTCCACGGGGTTCTACGCCCGGTCAAAGGATTATATAGCCCAGATATGGCCTTGTGCTTGAATCTCAGAAATCAGGTAGGTGTAGAATTTGAACAACAATTTTCAATCCTTCCATTGTCTTTTTGATCTATAGTACGAAAATTATGGGGTCTACACAGCCCCGACCTTAGACCCAGACATGACCTTGTGCTTGTTTTAATCTCAGACATAGGGTTGGTTTAGAATTTGATAATCAATTTTCCCATAGTCTTACTGTCCCTAGAAGTGGCCTACCCTCCCCCCTCCCCCCGGCTTGGACCCAGGTCTTGTGCTTAATCTCGGTAATCTCAGCAATCAGGTTTTTGTGAAACTTTAGCAAAAAGCATCCAAATCTTCCTGTAGTGTAATTAACATCTCGCCTGGAATCCGATCGCTCCGCCCACTTGATCACGTGACCAAGCGGTCTGGAAACCTCGACAAGCAGAAAACAAAATGGCGGCTATGCTTTAGATTACGCGATATTCCGGATGATTTTGGAGAACATTTTTTGCCTTATAAATGTTTGCTACGTCAACGTATTCAAGGAAGAAAATTTGCTAATGAGTCATACATTGACTCTGTGCGAATTTTTAGGGGAAATGATGACGAAATCGACGTAAAGTCTCGTATCTTCCGCAGTCAAAGAAAGGAAGAAGATCCACATACTCTGATACTGTCAATTTGTCGATGTCAAAAACGGCAATTACGATCGCACATTGCAGTTGTAAGGCAGGGTAAGTGCTTTCCTATTTGTGACACACATATTACTTATCGTTACGTTATTACTGACAGGATATGTTTGTAATTTCGTTGTAAAAAAATAACGATAACGACGATTCTCACATGTTATGATGATAGGGCTACTGTAATACAGATTTGTACGTGGTTGACATCATGTTGTATTACTCTCAATAAAGGGAAACACCTGAACTTAATGATAACATTGTTTACACTTCCAAGTTTAACACCAGCATATTTTCAAATATTAAAAGGCAGCAGTTTGATAACATATCAGAATTATTATTAATTAATGAAGAATAATGTACATTATTTTATATCTTTGTGCAGGATTGCTGGAGAATGCGCTAATGTGTTGGACGTGGTGTTGAAGCTAACTGACTGGATTTTGGATGGTCTTACGGAAGTACCAAGTCAGCCATCTAGTACCTCCTGTCCACAGCAGTGGGACGAGCCAACGGGATCTAAGATCCAGGCTGAACCAGTCTCTACCATGGTACTATCCCGGTCAACAAATGTGGACAGGAAAGAGACCTATGACAGCCATCTTCAATGACTACAGGTTGTTACCGTGTTGTTTTTAACATAAAAAACTAATAAACCCTAGTATGACTTTATTCACAATATGCAACATAATAATAAACATCATAATAAGCATTGCACAGTCCAGTTTATTGTGGCCAAGTGCACGATAAAAACAAAAAGACTAACACATAAATCTAATTCTAATTTTGTTCGTTTTTCAGAAAAATCAGGCTTACAGAGAAAGACATCGGTGTACTTTCAGCGTTAAAGGACACTCCACTGGGGTACTTGGCTTGCAAACCAGAACAAACCTGGTTTTCTACTGTTAGGGCCAACATCTCCAGAGGAGAAACATCTGAAAATAGAAAAATAAAGTCATAAAAGACAAATTATTTCAAATAATTTTTTTTTTCAGATACCACTTATCCAGCAAGTAGACAATGTGTTGAGCCAAACAGAAGAATGTGGAACCCTTGAACTGCCTGCACAACCTGATGTGAATTTGGACATTACAACTGAGCATCTTGACAACATGAAACATGTAAGCGTGACGCAACACGAGGCTCTAGCGATTGAACTCAACACTCGTGACCAGCGTTCTTGTGCTGTTTGGTCTGCAGAAAGACAAAAAAGAATCACGGCCTCAAACTTCGGACGGATCATGCTCAGAAAGTCAGCAATCAGCGAGAAGTTTATAGATAGCATTACCAAATCAAAAGTGTTCTCCTCAGCGTCTGCCAGCTATGGCATAGCAAATGAAAGAATTGCACGGAACATGTATAGAAAAAAGACAAAAAAAAACATGTGCACGACTGCGGATTGTTTGTAAATCCGAAGTTTCCGTGCATCGGAGCCACGCCAGACGGCAAAGTATGTGATGGTGGTCAGACAGGAATTTTGGAAATTAAGTGTCCATTTTCTGTTCGCAATATGACTATTGCAGATGCAGTAGATCAAAATAATGCAAAAAAAGATTTCTTCTTAATCACAGATGGAGAGAACATTTCTTTGAGTAAGACACACCCTTATTGGTTCCAAGTTCAAGGACAATTGCTTGTTACGCGGGCAGAGTTTTGTGACTTTGTTACTTACACGAGACAGGACTTGTTCATAACAAGAATATTGCCTGACAAAGATGTCATGGAAAATATTCTTTCAAAGATGTGCCACGTGTACACAAATTATCGTGTTAAATAGTTACCTTTTTTTTCATCGGTTTGTGTCTCCGCATGATGAGAATGTGGTTTGGGGTCTGCGTTTTCATTGTTCTCACTGTAAATAAAATGTACCTATACAATAGTATGTGTGTAAGACATGCCATTTTTGTCGTTGATATAGTGTATTAACATGCTCACTGTTGGTTATTCGCAATATATATATGCTGCATTACGGGCTTACAAGTTCTGATATTACATTGTTGTTATTTTTTACATGTAAAGATAATACAATTATTTGAACCACTGATGTGTTTATTAAAATTTATACCTTGTATTAATTTCTTGTTCAAGATTTCTTCTTCTCTTCCGTGATACATGGTCATCTACTGGCAGTCTCTTTAATAGCCGTCTGGCTGGCGTGACTGTGTGGCCCAAGGCTTCTACAGGCAATGGGTCAGGGAACTGATCTGTTGGTTTGCCTTCTTGGAAATGCTATAACAATACAAACGCGATACTGGGATCTGGGCATTGAATTAATAAAACGACAAAATTTTACCACACTGGACATCAAATAACTACGAAATCAAAAATGGATGAATATCTGTTGTATTGTTCTAGAGCTACTGAGTAATGTTGCCATGTTTTTTTTACACTTACGTCAACATAACACTGCAATCATCGGACAAAGCTAGAAAACCTTTAATCTGATCTGTGTCATAAAAATGGCCATGTTTACATCCCTCCATATTTGGAAATGTTGACAACACGTGCAGCATAAATTAATTCTATTGGTCATACATGACCTCATAGGTTTTTTATAACTGTTATTCGATTGCTAAAAATAACTAGTCAAGTGTCTATCTAAAAGCAAAATACTAAACCGTATAGTAAATCAAAGGGTTAAAAATGACAAATATACCTTTGTACTGACGAACATGTGGTAATTGTCGTTGACAGTGTTGACATTAAGTTGATCGTGGGGACGACCGCAGGCCTTTATCCATCTCTTACACTTGTCGAGATCACGTTTTGGCTTAGGAAATGCTATAAATTCAACTCCTCCAGCTAATCTCTCTGGATACCGACTGTCCGAGTTGCATAAACCCCATTGACACCGTTTAACCATATTTTATTTACGTTTATTTCAAGGAAAATAACAAAATATGTAGAACAACAGTGTGAACCTCGACATTCAGCTTGTCGAGGAAAATGGCGGACAAATCGTTGGCAACCGGCTCCCCGAATCATCGATCGCTGATTGGTCGATTGATATTTAGATAAGAATTTGATTGACAGGTGGCGAGATGTTAATTATATGCAAACAGATGACATGAAAACGTAAATCCAACTTAAATACGAAAACTTTATAAGTGCTTGATACAAGCTTGTTGCTGCAATAGCTTGCCAAGTTATAATTATACAAACATACTTACTGTTCCATTTAATCGATTTTACTCGCCACATAAAGGTGCGAAAATCAAGCAGAGACAAATGCTGATAATAACAATAAAGGTGTGAAAATTGATTTTGATCTTCATGATTCATACTTTGAATTTACAGTTGATTTAATGCACTAAAAACAGGGGTTGGGACCCCGACCTGGGAGCCTTTCGAATGATCTTTCTCAAGAGACACAAAGTACTGGTTCTACCCAGGAAAAGGACTTGAGAGTTTCTCTGTATTTGTGGGTATCTTACGTAATCATAGTATGCCCATTCATTTTCACAAGTCCAGAATAGTGCAGTTGGTTACAGCGGTCTACTGTCATTTGTTCTTATGACTCCGTCTTCGTGAGTTTGATGCCCATTCAGGGTGTTTTTTTTAAAAGTATTTTTCTTTATTGTTTTTATCAAAATTCTCATAATGTAGCAAATTATTCATACGTTATATTGTATTATTTAACATAATAACATTAACATTACTGAAAGGGATCATGTTTTTGTTGACATAGTCCCTTTAAGTATAAAATGAAATGTTTATCATGTTGAAGAAGGATTTGGCTATTTTTATCAAAAACCATGGTGGTATAAAATGACACAAATGTTGGAAATGAATAATTTAGGCTTCTAGATTACATTTTAAGATTGTAACCCTGTCATGATTAATCTTACAAGATGATATCTTCCCAGTATGATTGTCAAATAAATGGATGCCAAGGTGACACAACACATTAACCATTGTGTAAGATGAGATCATGTTGTACATTAGTCGCAAGCAATTTGGAGAATTGCTTGGATATACTTGTAGTTAAAAAAACATGGTTATGATAGAGGAAGAGCGCACTGGTTTTGCAAAATCAAATGCCCCATGTTTAAGTCCTTCATTGTCTGCATAGCAGGTTTTTTTTTGTGCCCCCCCAAAAGTAATTTCTTCAAAGAACCAAAAAGTAAAAAGAATCAAAATTGCAGTGAGTGGGTAATTCATCTCATGGATTAAATTAAAAACATTTAGCTCAGCTGGGAGTGCATTAGCCATGTAAAACTTAAGTTTATCCTCTTGTATGGTTGCACAGTGGCCAAATTTGCATCGTTATATGCTCCTTGAAAAGTTTTGGGGGAGCATATCATTGACGCAATTTCAGGGTTGTAGCTAGCCCTATATTCATGTGGATTTGCAATATTGCTTCGGTTATGCAGGCACCCCAGCTGCACCCTACTATATATATTTTCAAAAAAAAGAAAGTGAAATTTGTGTATTTTGAGCATTCTTAGATACATTGTGCTTTATAAACTAATGAAGATCTACATTTTAGGGTAACTGATTTCCAAAAAAAACCTTTACTTTGAACATTTTACTCTCAAGTGGAACTGAAACATCAAACAAATACTAGCTCTGCAATTAAAAAGTCTGTCCTTTCTGTCCTTTTTGCCAGCAAAACTGCACAATTACACTTTCAGTGTCAATGTCTATAATAATGTCCGTAACTGTGTTGGTTATTAAAATGATCTGACTTTTTAAGATTTTAGATTTTAAGTGTAGATGTAAAAATTCAGTATTATGTGCTGATGGTGAGCTTTTAGGGTCACCTTTTGTCCATTATGCGTCTTGTGTCAACATTTTCATTCAAAGAACATCTCCAAAACGGCGGGGCAGATTTTCTCCAAACTTCACTAGAATGATCTTTGGGTGACCATCTTTCAAAATTGTTCAAATCATTCCGGTTCGCTGCATCTGTAGGTCACAAGAGCTAAAAATAGATTTAAAAACCGAAAACTTTAAAAATCTTCTTCTCTGAAACCACAAGGCTTGGAGTTTTAATATTTAATACGTAATATCTTCTAGTGGTCCTCTACAAAGATTCTTCAAATGATGCCTCTGGGTACAAAGGAGGCCACGCCTCGGGGGTCACATGGTTTATAAAGACTAGTATAGCAAAATGAATCTTCTCTGAAATCGCAAGGCCTAGAGCTTTCATATTTGGTATGTAACATTGTATAGTGGCCCTCTACAAAGATTGGGTTGTTCAAATGATGCCCCTGGGGTCAAAACTGGCCACACCCCTGGGCTCACATGGTTTATATAGACTTAAATAGCAAAATGACTTTAAAAATCTTTTGATCTGAAACTTTAAGGCCTAGAGTTTTCATATTTGGTATGTAACATTGTTAGTGGTCCTCTACAAAGATTGTTCAAATGATGTCCCTGGGGTAAAAACCAGCCACACCCTGGGGGTCTCGATGTTTATATAGACTTAAATAGCAAAATGACTTTAAAAATCTTATTTTCTGAAACCGCAAGACCCAGTGGTCCTCTACAAAGATTGTTTCATATGATGCTCATGGGTTCAAAACAGGCCACACAGTACTTTCATTCTCAGTGATACGCCACTGCTTATGGACTCGTTGAGTAGCCACTGAGATACTGATTGACCGGGTGGTTTATGTGTCAAAAAAAGACGCAAAGATTAAACAGCTACCATCTCGTCGTTCACAGACTGAAAAACGTTTCTTTCCTAACATGTATGGTATTGTTGCCGTATATACTGATTTTCGAGTCTTGAATATGCGTGGTTGATTCGTAAATGCCACTGCCACCACGCCAGTAAGGAAGGAAAGCCCCGACGAACCTTGTAAAATGTGTTTGATTGACAAAACTGTACCATGGCAATGTTGGAACAAAGGGTGACAACTATTGTATACAAAGGGTTAAAAACAGCACCAATATTATTGGCACTATCTTTGTCTATTAAAATGGCATATAAAATATCCAGAAAAACAAGAAAAAGCACCATCGTGGTGGTAGCAAAAGTAAATATCAATGATCAGATTGACTAGACGCTCGGTCATTATAGCTTTTAACTCTCATCAAATTTTTTTGTCCGGCCGACGGAGCTCAAAACCTACACTTAACAAAGTAATAAAACAGAATGGCCTTATTGTATTAACGATAAGAATGACATATTTTTGGTCATCAACCATGAATGCAATTATAAAACTCACAAACCGAACCAACAAATCATCTGGATCTATCAATTTGAAATTTGGGTCATCGTCTGGTTTGTCAATGATATGGGCCGTATGTGACTTGGTCCATCATGAATTGGGCCGTCCTGACTCTAGATCTACACCGCGGAGACTGGTGCATATTTCAACAGGCAAGTTTATGACAATGTAACGCTAAAAAACTTAAAGTCTTTCCTAAGGTAGCATGTGCAGCTCGAGTTTAAACAAAAATGTTGAATTTGTTTTTGAATTCCTTTAAACCCAGTTAAAATTTAATAATACACATTTTTACCAAAAAAAGACATATAGTTGATTTTGCTATTACTCAATGAAATTGCCAGAAGAAACTAAGTTTTGCCAGTTGAAATATTAGTCACGAAAATTTGGGAACAAAGTTAAATTTGAGCCCTGGAGGTAACTCTATAAAGGATTTTGCTTGAGTGATTTACCTTTTTTCAACTTTGAAATTTTGCTACGATTGATCGGTGTAACACCTGACCAGGCAGAACACTAATATGTGGTCCTATTATGACAGCTTGGGTATTGCAATTAACATATGTATCAGTAATGGATTAAACTCTAAATTGATAACAGGCATCCACTTTTACACTTCTAGAATATAGGGGCCGCATCATTCCGCGAAACCATTGATGCCCACTTAAACAGAGGCTGCACATCGGGTTTGCTTATTATTTACTGAAAACAAACTGTTAACTAGTGCACATTACCTGTTTTATACAAAAGTAATTTTTGATAGCAATCAATGCGTTATTTCTTCAAACAGATAATACTTATAAATGGTATTATTTAAACCAGGAACATTATTTATAAAACTTTCAAATCATGACATTAACATATCCCTGCATATGGTTATGAAAGAGTACCTACGTACATGCGAATGAACGCATTATGTCTGCTGGTGTTTTAATTATTTGTTCGGTAAATATTCATGGTTGTCATAAATTCACGCAATGGCGTGAGCTTAAAATGCGCGAAAATTAGACCTCCGCGAAAATTAGTGATTCCACAGTATTTAGCATAACGTGGAGAATTTCAAACGGTCTGTGGCCGTTGGCTGGGCTCATAGGCTTCCTTTGATTCAGTTTCCTTATAGCACAAATGGTTTGAGCTATACTACTCACCCGTTCATCGGCGTTGGCGTAATTCGCTTGTTAAGGTTTGCGTGCAACAAGTCCATATCTCTGTAACTACTACAGATATTTGGTTGAAACTTCACATGTGAGTTTGGGGTCATTATTTGAGGTCACTGACCAAGGCCCATAACTCTGACCTGCAATTTAGCAGAATTATGCCCCTTGTACTTAGAAATTCAGGTTAAAGTTTGCTTGCAACAATTCCATATCTCTATAACTACTACAGATATTCAACTGAAACTTCACACATGACTTCAGGGTCATTACGAAAGGTCACTGAACAAGGCCCATAACTCTGACCTGCAATTTAGCAGAGTTATTCCCCTTTTTGTACTTTCAAAACTTTCTAAAATTCAGGTCAAAGTTTGTGTGCAACAACTTCATATCTCAGTATCTGCTACAGATATTCAATTAATGCTTCAAACATGTCTTCAGGGTCATTATATAAGGTCCCTGGCCAAGGCACATAACTGTGACCAGCATTTTAGCCTAATAATTCCCCTTTTTGTAGTGATAAAGGCTAATAACTCTGCCGCGCCCGGCTTGCTCAGCAAGTAGAGCCCTGGACTGTCAATCCGGTGATTGTGAGTTCGAATCCCAGCCCGGCCACATAACTTGTGTGGGGATTGGTCATAAAATTATTTCTACGGCCATTCTCCCCCAACCTCTGATTCAAGTAGGGCAGTTGTCGGTTACTGGCATAAGTATGTACACTTTGTACTGGTAAACCGCTTAGAGCGGCTAAGCTCGCCCAGGATAAGTGTCGTTAGGTTAACTGACCGCCGTGATATGACTGAAATACTGTTAAAAACTGCGAAAAATCCAAATAAACAAAACAAACTGACAAAGCGGTTGAATAGTCAAGCGCTGCCGTAAGACATTTCTTGTTAATATATCTTAAAGGGGTTATACTACAGGAGATAAATATGCCGGTATTGTGTCGGTGTTTGAGCATTTCTTTTTGTTGTTTATTGAATTCACCAGTGTTACGAGTAATCTGAATATGCTCTGGGTTGTTTATTGGAAGAAAGTGAATACTTAAAGCAATGTTTATACGGATGATATTGGGTAGCTGTTTTGATGATCCCATATCATATTATACAGTACTTTTATGTTTCTGCCTGGTGATTCTAATGGTTCACAGTTCAAAACATTTTATCTGACAATAGAGCAAGATGTTATTAAAAGTGTTGAGTCATTATAATAATAGATGCTTCCACAAATGTCAATCATATTCAAATTAATTTGCAATATTATCCAATCATTGCACTTAATACAAATGCATACAAATGAGCATGACATTTTTGTGGTTCTGGTTGTGATTTTGGATGAATGGAAATGACCAAAACCCAGATTGGTCTATTGTTTTCTGCTTGATTTATTAAGCTGCATGCTTTGGTCAAAATGGCTCATGGATTTTTTATCAAAATTGATTGATATGAGAACACACTTTATTTCATAACGATCGAAGTATAGAGACAGATAAGCATGTTGTAGTGGAGATGTCACATATTCTAGGTCTAAACCATGAGGGTTCAAAAAATAACTCACAAGGAAACAATAATATGTGTAATGTCCAATGTTTATTATTAATACCAGTACTTTAACTCTCCAATGAAATAATTTATTCTAATTATCCACTGTTACCCTAGTAATAATTGTTTACAATATAATGTTGTTTACCCAGATCAAGTGTACCCTGCTAGTGCAGACAAGGCATGATAGTTGAAGTAAAAAAAGTAAAACATACATCAAATTTCCATCAGGTAAAATGTTTATATTTTCAAGCAGACAAAATTGCTCCTGTTGAATAAAGCATGTCAGCTTGCCAAAAGAACGTTAACATTGTTCTGTATGTAGATGAAGCCTATGTTTATTTAA
This sequence comes from Congeria kusceri, assembly GCA_027627225.1. Lineage (NCBI taxonomy): Eukaryota > Metazoa > Mollusca > Bivalvia > Myida > Dreissenidae > Congeria > Congeria kusceri. The sequence continues at coordinate 1,563,766 of CM051030.1, forward strand.
ACACTCTTTCTTAGAAGAATCAGTGTTTTTCGGCATAGCTAAGATCACTTTTGACCTAGATTTCTTGCAATAAATATGCAGCGGGAAAATTGAATGCCAATATAATTGGGCAAATTGTCTAATTTTAGGGAATGCAAACTTCAAACAATGGTTTAACGTATACCAATAACTGTTGCATACTTTTGGGGATTAAACATTTACATAATTGTTTACATAAAATGAAGTTATAAACATATCCTCACGTATACTCTAGAACTGAGGCTAATTATGAACGTATTTTCTCATTGTATGCCATAAACAGAATGCTATATTTATTCACGTAACGAAATAACTATTTTGTTTAGCGTACATTTATATAAGCGGTACGCTGTATAAATAGCAATTGTGCAATGTTCCCATTCAAAAATTTCATTCACAGAGTTGCCGTTCCATGTAACCGATTGATTCTAGCGAGTTCATCACATTCCAGAAACGGTAGTGTCATTCTAAAAATAGCGCACGTAGCAAGCAACCATTGTATACTCCTACATGCATCAATAATAGCGATCAGAGAATCATAAACCTAAACATTTCAATAAATGGGGAATTTATATGTATAAACTTACTGTTAATTTGATTTAAAATTGTGGTTACAATTTATTAACGATTATTTATAATTTGCATATTTCTATCAACTTCTCCAGTAGATGTTATTTAATCTGTAAACAGGTGCTACATTTTCTATACATAAAATGTTATGAAAGAAGATTCGGAATATGTCGAATTGTTATTCGCCTAGCATGAATACACAATTTGCGATACTAATTATACACAGGAACCCTTGATATATCATATTTCTACTGATATAATTTAAAATCGTCATAGTCTAATGAATTTTTATGTTTGCGTTATCAAGAATAAAGTCTTGACATTTCAAAAATCGCTGAATGTTCCCTGACTATTGCTTTTTATTGGGATATACAGTATAAATGCTTATTTGACTTCAAATCATTATTATATTAGATTAGATAACTAACATGAATGGTATATTACCGGTACTATAAATAACTATATAGACTCGTCTGATACATAATAATTTTAATTCATTCCCGAAATTATTTTCTTACATTGTTAATTTGTTAAAATGGTTTGACAAATTCATATAACAATTATGTTAACCTAAATTATTTTGGTTATTCATATATCACTAGTGGAAACATGGAGCTGTATGATTGGTTTATTCACCGCATATATATTACTGATAATTTTATTTAATTTTTAAAATAAAAATTTATCTCAAATTAACTTTTGGGTCCGAGAAGTTTTCTTATATTGTCCGAAAAATCTGGGGTCCATTAAGTCTCCTAATATTGGTGGGGACCAAAACATCTGGGGTCTGAGAAGTCAGGTAACGGATCATCTTGGCCTGGCCGATCATCTTGGCCATTTGTTTAGGTAGTTTTTAAATGATATCTCAATATTAATTTCAAAGCCGTTTGTCTTTTTTAAAGACATTTCTTGTATGTGTTAACAGTATCTACAACAGAGACTATTTCCTTATGACCAATAGACACCTTATAAGCATGGATATTACAGGTCTATAGGAGGACAATTCTTAATCAAAACTGATTTCTGGCTAGATGTCTAGTCGGAGTTCTAAGAAATATATTAACTATCAACTATGTTAATTCTGCTCATGCCTGAGTTCTAAGAAATATATCAACTATCAACTATGTTAATTCTGCTCATGCGCTTGCCTGTATGAAAGAAATTATGTGCTGGTTAAAGATCTGCACCATTATTCAACTAGATCTCTGATACAATTTCTATGTTCCTAAGAGTTATGATAAAGCTAACACTACATTTTTCAGTGTAGCCATTAATGACTGGAATTCATTACCAGATTCCATAAATGATTAGGCTACAAATATTAATGAATCGTTTCTCAGGCACTTTTTATCAAAAAATCATGAGGGAGGGCACATTTTTTTATTGAAGTATTTTTTTTTCTTCTCTTTTCTATTGGTACTATGTAATGGCTTATTAAAAGATGTAAATAAGTATGGAATAAAGACAATTTTAAGTTTTAAGAAGATAAGCATCCCTTTTAATAAAATTCTAAATAGAGATGTATTACTTGTTCATGATGCAAATGGTCATTTATGCGAGCTGACTTCAAATTGATATACCATTAGCATTAAAGGACTTCTATTTGTAGAATTCAACTTCTCGTAATTCATATTTTTATAACTGTCAAAATAGGAGTTATTTTTTAAATAAATCACCAACAATTTTTGGAAAGGAAAATCAACACCTGTCAATGCAGCTGACACTTTCGTTTGTTTCCATAGGACTTACATTGACACAGATTTTCTTCAAAAAAATATGGGATGCTATTACACAAGCAAAAGCATCTTCAAAACAAAAGTTTAAATCAACAAATAGACAATATTTATAAAGGTTCCCAATCGAATATGTCTTTTTTTGTCTAAGTTGAGATTTACACAGTATTTCAGTATCCAATTTATATAATTATATCAGACTTAAAGAAAGTTACTGGAAATACCGAAATCTCCAAAGAGTTACTCTTCTTCTGCTCTGTAACAATGCGGATTTGTTTAATTTTAAACAGCTTTCCATGGAATCTACTTCAATACATCGTAATTTTAGTATGAATTTTTATTTGGTGTTTATTTGTCCGAAATCTGTTTTTTTATTTGCGATAGGCATTCTATACTGTTTTGATCAGAGTGACTTGATGCTCGTTCTTTAGCGCTTTTAACTTTTATTAAAAATGTTTTTTTCCGTCTGACGGAGCTGAAAACCTACGCGCACACGGACGCTTAACAAAGTAATTAAACAGAATGGCCTTATTCCCTTGTTGAATTCGCCATAAGTATTCCATACCTGTTACCAATGCGTCTGCTATATTGTTTGGAAGTTGCACCTACTCATTTATTAATAGTGTAGTGGGAATTTATCATAAATTAGCCGATTTTTTACAACATTTGATTGGATATTCAGGAAGGTCAAACGTTCTGTTAAAAAGCAATGCCAAAAATGCCAAAAAAATGGACTTAGATTGTCTATTTTCATTTAATCTTGACCAAACATGCACGACTTATGTATGACCATAAGATCTCAATTAAATTAAAACTAATTTATTGCCCAGATTGATTTACAAATACCAAAGTTTCTGCCCCTTGTTTGTGAAAAAATGCAAAAAAAGGACTTTGTGCAGATAAAGTCTTCATAGCAAATAAGTAACTGGTGAACCTGTTTTGGTATTTGAGCAGTTAACTAGCTGGATACCCTTTATAAGACCTTAGAATGTGAATAAAACCAGTATGATGGTCTTTGTTTGATTGACTAGTGCTAATTGATGATATATACATAATGCTGAAAGGTGCCCTTATAGCTGTCTCGCACGACTGCTTTAATTATTGTTCTTTAAAAATAAGCACAAAACACCACCCATGGAACTAAGCTGGATGCTTGAAATGTGAATGCAGAAATTGGATGTACCTTCATGTAATGTGAGTGTGATTATACATTGTAAACATTGCCAATTGCTTTTTGGCAGCATGTTTAAAGAATGACAAAATGTCTGACGATGCAGACATTCTAATTTTGGTAGAAGGGAACTTATTACTACTATATCTAATTTAATATTAATTGCACACTCGTCTGTTGCTTTGATGGCGTTTTTGAGACATTCGTTTGGTGTTCATCTTGGTTTCAACGAATTTGACTGGAAATACATCTGTATTGCGCCTGTCAAATGTTTAGTTGTGTCTACCAGTTCTACTTTTGGTTTCATTAACATCAGCCAACTCAGCACCACCGGAAAACCTCATTTCAAGAAATGCCCAGAAAACTAACCAAAATTACAAATTATTGCGAAACATGTAATACATATGTGAAAACTTTTATATTTCTGATCATCGTCAGTTGTGGCACACTTCATAATGAGTAGTAGTAAGAAATCAGACGGGTAAATATGTCAGTACATAGAGTAACATCGACATATTTCTTCAATGACTTAAAGTTATAAAAATCCAACAGCCTTTATTTTTGTACATTATTTAACCAAACTACAAACATGTGATCTTTTATCGTTCCTACTGGAAATGACACTGGCCGATTTCTTGAAAAGCACCTTTATCACAAGAAAGTAATAACAGATTGGAAAGTCATACATACTGTTTACAATATGTTTACTTTACCAGACCACCTCGGAAGTCACCACCAGACATTTTCTTAACACCTAGAAATAAGGTGGTCCGGTTTGTGTCATAAGCTGTACATTTAAATGTGTTAGGTCACGAAATTTCCACTTAAGGATATTCTATTTCCTTATGCTTTAATCACCTTGTGCAAAAGCTGTCATGTGGTAGGCAGGTTTAGTCAAACAATGCTTGGTATGGAATGTAGCCAAATGAATTGTCAAGATTGCATGTTGAGATCTCTATCATGTGAAGCTTACCAATAGACAGACGTTGACTTCCTTGATTGGGTGTTGGTTAAATCGTTATCGAGGTAAAGATAACTTCCCTGTAAGGGTGTTTGTTCAATCATTATCAATGTAACGATATCTTCCTTGTATGAGCGTTTGTTAAGATATTATCGATGTAACGTCACATTCAACATTCTGTAAGATGCTAAACAATACGTAGTTAAATTCCTTGTCATTGTCAATTGACTGATAAGTAAACGAGATAACAAAAATATGTTTCCAAACGATGTTCAGCGTCTGTGGTCATTGTTAACAAAGAATGTAGATTGAACGCCCAAAATGCATGTACATATTTAAAACTGATTAATGTGTAGAGTTGGTAGTTTTTGTAAACAATAATTCACATATCCCAGAGTTCTGGGAATTTTGACTATTGCAGACAAGGGCCACCTAGGCCTGAATGGGTACCAAATAGTCCACTGAGATTATGGAATCAATCTTAATTAAGTTATAATACAGGTTAAATGGCCCTGGAATTTAATGACACCGTGCTATATTAATTCCAAACAATTACATTGCATGTATTCATTTGAATGTATTTTGGCTGTTTGCAGGATACAACGAGGCAGGTACCCCTGTGATTTGTATTTCCAGAATTATCTGCCCTCCTTTGAACTTGAAACTTAGCATAGTTTGACATTTGTTTGGTAAATGGTACAATTTTTCAAGAACTATTAAAGGTATTAAATTGAAACTAAAGATAGTTGTTTATAGTGCTGACCCCATTCTGCAGACAAGAGGAGGTAACTCTTTCAAGGAATTTGTTGGAGTTATTACCCTTTTTCAACTTACAATTTTCCTTCTAGGTCGAATTTCTCAATACCTACATGAGGTATTGACTTGAAACTCAAAGTACTTGATCACAGTGATGAACTTATTCTGTAGACAAGAGGAGATGACTCTATTAAGGATTTTTCGTGAGTTATTGCCATTTTTTCAACTTAGAATTTTTGCTTTAGGTGAAATTTCACAATATCTTTAACAGGTATTGTTTTGAAACTCAAAATACTTGATCACAGTTATGAAACCATTCTGTAGACAAGATTAAGTAACTATATCAAGGATTTTGGTGGAGTTATTGCCCCTTTTCAACTTAGAATTTTTGCTTAAGGTCAAATTCCTCAGTATCTATAAGAGGTACTGACTTGAAATTCAACATATTTCATGACAGTGATGAACCTATTCTATAAACAAAAGCCCAGATAACTATTAATACGAGAAAGTCGAGCGTCCAGCACCCATATTTAGTGCTCTTGTTCAATCTTGACCTAACTTGCACAGTTTGTGTATGACCATAAAAACTCGGTTTGTATCGATAATGGGCCAAATTGGACCAAAAACCTTAGAGTTATTGCCCCCTTTGCAAGAAAAAATGCAGAAATTACACTTTTCCAATAAAAATCTCTTCCTATTTCATCCAAGATTAAAACTATTGTAAGAGTTTAACCTGTTAGATTTACATGTCCTTGAAAACTTATCAAAAGCGAAAGAAATTGACGTAATTTGCACACAGAAACACTCTTTCAGTCAGTCACAACAAATATCTGATGTTTGTCCAGACAAAGTTACTTCCACACTTAACGTCATATAGGAACGCAAATGAATAAGTTTGGAAATTTAAGTGTGTTTCCTGTTGATGATACAATGCACAGCCTTCAAAACAAATGTGGTTGAACATTATTTTTCTAATATATGTACTGGGTGTTACGTAAGCCTCTAATGTATGTTGTATAAAATACGCTCCGTAGAAAAAATGTGTTTCCTATATTATATTTGTTCTGTATATGTATTTATGGATGGAAAAAAGAACAATGATATATATAGATGTGTTAATGATTCAAGTCTTCAGCATTAAAAGTGTATGCAAGTTTCATAAAGATATGTACTTCTTAAATTCCTTGAAGTGGATGAAAACCCTCGGCCACATCAGTTTGACAGAGTGAGATAGTAAAGTTGGTAAATATGTGCATTTGGAGTTGTTTCCCTTAGACTGATTTTGAATTTTTAGCTTGACTTTTCACTGAATAGTCCGATCTAGTCTACTTGCCAGTTCGTTGTCGGTTTAAAAGCATTGCCAGAGCTTCACATTATAATAGTTTGCGTGTATATATTATACAATGTTTCCCTGCGTTAAAGGGGAAGTTATATATATAAAAACTTTGCAATGCAGGGGCGGTGCTTATAATAAAAATCTATGCGTGTAAAATTAATATGTGTAATTAATAATATGTGTATAAGAACTCATTGATGTGTATAAAACGCGATAATGAAAAATATAATACTAGGATTGTAAAATAAAACTTCTTTAAATATAGCTATACATTAAGATATTAATATTAAATACAGGAATTACCCTATAGATTATGACATCAATGCAAAAACAAGGCTGTGTGTTTACTTCTATAGAAGATTTGCATACAGAGCATGAATGCGGAAACAGATAGAAAAGGAGCAAATACAAAAAAATGTTTCAATTCTGTTCAGCCAATCAGCTTAAGCTACTATCAAAAGGAAGGCAGCGAGAGAAATTGCACTTTTGCACAATGGAAACAGACCGTTTCTGTTTTAATAATCAACATTATGACAAATAGATTTAAACAAATACGAATTAAAGAATAATTATTTCTTTATATTTATTTTATGAACATTAACATACTGAATATATACAGAATATCTATGCACTTAATAAATAGGGTATTAATTATTGTTTCTTTACTTTTATTTTTTTGTATGTCTTTATATATAGGAAGAGAGAGAAAGTGGGAGAAATCACAGAATTGGTATAAGAATAGAATGATGGAAGCACATAGTGCACTTTATGTATCATCATTTGTTTCTAAACCTGTTATGCAGTGTATGCTTTCAACGCTGAGAGTTTTAATGGGCAAGTAATAATACTTGAAAATAACAATATAGGGTGACATTGTTTTAAGTTAATAGATTAAGTTTTAACATGAGATGTTTAAATAACTTGCATCTGCAATTATGATCTGGTTGTTTTGTAATATTTTACTTTATTATATACATATAGATAATCTGACTCAAATACTGGTATATTTTCGGTATAAAATACAATAGGCCAGATAGAATTTCCATATTCCACACTGTGAAATCTGTTCTATTTATAGACATGACGCCGCCATTACATGATGTTGAATCGAGGCGAATGATGTCCTTGATGTATATGACATGTATTAATGCGCCGTTTTTAACTGTTTTGTTATTGTTTTGTTTGTTTCATAGCATATTTGTGGTGGATTTTTTTAACATAAGGAGACATGGGCTTGTGGAATACAGCGTCACACAATCAACTTGAGCAATACAAGCCACCGTAACTAATGTCATGTAATATTCCCATTTTTTTTGGTATATAAATCTTATTGTTGGGTGTTATAAATACATGCTTTGAACTAATGCTGAACTCTTGTGAACAGGGAATATAACTTTTTGCTCTAACAAGAGACCCTGTTCTAAAACTTAAAATTGTTGGGTTATAAAGTGACATGTAGCCTACCGCATGGTGACAGTTTACGAAAATTCTTACAAGGCATGTGCTAACATTCATATAAACAAAGAAGGAAATCAAGTATGGGTTAATCTGCAATAACTTAAGGGCAGCACAAGCTACAACAAAAACAGTACAGGCAAGAGTGCCGATATATTTTCCCAATGAAATGTTGGGTCAAAATGCCATGCTCTGCAATCAAATGTGTAGCACTGACATTGAGCTGCCTGCGTTTTTTGTCAAATAACCTACGGACAGAAGTTTAGATGCGTGTTATTAAATCACTTGTGCTACATACTGGTGATTTAATTCCTATGCATCAAAACTTCTGTCTGTGGGTTATTCTACAACAAACTATGAAGTAAATTTATTATTTCTTAAACAAAAGGTTAAAGGTCCAATATACTATAAAACTAAAAACATACATTACATGCTTCTGGTTTTAATGAATGGCTTACTGTTTAGGGCCTTTAAAAAAACACAGATAAAACAATATGAAACTAATAAAAAGATCTGACTGGACTGTACAAATATATACAGGTTAATTAAAACTGGGGAGCACATAAAAAGAAGACTTTGTCTCGTTGGTGATTTTAGGTACTTTGTCTCGTTGGTGATTTTAGGTACTTTGTCTCATTCAGGGAGGGGATTTTAGGTACTTTGTCTCATTCAGGGAGGGGATTTTAGGTAATTTGTCTCATTCAGGGAGGGGATTTTAGGTACTTTTTCTCATTCAGGGAGGGGATTTTAGGTACTTTGTCTCATTCAGGGAGGATATTTTAGGCTGGCAGTGGTGGAATGGGTTTTTAACCAAATTTGATTGTTAGATTGGGGTATGTTGTTTTGGGCAGGCAGGCGTAGTGGCGGAGTCAACTTTTGATTTCCAGTCTCTAACTTGACAACAAATTGAGCTATTGAAATGAAACTTCATACATAGATACCTTATATCGAGACCTAGCTTGGGATTGCATCTGGAGTGGGTGGGGTAAAGGTCAAGGTCACCGTTACTAAAAGTAGAAAAACTGTTTCCGCTCAATAACTCACAAACAGATCATGCTCTTTTAATGAAATTTCATACATGGATACCTTATATTAAGACCTTAATAGGGTTTGCATCTGGGGTGGGTGGGGTCAAGGTCACCATTACTACATATAGAAAAAATAGTTTCTGCTCAATAATTTGAGAAGGAATTGAGATATTGTAATGAAAAATCATTGGTAGATACCTTTTATTGAGACCTTTCTTGTGATGGTTGATACGGTCAAGGTCACCGTTACTATAAATAAAACAAACGGTTACCGCTCAGTAACCCTAGAACGAATTGAACTATTGCAATGAAACTTTATATTTAGATACCTTATATTAAGACCTATTTTGGGATTACAAAATGGGTGGGTTCCAGGTCAAGGTCACCATTCTTATAAATAGAAATGTGTTTTCCACTTAGTAAATTGAGTACAAATTGAGCTATTGTATTGAATTTCATATGTAGATACCTTATATTGAGATCTCGAAATGGATTGCATATGGGATGGGTGGGGTTAAGGTCACTGTTACTAAAAATAGAAAAATGGTTTTTGCTCAACAACTCAAGACTGAATTAGGTTAATCCCTGTCACACAGTGGAGAAGTTAAGCCACGAGTTTTGGCGAGTTGTAACTCCCCACAACTCGTCTACTGTCGTGCAGATCTTGTACACATGTCCTTTTTTGTCGCGTGATGTCTACTCATCTCTTCTTATGTCGCCGTAACTCGCAAAGTGGCGGCAAGAATTTTAAACTGTTTAAAATTCTCGCCTCTTCTCAGCAACTTTGTATTCTCGTACACGTGTCAAAGGAATCTTGTGCACTCTCAAGCACACTTGAACACATTCCGTAGATATGTCTTCCCATGTCGTAGCGTTTTGCCGTATATTATCATTCCTAACATAACACGAGTTTGCTGCAAGTTTTAGAGACTTGCTAGGACATCTGCTCTTCTGTTTCTCTTAAAATGTCATCAGAAACTGGTACTCATGTCCTCAAAAGTTGTACAGACTCGTCCACACTCGTACATTCTCGAAGACAAGTCTTTGATTGTTGAAAAGATATGGTATGCATATCTCGGCTGAACTCGTGATAAAATGTGAGTATCATACTTTTGTCGTGTCAAGGTTGAAGAGAACTCGAACAAATGTCGTCTTGAAACAATTCCGCTACCAACTCGATCCACTTTATGGCGAGTTATAACTCGCCAGAACTCGTACAGAACTCAAAGCTCAAATTTACCACAGTGTGACAGGGCCTTAAAGCTCCCTTTGTTTTATAGGGGAACTCTTCTCTGTTGGATTAAAGGTGTCCTGTAAAGTACTTGCATAATCATAACAAAATTTGAGGAAGTCTTACTTATTATTTTATCACATAATTGACGAAATAACAGCCCCAGGGATAAACTTAGCTGTATTTCCACAGTGCGAAAATCTACTTGTCACATGTACGGACTACGTTTTCTACTCGGTACACGATACAGTGGCAATGTCTACTTTTGCCGATCACAGTTTCTGGTCAGTTATTTGATGATAATTTACATAAATTGTGTTTAAAATACGCAAACATTATTTCCGAAACAATCAGATTTAATTTACAGTCACACATGCGCTTTGTTCCCAAATTTTTGAAAACGAGCAGAAAGGTCATGTTCATTTATTGTGTATTGACTTTGTTATAGATCATAAATTGTAAGGATCGTTATGCAGTTGTGTCTTTGTTGACTTTAAAGGTCCCATTTATTGTAAAAGTTACTATTCGATTATATTTTGTAGTAATAACACAAACGTTTACAATAAACCTTGTTAACAGCCAAAGTTTTGTTTATTGTATTTCTAAAATCTTGGGACTACTTCTTTATTACAATTCTTTCATTTTGTAACTAACACTAGTAAAAGTAGTTGTACTAGTAAATGAATTCCACAATTTGTTCAACATTTGTTTTATATAGTTTGGAAGAAAAATTGATGGGATAAAAACAATACTAGGATTAGTGTTGAATATAGAGAAGTTTGTCTTGCTTGGCTCGAACATTGGAAGCGCTCGCCTCCAAGCCTCGCAAGATAAACTTCTTTATATTCAACACTGACCTAATGTTCTCTGTATGCTTATGAATACATCAACCACACCAGCGCACTATTTATGTGTTGTATATATTCAGAGCCAGACACTGGACCAGTACCGATCTCCTTCCTGCCTAGGTGGAAGTGACTGTGGTTGGGATAGTTGTTGAGTCGAGGATTGCAACCCGTGGTTGTGCAAAGGTAAGATGACATTGAAATGAACAATCCAGTTCCTGCCTCTGAGGCGTGCCATTGAAAGATAGTATGATTGCTATTAACAGCTGTTTAGGTCACCTGAGGTTGAAGTGCTCAAGTGTGAGCTATTGTGGTCAATCATCGTTCATCGTCAGTTGTTTATTGACTACTGCTTTGAAACCACTGGATGAAAGTTGAAAAATCTGGGCATGTAGTCTTTGCAAAATCCATTTTGTACTGTGTGTTGTCAATTTGCAGCAGAGAATGTATTTTACGACAATTATTCATTGTAATCAAAAAGTACAGTCTAACCTGCGGTAGCGACCACCTGCATTAAGCGACTCCGTCCGTTTAATGACCATTACTAATTCCTCCCTATGCAAATTCTATTAAAAATGGCCTTAATTAGCGACCACCTCTATTCCGCGACCAGCGACCTTTAAAAGTCGTCATAACTAACGTTGATTAGTGTATTAAGCGACCGAGTGTCAGTTCGGCAGTTACATTGCTAAGCAACTGTGACATTTGCTGCGAAAGGTGTTAATCCACAAATTAGCAAGTATCATTGTCATCAGATAATATATAAGTTTTTCACGGGTAATCTACTCGATTGCGGATGTGACTGTTTAATCCATTTTCTTTAAGTGCTATTCGGGCCAACTTTTAACCAGGTCAGTGGTTATCGTCTGCGTATTCCTTTGTTTACTTGACCCCAAATTGTCTGCGTATTCCGACTGTGGTTTAGTCAGGGACAGTAGGGCAGCGTATTTTAATAGCACGCGCTGTGACGTCAATTACTACTATGTAACATGGTTTGACATATGGCAGGTGGGCAATGTTCAGTATTTACAGAATTGTGCACCGTTTACCCTTTGTTGGATTATATGATGTAAGATATACAGTTCATTTCCTACGTTTTAAATCAGTTATTAATCCCCCGCCGCAAAGCGGGAGGGGGGTTATAGGAATGCCCTTCGTCCGCCCCTCCGTCTGTCCGTCCGTCCGTCCGTCCGTCCGTCCGTCCATCCGTCTGTCCATAACATTTTCGTGTCCGCTCTATCCATCCGTCTGTCCATAACATTTTCGTGTCCGCTCTGTATCTCCTATACCCTTTGAAGGATATTCATGAATCTTGGCTTAAATGTTTAGGTCATTGAGACGATGTGCAGAAGGCATGAGTCAGTCATGCCGGCTCAAGGTCAAGGTCACACTTGAAGGTCAAATTTTTGAGCCTCCATTTTCGTTTCCGCTCCATATCCCCTATACCCTTTGAAGGATTTTCATGAAACTTGCCTCAAATGTTTTGCTCATTGAGACCATATGCAGAAGGCATAAGCCAGTCACGCCAACTCAAGGTCAAGGTCACACTTGAAGGTTGAATGTTTGAGCCTGTATTTTTATGTCCGTTCTATATCTCCTGTGCCCGTTAAAGGATTTTCATGAAACTTGCCTCAAATGTTTATCACATGAAAGCAATGTGCAGAAGGCATGAGGCAGTCATGCCACCTCAAGGTCAAGGTCACACTTGAAGGTCAAATGTTTGAGCCTCCATTTTTGTGTCTGCTCCATATCTCCTATGCCCTTTGAAGGATTTTCATAAAACTTGGCTCAAATGTTTATCACATTGAGGCCATGTGCAGAAGGCATGGAGTAGTCTTGCCACCTCAAAGTCAAGGTCACACTTAAAGGTCAAATGTTTGAGCCTCCATTTTTGTGTCTGCTCCATATCTTCTATGCACTTAGTAGGATTTTTATAAAAATTGGCTCAAATGTTTATCACATTGAGGCCATGTGCAGAAGGCATGGAGCAGTCTTGCCACCTCAAGGTCAAGGTCACACTTAAAGGTCAATGTTTGAGCCTCCATTTTCGTGTCAGCTCCATATCTCCTATGCCCTTTAAGGAATTTTCTTCAAACTGTTTAAGGTCAGTGTAATACTTCAAAGTCACCTTTAAAATCTAATGAAGGATCACGGCGGGGGATATAGCTGTCCTTTCGACTGCCTTGTTTACGATAAACACAGGTTGATGACAATGACAAATACATGTAAAATCATTTGGTTCCCAGACCGAATGACAATTGAAGATTATAGAATCGCAATACAGTTATGCTATTTTATCGTTTAATACAACATATGTGTAATATAATGATGTACAATAAAATTATTTAAATAATAAACCAAATATTATTATTTATTCTTTATTTCTTATGAACATACAAACTTTATTTGAATAAACTAAGTATATTCAGGTAAAAAATCATAAGATGTATAACCAAAGACCAACTGCCTTTGCAAGTTACTCTGCATTAACAGACCACCTGTGTTAAAAGACCACTTTTAAGAATCACCATGGGCGGTCTCTTAAGACAGGTTAGACTGTAACTTGGACTAATAAAGGCCAGTAGCGAGCCACATTGTGCATACTATTGGCAAGTTCCAGTCGAATGACTCGGAGTGAGTTGTGCCATGGAATGTACATGTCTGTTGTGTGTGCGTATGTCTGATAACGCTTTAACCCTGGGCAAAATTCCAATTCAGCGGTTATTTAGTGACCTGTGCCCTCCTTGCTTAGTGACTTATGGCCTCCTGCTTTCTCACCAGATGTGTTTTAGGAAATTTGTGCCAAGCCCAAGATTAATTATTTTGTGCGTTACGTCGATTGTGTGTTTTGTGACTTATGGCCTCCTGCTTCCCAACCAGACATGTTTGTGCCAAGCCCAAGATTGTATTCGTCTGTTGTGCTTTTCTTCACCATTTGAAATAAAACCGAGTGCTTGTAGGGCAGACTTTTCAGTTTCACTTTGTACATTTTGAGCATTCTTGTTTTACTGTCGGCAGTTATACATGCAATATATTTTTGTTAGCTCCGTGCATTTGTAAATCACAACTTACCCAAGTCCAAGTCCATGGGTGTAGCAAGCTTGTACATTTATCTGCTGTGTGCCACTCACTTTAATTTGCAATTTATATAACTTTATTACTGGGTCTTAAAAACAATGTGGAAATTGTATGTATGTTATAACTGGCCTGGATGATATTGATTAGGTTCAACTGTATTGTTAAATTTGTGTTGATCAATATCTATGAAAGTGTCTTTAAATTCCAGGTATTTGGATTGCTCTTGCCTCGGTCTGTCTGAATTTGTTTATTGGTCCATTTTATCCTGAAGATACCGAACTCCAGATGGGCATAAAAATGTGCTGTTTTTTTGTAGTTATGTCTAAGCGGTAAAATTATTTGTAAAACCATCATTATTTGTATAGAACGCAATCAAATACTGTCATGCACTGTATATTTCATTGCAAAATAGAAGTTGAATAAGCTTGCACTGTCTTTGAACCTGGTATTCCCGATTTAAAAAAGCAGCCGCTTTCCCCAATACAAGCACCTGATTCAAGTGTGTGCCTGCGCAACTCGACAAAACTAAAGTGTCCTAAATATAAACGGCGCTATTTTTAAATTACTCAATGTGTTATAGCATCTATAGATTTTAGGACAATAATAAGGAAGAAAACTATATAAAATCATTGTTTTTCAGGTAAATAAAAACATATGTGTCTAATTTTTCTATGGGTTCTATATGGTTATGTAAGAAAATTATGTTTACAATTTTCTTTCGTTTTTACGATTGGACCATCTGGAGTTCAGTCCCTTTAATGTTGTACTCGGGTATTTGTGTATCTTGTCTTTATACTATTGAAGTTTCAGTTCTAGGTATCAGAATCAGTAGAGTGGAAAGTAAAATGCTCCAAATATAAACAGAAGTTTTAGACAAATATCACTGTATTGTAAAAACACATGTTGTTCATTTTCTCATGTTTCATGCCTTCCATGAATAACTGTACTTCTAATGGTAATATTAACTGTCATCCAATGGACGAGTCATTTTAAGGGCCATCTATTAAACATGTTGAATATTATTAGAAGTTTACAATATACAATAAATGCAACAAGTTACGAACTAAAAATTCAACCATTTACGAAATAAAAATCACTTTAAGTAAATTTGCATGGAAAAACATGCCAATTTGTTTATAATTTTCCTATTTTTTCTCCAACTGTTGCACCACTCTTTTTGTTCAATTTTGGATACTAGTTTAGATTTATGAGACGACCCTCAAGCTTGAAACACTTCACTGACCACAATAACAGGATTTTCATGCAAAAGTCATGCATGGGATAAACATTCCTTTGAAGGGAAACTAGGTCACCCAATGTCTTTAAGATAGTCAGGGGTATTGATTTTATATCTCTTGTGAATAAATTAAGGACATTAAATTATAGTGTGAAAGAAAATTAAAGAGAGACTGTAGGATTTTGTATGAAAATTGTAAGATAAACCGTCCATCTATTCTGATGATGTCAGTATATTTTAGAATAATGTTGTAATAAATGTTGAGAATAACTTCTGTTTAGAAATGCCTATCAAGAGAGAAATTTAAAACTTAACTAATACTTTGCTGTGCAACAAACTAGTACACATGTATATACAGCATCTTGACGAGTCAGATCGTTGGCACATGTGCTGTTCTTATGTTCTAATGTAAAACCAAATGAAGGTATAGGATAAACGGGTCTGTATTGACAGAAAATGTATAGTTGCATTTTTTCAATAAAATAAAATAGTTTTTGTTGATATTTACAGTTTTTTTTATGTTATATGAAACATTATTGTTAGTGGGTAAAAAAAGAGACCCAAAATAAATCTGTAAAAATCAGACAGCCCCTCTTAAATCCATTTACTCATTTGAAATGAATTGTTCTCCTAACTGTTTGGCACAATGAAACCAGTGCTACTTTGACCCTTTCAGTTGACAACAATGCAAACAACTTTAGTTGAAATAATATGCCATTAAAACGTTCTGTGGTCCAACAAAAAATAATTAAGTTTGAAAACAAATAAGTAGACAGTGATCTGTCAAGACATTGAGATATTTTGATGAAACTTTATATGTAGATACCTTATATCTAGACCTCACTTGGGATTGCATATGGGTTGGGTGGGGTCAAGGTCACACTTTCAAAAATTTATATGTTTCTTGTATATTTTGGCATCTTGATTATTGATTTAAGACTATATATGGAATAGTTTTGATACCTCAACTCTACACTTAGAGAGAGGCTTTGGAGATGAATAAGATGCACGAAAACCGTGACTCTACCTTATTAGTTTTTTTAATGTTTCTCTTCAGTCATTGAATCTTAACCCCCTCAAAAGCTTCTTTGATGGGCGTATCTTTGTGACGATGGCTCTCTTGTTGTACTTAGACAACCAGGTTAAAGTTTGCGTGCAACAACTCCATATCTCTATATCTACTACAGATATTCAACTGAAACTTCACACATGCCTTCAGCATTCTTGCAGAATTATGCCCCTTTTTGTACTTAAAAGTCAGGTTGAGTTTGCGTGCAAGAAAAAATTCAGGTTAAGGTTCGCGTGCAACAAGTACATATCTCTGTAAGTGCTACAGATATTTAATTGAAACTTCACACATGTGTTTGGGGTCATTCTGTGAGGTCACTGACCAACGCCCATAACTCTGACCTGCAATTTAGCAGAATTATGCCCCTTTTTGTACTTAGAAATCAGGTTAAAGTTTGCATGCAACAAATCCATATCTCTATATCTACTGCAGATATTCACTTGCAACTTTAAACTTGTCTTCAGGATTATTATATCATGTCACTGATCAAGGCTCATAACTCTGACCTGTATTTTAGCAGAATTATGCCCCTTATTGTACTTAGAAATTCAGGTTAAAGTTTGCGTGCAACAACTCCATATCTCTATAACTCAAGAACGGATTGAGCTTTTGTAATGAAACTTCATATATAGATAACTTATAGGCCTGACTTGGGACTGCATATGGGGTGGGTGTGATGAAGGTTAAGGTCACTGTTTGGCAAATAAATATAATTTTGCAAAGAAAAAAGTGTGAAAACTTTATTCATTCTTTTCTTTAACGGTCTTATACTGATCAAAAGAATGTGTCACTGAGTTTACTCGATAAAATTCTTTAATTGAAATTAACATGCAGCTGTTTTACTGTTTCTTTCTGAAATCCAAAGTTTATTAAATGGATGTTCCAAACATACCTCAACATTTAAAATTTTCTAAACGATCATTAAAAATCTGGAGCAGAGATTATTTAATTGTTCATTGGTTTGATACCTATCCTTGTTACGTTGCTATTAGATAACGGATGTTGTTACATGCCATAAGATATCTAAATAAATACTTTTGTTGAACCCTGCATCTTTATTCCATTTAAGAATTTATCTGACTTTAAAATAATGAAATAAATTATCAAATTTTGCATCTTGAATCACCGCTTTTAGCTTAAAAATGCAGAAAAAGACGTCGATTATATTGACATTGAAAACAAAATTCTCGTAGGGAGAGGATACCGCTTCTGCGACCCCAATCTTTGTGAGCTTCCTATGCACCTGAAATAGAAAAATAGTTTCCATTCTATAACTTTAATGATAGTGGCAAAAATTGGCAAAGATAGTGCACTTTTTGTGAACATCATAACTTGTTCAAGAAACCCAGCTGGATGCATTTAAATATAAGAAGTGTATGATAACAATTTATGTAATGATAACAATGTACGCATGTCTATTTTACATAGTATAATATTATAAAAATGGTTTTACCATATTCTCGAAAATTCCCCTTTTACCATTTAATTCCCCTCTTGATGGGCCCAGCCACCATTCCCCCCACAGTGAAAAAACCCCAAAAAACACAGTGTATGTAGAAATCTGATATACAGAGCTAGTTTGGGATTAATATTTTTTGGGTGTGGTCAGTGTCACTGTTAATACAAATAGAACTAATAGTTTCTGATTAATAACTTGCATAGGCATTGAGATATAGTTATGGAACTTCAGATATAGATATGTTATATCGAGACCTCGATGTGGATTGCAATTGACGATGGTGGAGCCCAGGTCACGGTTATCAAAAAAGAAATATAGTTTCCACACCATGATACCAGTTAAAATTGAGCTAGTGTAGTGAAACTTCTTACTGTATATACACTGAACAGCACTCCTAATCCAACACTTACACAATTTGTGATAAAATTGCTTTGGTTAAGGTTTCGAAAACCGACAAGTAGTTGAAAATCATAATTCACAAAATACTGCTATGTTAATCCTGACCAATCTAAGAAAACATGATGACATATTTAGTGTGTTTACTTCATTTGCTTTAGAGGCGTGCACATCACACATGTAAGCCTCCGTTAACTTCACATTCATCAGATCCCATGGTTTTAGTGACGCATCTTCAGTTGGTCCCAAATTTTCCCGACAGTTTATACACCGATGATATGCAGAAAAAATACTGTTAAATTCTTAAATAATTTAGATGTTTTTTGTGTGTAGACAAACTCAGTAATTTAGAGAATGTACTGTTGTAACAGGTCTTTCTTTATTGCATGACAATCATCTGTAATAAATATGATTTAGGCAGACCCTTACCCTGTTATGGTGTATATAATATTAAGAATCAATCAACTGCAGTGGCATGGCCCAATAATCCAGCAAATTCATTTTCAAGTTATTTATAGCTAAACCAGTGTATCTGTTTCTATTATTCTATGACATTTCTTTGTTATTGCAGTTATGATTGGTGCAGTCTTACAAGATGATGTGTGTATTATTACTGAAAAAGAAAGCTTATGTCTTGCTAGAATGAAAGCATTGCTGTTCTGATAATACAGACTCTCGTATAATTAAACAATATATTAAAATGGTATAATGTATAGTGCCTTTTAGATGGTTAAATGGATATTTATGTAACATAATTTCCTTCACTAACTTCTGACAATGAAACATTTACTGCTTTTCACATTCATAAATATGCTGCTGAGTTACTGACGCAAAGAAAAAATCTTGTTTGACAAGTGATAAATATAATTGTTTTAGAATCATGTGCAGCTTTTTTATGCCCCCACCATCAATGATGGCTAGATTAATAGTGTTTACCCTGTCCATGGGTACGTACATATGTACGTGTGTATGTATGTTCGGATTCTTGTCCGAACAATAACTTTGTCCAGCATTGGAGGATTTTCAAATAACTTAGAAATGTTAAACATAATGAGATGGTGTGTCACTCGCAAGAACCAGGTCCCTATGTCCAAGTTCCAGGTCACACTTAAAGGTCAAAGATCAAATATAAGAATTTAAGCCATAGACCCTGTCCGGAGCATAATATAGTCCAGCATGGAAAGAATTTGAAATAAATTAGCCCAAGTGTTAAGCATGGTGCGACGGTTTGTCGTGCACAAGAGCCAGTTCCCTAGGTCTAAGGTCAAGTCTCACTTAAAGGTCAAAGGTCAAATATAAGAATTTAAGCCATAGATACTGTCCGGAGCATAATTTTGTCCAGCAGAGAAGGGTTTTCAAATAACTTGGCTGAAGTGCTAAGCAGTGAGATGGTGTGTCGCGCGAAAAAACCAGGTCCCTTGGTCCAAAGTCAAGGTCACACTTAAAGGTCAAGGGTCAAATACAAGAATTTAAGCCATAGACCCTGGCCGGAGCATAATGGTATCCAGCAAGGAAGGATTTTTGTATTATGCGCCGGTGTGTGGCGTGCAAGAATCATATGCCTTGGTCCAAGGTCAAGGTTGCACTTAAAGTTCAAAGATCAAGTTAATGTACATATGTTAAGATTCTTGTCCAGGCAATAACTTTGAAGGATTTTCAAATAAATTAGCAGAAGTCATGACCATTATAAGACGGTGTGTCATGCGCAACAACTAGGCCCGAGGTCATGGTCACATTTAAAGGTCAAAGGTCAAATAATAGAATTAATACCATGGACTCTATCGCAGCATAATTTTGTTCAGCATGGAAGAATTTTCAAATGACTTGACATGATAAGCATAATGAGACAGCATGTGGCAATGCAACAGCCAGGTCCTTTGGTCCAAGGTCATTGACTTTGACCAAAGTATAATTTTGCCCGGCATGGAAGAATTTTCAAATTACTTCGCAGAAGTGATGATCATTATGAGACGGCACGTGGCGTTTAAGAACCAGGTCTGTAGCTTAAACTTCAAGGTCACTAATTAAGGTCAAAGGTCAAATAATTGTCAAGAGCATAATATTGTCATGCATGCTGGGATTTTCAGTTAAATTGGCAGAAATGATCACCATCACCATATGGTGTGTTGCATGCAAGAACCTGACTTGTAAGGTAATTGAATTATTTTCCATTTATTTATGAGTGTGCAAAGCATAAGTCAAAAATGATAAAAGGCATTTTGTTAATTCTGTACAGAATGATTTACGATAGCAGGTGTAAGTAAAGCTTACAAGAACCATAACTCATTATTGCACAAAAGTTTAGAATACTACCCTTTGTTGATTTTTTGTCAGACTAAAACTATTTTGTGATACCTCAACTTACTTCACAGAATTAGCGAATACATTAGCAGAAAGTACAATATAAAAGGACAATTCTCCTTTTGCAAAATGATTTGTATGCATACAGACAAAGCAGAGAACAGATAATATTCCAGACATTGCTCCAATCTGTGAATTTTGTAGACCCTAACAAATCAGAGCCCATCTCCAATTAAACCACAAGGTCGTTATCCCGAGTGGTTTAATAGCCACACATTGGAACAACAAAGAATTGTTTATTGGTCGATAAACAATGAAAACGCAAAAATTATTTTGATTCTAACATGATTTGACAAATGTTTTTGCAATTGTAATGAGAACTATATTTTACTATGCTCCGCTCAGAATCGGGACTACTTTTGGTGTTGTTTATTGGGAAGTTTAACAACTATAATTTTGTTCTGTGTTTACAGTAAAAGTAGTGAGTATCATGTTAGCATTGCGAATAATTAATAACGAAGCATTGCTAAATGTGATGGCCTTGTTTCTTCAAACAATTGACAAAACCCACTTTACAAAACTAATTTAATAGTATAAACACTGGTCATCGATGACACATTTGCAGGTGCAGGAACATTAGTAGTAGACATTAAATAACAAAATTCTAATTGTATTCAGAATTCACGTTAACATATATGTCAATATACATGGGGTGTTTCAAAAGACAAAAACAAAAAACATAAAGCAAAACCATACAGCAAAAAAAAATTAACCACCATAGCATAATTAGTAAAATATAGTTTATAAGAATTGTATGTTTGTATGTACTCATTGATTTCTATGTTCACCGTATCTTCCAGTATGTCATTGCGAGGCTGTGGAGATGAAGGAAGAGGCTGTGGACACGATCTTCCCAGTAAGGCCGACTGTTTAACAGGCCTGGTAACTTAGTTTAGTGTTATAGAACTCAATGTTTGACTGCATTTACTGTCAGCATATGAACTCTATATGGTCTTGACATACATACAGAGTAACATCAAATGTAGACTATTACGGGTAATAAATATGTGTGCAATAGAAACCTTTTGAAGTAGTGCGATAAATGTTTATGCAGACAGTATTTATCTCTGTTTAAAAACCTATGCAGACATATTTGATAATGTTTGATTATCTACCTGCCAAAATCACCCTTCTGTTTACAAGTACAGGTGACCTGTTGAGTACTTACACTTTAAGCTCAACTATTCACCAAATACTTCGAGCTACACTACTCACCTGTTCGTCTGCATCGCCCTTATGCTCTGGTTAAGGTTTCTGTAACTGTAACTACTACAGATATGACTTAGAAATGTCAGGTTAAGGTTTGCGTGCAAGAGAAAATTCAGGTTAAGGATTGCGTGTAATAAGTACATATCTCTGTAACTACTTCAGATATTAAAAAGAAACTTCACACATGTCTTTGTGGTCATTGCGTAAGGTCACTGACCAAGGCCCATAAGTCTGACCTGCAATTTAGCAGAATTATGTTCCTTTTTGTACTTAAATATTCAGGTTGAAGTTTGCGTGGCAACAACTCCATATCTCTAACACTACTACAGATATTCAATTTCACACATGTCTTTAGTTTAGTTTAAACCTATTTATTTAATTTGATTGCATTGAAAGCCTTGGCTTATAAAGACACTCTTGAGTGGGTTTTCTGTGCAGAACCAGTACTTGGTGTCTTTGGAAAGATCTTGAGAACGCTTCCTGAGTGGGGATCGATCCCGGGACCTCCGGTCGCAAGGCAGACACCATATCCACTACACCATTGAGACTTCATTTGTCTTTGGGGTCATTATGTAAGATCATGGACTAAGGCCCATAAATCTGCCCAGTAATTTAGCAGAATATGCCCCTTTTTGTACTTATCAATTCAGGTTAAAGTTGGCGTGCAACAATTCTATATCTCTATAACTACTACAGATATTCAATTGAAGCTTTACACGTCTTCAGGGTCATTGTATAAGGTCACTGACCAAGGCCCATAGCTCTGACCTACAATGTAGTAGGATTATCTCTATATCTGCTACAGATATTCAACTAAAGATCACACATGTCTTAAAGGTCATTATATAAGGTCACTGACCAAGACTTATATCGAGGGTTGAGCGTGAAACTATTGTATCTGCTTAACATTTGTATATCAGATACCATAGTTTCACGCACAACCTCGATATCTGTGACCAGCATTTTAGGAGAAATATGCCTCTTTTTTTGTAGTGACAAAGGCTGATAACTCTTGTTAATATAAAGCTTGATTAGGTCTTTACTTATAATTATTAACACAACATCCACATGAGTGCCAATATTATTTAGTTGTATTTACACACATACAGGAACAGATGGGCCTGGCAGTGATGTACAGAAATAGATTGGTCAGCCAGGGAGTAAACAGCTGGAATGGAACTTGAGCCAAACACAGGACCTGTACCGACAGAAGTGACCTTGGTTGTGGTAGCTATTGAGTTGAGGATTGCAACCTGAGGTCTTGCCAAGGTAAGATGACATGGAGATCAACAACAACAGTTGCTAAAGCAGTGACACGCTGCCTAAATGTAGTGTGGTTGCACACAACAGATTTTTAGCTCACCTGATTTCGAACTGAGAGATATTGTGGTCAGTCATCCTCCGGCGTCTGTTGTTAATTAAGAAATAATTTTGCATTTAGAGTTGTTTATTGGCTAATAAACAGCGATTTTGTGTTCTGATGCGTATGAATTAAACCACAAGGCTGTTAGTGTTTATTAGCCGATTAACAACGATAATGCAAAAATTATTTCAATTGTAACATGACCTAGCACAATTTTTTTTGCAGTTACAATGCAATCTGTATTTTACAGTTTCTAAACTAATTTTGGGTTGTTTATTGGTAGTTTAACAACGGTGAATTTTTTTCTTTGTCTATAGAAAAATTCTGCATGTTACATGTTAGAATTATCATTTATTGTGAACATTTTGCTTTAAACTTGTTCTCTGAAACACTATAAGGAAGTTGAAAAACTTGAAGAAAAAAAATGGGCATATATGTTCAGATGATTTCCAATAAAGTTGATCTTTACAGAAAAACTATGTAAAAAGGTAAATATAAACAAATATTTTTAAAGCAGTTGCTGCCTCACTTTGTATTTGAAGTTTGATTGTGAGTCTTCACATAATCAGTTGGAACCCACATTTGATACTGACAGTGTGTCCTTAATGTGGGTCAGACAATTAAAGTGTTTAAGGACAGGAGTTGTCTCCCTTTGGTTTTAATTATTGGAGATGGCATCATATTACAAGAATTAAACGGAAATTGTTTTAAAAATGACTAAAGAGAAAAAGATCAAATCAGTTTGCTATTTCGGCAAAAGGGAATGACAACTGTGATAAAATAGTCAGTGTGGTAAATCTCTTAAATAATAAACATTCTATAGACATTGATCAGTACACGTTTAAACCAACTGCATTTGGTCTGTGTGATAAAAACTTTTTCAATGTAACCTGATATTCAGCTACAAAACCTTTGTCGCAGTGCAATATTTAAATTAATCCAATACTCACGTGACCTAATACTCACGTGACAGTTTACATAGATACACTGTTTACTGTTTATCAGACCACTGAGCGTCATTTGAAGGTTATCTTGGTTTCTGTTCAGTTGGAAGTTTTTATTGCTTGACTATAATTGCCACTACATTTAATGTGTGCTTTCTGGAATATTTATTTATTTAAACAGAGACACTGTGACATTAATATTTCAATTTAATTTAAGTTGTAAAGTTTTGTTTGCTGAAAGTCAATAAGCAAAATGGCAACATTTTCTATGTCTACTGTTGCTAAAGGGTCAGATGAATTTAAAGATTTTTGTTGTTCTACCTGCGAAGAGCAGTCTATTGAAGTAGTCGCAGATTTTTACTGTGAAACATGTTCAAAGTTTTATTGTGGAAAATGTATTCATCTTCATGGTCAGTTGTTTAAAAAACATTCCCCTTATGGAAGGGGAGATATAAAGAAATGGCCAATTTCAAAGAAGGTGGGGGATTTTCTGTTGAAATGCGAAGTTCACAGAGAGAAAAAATTGAAAATGTTCTGTGAAGATCATGGACAGCTGTGCTGCTCAGATTGTGTTCTACTTAATCACAGGTATTTTATGACATTTTTTTTTAAATTATTGTTAAGATAATAATAATATTTTTTATTAGACAATTACTTTTTAAACTAACCTGATTTAGTCTGTTTATTAATATAATCAAGAATTAAGTTGAGGACAATAACATACCTTTTGGCTTGAGAACCCCAAATACTTGTATATTACAGAAATGGTCCAGTTTTAAACTTCCTGTTTTTACCTGGATACCAATGTTTAACAGGTAAACTGACTAAATGAATGTTAATATTTTATAAGATAAATACATATCAAGGTTAGGACAGTTGGAGATTCACTTCAATACCACTCTTCTTGATATCAGCTACGCATCGAGGGTTGAGCGTGAAACTATTGTATCTGATATAGAAATGTTAAGCTACTAAAATACAGTCATGCTCAATCTTTGAAATTCCATTATTGCCTTTTCTTAACTATTTTGCAAAAACGGTAACCTTTATTCCAATGCTGGCATATTCATTTTAAGCTGAACTGACCGATGGCCAGCGAGCTTATGCCATGGCGGTTTGGTTGTGTGTGTGTGCTTGCGTCCGTAGGTTTTTCCTATAAACGATATCTCCTCGAAAACCAGTTGGCAAACTTTGCTGAAACTTCACACAAATGTTTCTTGGATTGTCCTCTATCAAAGTCACTCCAATTGTTCCAGTCCGCTGCACAAAAATGGCCACCAGGGTGTTAAATAGAAACATCTTTAAATGACATCTCATCCTCAACCTCTGGGTGAATTTTCATTTAATTTAGAAAAATGTTCCTTGGATGGTCCTCTACCAAAATTGCTCAAATGTAGATGCTCAGTTGAAAAACAACATGGCCACCAGGGGGCGGGCCATTTTTTTCTTAAATGGCTGTTTTGAAAACTTTGAAAATCTTTGTCTGAAACTATTGGTTGGATTTAGAAATAATTCACGCACTGTTCCTTGGGCTGGGCATTTTTCCTAATAGGATTATTTTTAAAATTTTGAAGATCTTTGTTAGAAACCACTGGTTGGATTTTGAAGTAATTTTACCAAAATTATTGAATTATTTTGATTTGTTAAAAAACATGGCCACCAGTGATTGGGGCCTTTTTAGCTCGACTTTTCAAGGAAAAGGCAAGCTATTCTACTCGCCCCGGAATCGGCGTCGGCATCCGAGCTAGGTTAAAGTGTTTTGGTAAGCTTGTTTCTCAGGAATGGCTTGAGGGATTTCATTAAAAGTTAAAACATTTATTCCCTACATTAAAATGAACCTATAGGCCAAGTTTGGTAACACTAGTTTGATATTTGTCAAAATTATGGGCCTTTTTACACTGAGAAATTTTACATATAACTATATGGACAGGTTAAAGATTTTTGGTAAGCTGGTTTCTCAGGAATGGCATGAGGGATATCATTCAAACTTAGAACACTTATTCCCTATATTAAAATGAACTCATAAGCCAATTATGATAACTCTAGTTTGAAATTGTCAAAATTGTGGGCCCTTTTACACTTAGAAATGGACAGGTTAAAGTTTTTCAGTAAGCTAGGTTCTCAATTTTTTGTTTCCGCTTCCTAACTTGAGAACTGATTAAGCTTTTGTAATGAAACTTCAAACATAGATATCTTATAGTTAGACCTCGCTTGGGATTACATATGTGGTGGGTGGGGTCAAGGTCACTGTTACTAAAAATAGAATAAACAGTTTCCGCTCAATAACTTGACAACGCCCTGAGATATTTGATTGAAACTTAATACAAACATACCTTATATCGACACCTCACTTGCGATTGCGTTTAGGGTCAAGGGTCAAGGTAAATGTTACTAAAATAGAAAAACGGTTTCCGCTCAATAACTTGAGAACGCATTGAGATATTTTAATGAAAGTTTATACATAGATACTTTATATAGAGACCTTGCTTGGGATTGCATATGGGGTGGGTGGGGTCAAGGTCACTGGTACTAAAAATAGAAAAATGGTAACCGCTCAATAACTTAAGAACACATTGAGATATTTTTAAGAAACTTAGTGCATAGATACCTTATATCGATACCTTGCTTGGGATTGCATATGGGGTGGGTGTGGTTAAGGTCAAGTTTACCAATACTAAAATTTTATTGATGTGCTGACTTTAATGCATTTTGTTTGAAAAATTTGGTTTTCGTGGAATTGCCATGTTTCTTGTTTAAGAAAAAAATGCCAGTAACTCTGGCAAGCACAAGAAAAGTCTAGCTAGCTGTCCTCCTACAGCTCTTGTTTTGTTATATGGCTTATCAGCAGGGTCCTTTTGCTTCTGACACTCCTTACTTTATAAGCAATTGGAGCAATACAGACACTCATGTGCCTTCGTTATATTTTATGTGCCAAAGTACGCTTAAATATCTACTAGAAGAATATATGAGGCACGTTGTGGGAAATCTGGCCTTAATGCATGTGCGTAAATCTTAACCATCCATCTCATAAGCTTTGAACTTAGATTATGTATAACAGTATTTTTTTTAATATTTAAGAACAATTTGCCAAATTATTTTAAGCATTTTATTATAATATACTGTATTTTGTTTCAGACAGTGCACCAAAGTGACGCTTGTATCTGAGTGTGTCAAAACCCAGTCAACTGACCTGCAGCAGTTTGCAGTGAAGCTTCAAACAATTCAAAAACAAATGAACAAGCTTCAAACAAATTGGGAGACCCACATTAAGTCACTGCAGGGTTCATATGATGAACAATTACACAAAATACAAGAAACACGCAGAAAAATAAATGACACTTTAGACAATATTGAAAAAATCACTTTGAAGGAAATGAAAAATACACTCACAAGCCTGCAAGCTTCTCTCAAGACTGATGTGAACAACTGCAGTAGGCTTCGTGACGACTTGAAAATACTGCATGAAGTCATACAGGACATAAGTGATACAAGAATGAAAGAACTCTCCTTTATTGCAAGCAAGAAATGTAGCTACAAAATACAACAATCTGAAACATATTTGAAGGAAAACTCTGCTCAGGTTAAAAGTTCATTAACATTCCAGCCTAACAGTGACATTGAGCAGTACTTGTCCAAACTGTCAGGTCTGGGGAGGATTGTACACAGTACCCAGCCATTGACAGTGCAGGGAAACCCAGACCAAGTATTGACGGTTAAAGGAAAGTCAGAGTATGATGTGCGCATACCAAGTGATTCATCCAGGTGTCATATCGCAGGAGTTTGTGTTCTCCCTGATGGCCAGATCCTTGTTGTAGACTACAACAATAAGAAATTAAAGCTGCTGGACCAGCAGTACAGGGTGCTTACTCATTGTGATGTGTCTACTTCTCCATGTGACATATGTCATATAACACACAGTGAAGTTGCTGTTACTGTGAATGATGCTAACACACATAAGATCCAGTTTATCTCTGTCAACAATGGGCAGCTGGTGAAGGGCAGGAAGCTTCAGTTACAACATCGCTGTATAGGTATTGCCCACCACCAGGGGGAGCTGTATGTCACTGATTGTACTGCACTGTACAAGTACACACTGAGTGGGAAACTGGTCAGCAAGCTGTATGAGGATACATCAGATAGATATACAGGTTAGAATCATGGCGGGTTCATCCGGATATTATTAGAAATATGTATTAGAAAGTAATTGTAAGACTGCATATTGTATAATGTACATGTGTCAATTTATTATTACAACAGCGGTAAAGAATGATTTTCAATATTATTGATTTATATATATAAGTTATGAGGCATTTTGACTGTCACTTCTGACTTCATGGCATGTCTATAAATAGACATTGAGTGCAAATCAATGACACTCTGTGACCTGCTGTTTATATTTTGTGGTTTTCAAGTAAATATACGTGCATTATTGTTTCATAATTCATCGTGTTTCCAAACGTTATATGAAGTAAATAAACTTTAAATTTAATAGATTTGTATTTGTAAAACTGTTTAAATAACAACTGGCTTTTGTTACTTGTGTAGAAGAACAAAAGAGAAGTTTTATTTCATGTTGTTTTGAAACATATTTCCTGTTGTAAAAGCTTAACTTCTGTTATTATAATGTACATGTACACGTTATAAATATGTCAGCCTGTGTCAGCTATAGAATAACGCAGATGTCAGTAATCATGTATACATGTATAGGAAATCCATTATTACTGCATATAGTTACATCAGCTGACACATTCATGTGTACACGTTCACTGTACCGTGTAATTGTTTCCATCTGTGTAATTGTGGTAAATGCAATACTAACTCACCAGTCAACGTGTCAGACTTTTAGGCAATAAACTGATACAGAACCTTCCTGTCACACTAAAATATGTATTATTATTGGATTGTATGCAGATCTTTAAGATGCGTAATTGTCTGTTTAACAACACATTAATAATACGATGTCACTGCAGTTTGTTTATTAACATTATTAAACATTTAAAGTAATTTAATATCTTGATGTGACTCTGTTTTGCAGTATGGCAGTGTGCTGTGAGTCCCACTGGTGATCGTATATACATCACCAACTACTCCCAGCACAAGCTCCTCACCCTGGCCAGGGATGGGTCGGTACTCTCTACATTGGAGGACCCTGAACTACAACTCCCACGTGCTGTACATGTGACACCTGCAGGCCAGGTGTTGGTCAGTGGAGGGGAGTCCCACACTATCATACAGGTGGACAGGGAGGGCAGGAAGAAGCTGGCCACTCTGGCTACACGCAGGGATGGAGTGGAGTACCCAGTGTCAGTCTGCTACAACAGGCACACAGCCTCCATCATTGTGGGACAATATAACAACAACGACATCCGTGTGTTCAAAGTGCAATAGCTTACTTGTACATGTATCAGACATTTGTATAATAACAAATATGATTATCTTAAAATGACAGTATGTCTGTATATTGTAACTGATGTATTGTGTAATGTATTATTTTTCAAATTTATGTATTGTGTATTGTGTTATTTTCAAAACACAATTGTGGTTTAGAATCTACAATATGTTTGTATAAACAATATTTGTATCTTAAAATGACGGTGTATTTTTGGACAATGGAACTGATATTCTACCGTCTGTGTCTTACATAATTGCTATTGCATTTTACATAACTTAACCAGTTAACATATACTGTATGCCAAACGACAAAAACAATTTTAGTTAAGAAGTTAATGTTTGTACATAAATATACATGTACATGACACTCGCTATTTTTAGACTGACTGTCATTTCTACGTACATGTTAGAAATTTATTTAATCAATAACTTGAAAACATGACACTGATATGTTATATTAATACTTGAATTTGAAATTTTTTAACTTTCTCCAGTAAAAAGACATTGATCTTTTGAGTATTGTTTACTTCATAGATAGAAAATGAATATATAATGTGAAATTGGTTAATTTCATTATGTTTAATGCTGATAATGATTTAACATCGTTTATTTTTACATCGATGCTTGTGCTTGCAGTTAAATAGATAGTTAAATAGATGACTAAATAGATAATCATTACACATCTAGAATGATTTGTAGACTTTTATCAGATACTTAGCTACGATTTTCTGTTGTTTTTTGTGTGCAGTAATTGTGGTACAAACTACTTGGGTCAGAGTGAGTGCTGCCCTGACTGAGCTAACTGTTTAAGAGCAATCTGTTGAACAGTATCTTTATAACTCGCAGTTTAATATTGTTGGTTTCCAACTGTCTTTTGAGAGTTTAGTTTATCCGTCTCAAAAAACACTTCTACATCAATGACCAGGTTGAACTAGAAAAAATAGACACTTTATCGAACAATTTATCCACCATCTTTATGGAAAGTTTTCAACACCAAGTGCTCAGAACGCAAAAAGTAAGGTTGTGAAATAGATTTTTATGGCAAACGTGAAACAAAGATCGACGTGGCACTCAACGGATGGAGCACATACTTCTAGAAACTGTACTCGTTTACAAAAAACCCTGAGTTTGACGCCAACCACAAACAGTTTGTAGATGAATGTGTAACATCGTATCATAAGCCATCAAGCAAAATTCATCCCGACCGAGAGCGTTCCTACAAAACAGGCAACAGAGGACTGCAAAGGCTGTTCAAAGGTCACCCGATGAACAAAGGTGACATCTCTTCTGTATGCTGTTTAATTCAATAATGTCCAATGAAATAATGCCTGCCAGTTTCAAGCATGACCTTACAAAGGAAAGGGAGAAACACTTAACAGATTCTTCTTACGGTCACAGAGCCATATCGCTTCAACCAGTGATATCAAAATTGTTTGCAAAGCTAATTTTTAAACACATCAAGAACACACCAACTCTGTCAACGTTCAAGAACCTGCAGTATGGATACCAAAAGAAGTGCTGCAGAATGGTCTCGTGCATGCTTTAAGTAGGCCATGATTTCTGCTGCGAATGTGGAAGCAGTCTGCACTTATCTGGATGCTCAATCTGCATTCGATAAAGTATGGACACGTCGGAATTAACGGTAAAATGCTGAGAATTGTATCAGACTTATATCAACATAGCACAAGCGGTGTCATTTCACGTGGATGCGTGTCAGAGCCCATCCCAATCCAGCAGGGTACCAGACATCTCAAGGAAAATACCCCTACGACAGAGACAGCACCAAACAGCCAATTGGAGGTATGCTTCTGTCCCTGTTAGGCGGAGTCCGGAAGATACGGTAAAAACTTAACCTTTCTGCAAAGCTATTTGCCATAGCTCAGACACATTGACCTGACACTCGTAAACTCTATTAGCATTGATTACGCGCTTGAATTATTACCTATATTTATACTCGGATTTGTTCCTACGTGTTTAATGATACTATAACTGTATTTTCATTGGAATACTCTTACATAAATTTTACCCAATTCCAATGCAGAAGCTAAGTATTCAGCGTAACGGATAAGTAATATATTCGTGCATAAAGGTCAGTGTCGGGTTAATGTGTAAGAGCAATCAACACTTTCCTTCCCAAAACGCTTTAGGATGCAAGCCATGGGACACGATCACCAATGCAGATATGCAGCAGTTCGAAATAGCCATCACTACTGCCTGGAACATGCTCAAGAACTGCCCCACCTTTCTGGCTTGAACAAGGTTACCTCCATGATGGGAATGTCATCTCTTAAAGCACACATTGACCTCCAACAACAAATTTTTCTGGGAACACTATGTCCTTTTCCTCCAAATGAGCCGTGTCACATCCTGTTCACCTACCGACTGTCAGAGCTGTGCAAACACAGGAACCTGGGCTTCATACGAGACATCATGGGATTACTTAACAAATATCAGCTACAACATAACATGACACACTTTAAAATGAAGGGGCATTTGCAAGAAAAGCAACATGGAATTATTTCTGTAAGCAGACAATACAGATGTATGAAGAACAAGACACGGATTTTTGTTTTCTTCAAAAAGCCTCACTGCAGCCACGATATGGAAGGTAGCAAGGAATCGCCCAGACGGCCTCAAACTCGGGAAGTTCCTGACCTGCTTGTGTTGCAAGAGACTGCCTGGATCAGCCCAAACTGGCACACATTCAATCCCACTGTTCGCCATCTGATGAGATGTCCCAGCTGCTCATATTCTTGGACAAAGTCTGTTCACTTGGGATACCAGGGAGTGAACATGTATGACAAACTCCACACGCAGAACTGATGTCATATCTCCTCGTTATGGTTAACACTGCATCGTCTCAGTAGAACACAACCAACATTTATAATCACGTGTAAGCGCGTAAGGAATCATAATAGCTGAGAACTCTTGCAGTGATTTGACAGCTTTAAAGATGGACCTCTGCTTATATATTAGTGTTGTTAATTTCCGCGTTTTTATTGTGATTATAGCGAAAGCTTTACACCTAAAATGACTGGTATTAGCTATATGGTTCATATTAATATATTATATTCAATGTATATTGCCTTTTCTCATGTTTATGCATGTTTGTACTTTTTATTTCCTATGAATTTTTTCTTCTATATAAATGATGTATGTTTATCTTATATAAATTAAATGTAATCATTTACCTAATATGCATTGTTGACGTCATTATGTGATTATTGTTCTATTGTTATTTTTAGCTCACCTGAGCACAACGTGCTCATGGTGGGCTTTTGTGATTGCCTTTTGTTTGTCGTTCGTCCTGCGTCGTCAACATTTACCTTGTGAACGCTCTAGAGGCCACATTTATTAGCCAATCTTCAAGAAACTTAATCAAAACATTTGTCCCACTGATATCTTGGCCAAGGTTGAGACTGGGTCATGTGGGGTCAAAAACTAGGTCACTAGGTCAAATTGAAGAAAGAGCTTGTGAACACTTGAAAAGTCATATTTTTGGCCAAATCAACATGAAATTTGTTCAGAACATTTGTTCTAATGATATCTCGGCAGAGTTCAACATGTTTCCGGTCCATTGCAAAACATGGTCGTCAGGGGTAGGGCAGTTTTCTTTATATGGCTATAGATAAAGGTTGTGAACAATCTTGAAGTGACATTTTTTACCCAATCTTCACGAAACTTGCTCAGAATATGCTTTCTTATGATATCGCGGCCGTGTTGGAAAATGGTTCTGCTCCATTGCAAAACATGGCTGCCAGGGGGCAGGGCAGTTTTCCTTATTTGGCTATAGAAAAAGCTTGTGAACACTCTAGAAGTCACATTTTTTACCCAATCAACATGAAACTTGCTATGAACATTTGTTCTTATGATATCTCATCCGAGTTTGAAAGTTGTTGCACTCCGATGAAAAACATGGCTGCCACAGGGCGGGGCAGTTTTCCTTATATGGCTTTATGGAAAACTTTGACAAGCTTGTAAACACTCTAGAGGCCACATTTATTGCTCAATCATCATGAAACTTGCCCAGAACATTTGTCCCAGTGATTTCTCGGACGAGTTTGAAACTTGGTCATGTGGGATCAAAAACTAGGTCACTAGGTCAAATTGAAGAAAAAGCTTGTGAACACTATAGGAGTCACATTTTTTGCCCAATCAGCATGAAACTTGCTCAGAATATTTGTTCTTATGATATCTCGGTCACTTTGTAAATGGTTCCACTCCGATGAAAAACATGGCTACCAGGAGGCGGAGCAGTTTTCCTTATATGGCTGTAGAAAAAGGTTGTGAACACTCTAGAACTCACTTTTTTGGCCCAATCAACATGAAACTTGCTCAGAACATTTGTTCTTATGATATCTCAGCCAAGTTCAAAAATGGTTCCACTCCGTTGAAAAAACATGGCTGCCACGGGGCTGGGCAGTTTTCGTTATATGGCTATATTGAAAACTTTAAAAAGCTTGTGAACACTCTAGAGGCCACATTTATTGCCCAATCTTCTTGAAACTTGCCCAGAACATTTGTCCCAATGATATCTCGAATGAGTTCGAAACTGGTCATGTGGGGCCAAAAATAGATCACGAGGTCAATTTTAAGAAAAAGCTTGTGAACACTCTAGAAGTCACATCTATAGCCCAATGAAAATTAAATTAGCTGAGAACATTTGTTCTTATGATATCTAGGCCAAATTCGAAAATAGTTCCGCTCTGTTGAAAAACCGGGCTGCCAGGGGGCGGGGCAGTTTTCCTTATATGGCTCAATTGAAAACTTTAAAAAGTTTGTGAACACTCTTAGAGGCCACATTTATTGCCCAATCTTCATGAAACTTGCCCAGAACATTTGTTCCAATGATATCTTGATATCTTGAACGAGTTCGAAAGTGGGTCATATGGGGTTAAAAACTCTGCTACTAGGTCATATTGAAGAAAAAGCTTGTGAACACTCTAGAAGCCACATTTTTAGCCCAAAGAACGTGAAACTTGCTCAGAACATTTGTTCTTATGATATCTAGGCCAAATTTGAACATGGTTTCGCTCCGTTGAAAAACATGGCCACCAGAGGGCGAGGCAGTTATTCTTATATGATTAAGTAATAAGCTTGTGAATGCTTGTAATATCTCAAACAAGTTTGAAAATGGGTCACCTAGGGTCAAAAACTAGAACACCCGGCCAAATTGAAGAAAAAGCTTGTGAACACTCGAGAGGCCACATTTGTAGCCCAATTTATCATGAAACTTGCTGAGAACATTTGTCCCAATGATATCTCAGACGAATTTGAAACTGTGTCAGGTGGGGTTAAAATCTAGGTCCTCAGGCCCAATTGAAGAAAAAAGTTTGTGAACACTCTGGAGACCACATTTATAGCCCAATCATAATGGAACATGCTCAAAACATTTGTCCCAATGATATCTCAGATGGGCTCAAAACTGGGTCACGTGGGGTCAAAAACTAGGTCACGACGGCAAATTGAACTCTAGAACTTGTGAACACCAGAAGTCATATTGTTTGCCCAATCTTCTTGAAACTTGATCATAACATTTATTTCAATGTTAAAGAACAAGTTTGTGAACACTCTAGAGGCCACATTTATAGGCCAATCATCACAAAACTTGCTTAGAACATTTGTCGCAATCATATCTGCAACAAGTTCGAAACCAGGTTACATGGGGTAAAATCTGTGTCACCAGGTCAAATTGAAAAAAAGCTTGTGAACAGCCTAGAGGCCAACACTTTTAGCTGAATCTTCATGAAACTTGCTCAAAACAGTTAAGTTCCTTAGCCCCTCAGGTGAGCGACCTAGGGCCTTGTGGCTCTCTTGTTAATATTTGTTATCTTTTATCTACAATATAAACATTTTATGAGACAAGTCACAAACCATATATATTTTGAGTGTGAATAAAACTTTGATTATTTCACCTTTGTCTTTCATGTTATTTATAAACATTGAAAACACATATGTGACTACTGCAATATTGTTCTCTGACAAGGTATTAATATTAAGATAATGATTACATTAAAGGGACCTGTTCATGAATGACGAATTGAAAATTGTTCAACTTCTTGTCACCGATTCCAAAAATAAAAGAACAGTGTATACAAAGGAGCAAAATAACGCTATGGACCTAGAAATATACCGTAAAAATAACACTATGGACCTAGAAATATACCGTAAAAATAACGCTATGGACCTAGAAATATACCGTAAAAATAACGCTATGTACCTAGAAATATACTGCAAAAACCGTTTAGTTTAAACGATGGAATAAATAGGAGTGTTTATGTTAATTTCGTTGAAATTGTTGGCAACACGTGGAACACTTACATAAAGTAAATAAGTAATAAAGTCAAAATGACCGAGTGGTTAAGATGATAGCCTTTTAATCGGGAGGTCCTGGATTCAAACCCCGGTGAGACCAAGTTTTTAGCTTACCTGAGCACAACATGCTCATGGTGAGCTTTTGTGATTGCCTTTTGACGGTCGTGAGTCGTTCGTTGTCAACATTAACTTTGTGAACACTCGAGAGGCGACATTTGTTGCCCAATCGTCATGAAACTTGCTTAGAACATTTGTCCCAAAGATATCTCAGATGATTTCATAACTGCGTCATGTGGAGTAAACAACTAGATCACTAGGTCAAATTGAATAAAAAGCTTGTGAACACTCTTAAAGTCATATTTTTTACCCAATCGTCTTGAAACTCGCTCAGAACATTTGTTTCAATAATATCTCGGGCGAGCTCACTAGGGCAAATTGAAGAAAAAGCTTGTGAACACTCAAGAAGTCACAATATTCTTGAAACTTGTTCAGAACATTTGTTTCAATGATTTCACAGATGAGTTTCAAACTAGCTCATGTTGGGTCAAAAACTTGGTCACCAATCATCATGAACAATTCTAAGAACATTTGTCCAAATAATATCTGGGACAAGTTGGTAACTGGATCATATGGGCAGGCTGTCATCCGATTCCTATATTTTGGAAAGAAATTCTATATTTTGAAAGACCTATATTTTCCTATATTGAAGAATTGTATCCTGTATTTTTGCGAAATTTTGTCATTCACGCGTCTGAAATTGGTCCGTGAACGGTATATCGGGAACCTATATGTTGATTTTTTCTCGCTCGCTTTGCTCGCATCAAACTTAAATACTCTGATTATTGTTAGGTCGTAGCATACATGTCTCAGTTGCCAATTGATGAGCATGGACATGTTTAGCAAATAATTTGTTCATTAAAACGCAAGCTGGAAGACTTATCAGGCTAGAATATGATCCCATATTTTCGTTTAGATGTATCTTTTTTATGTATCCGTCATCTTGATGCAGGAGGCATATAGTGATCGTCCTGTCTGTTCTTCCGTCCGTGACAAGATTAAGTAGATTTTACCGTTTCGTCTAGCACCAACACCGCTAACTACAACACTTTGATGCTTACACAGTTGTTGCTTATGACCATTCCCTTTCCACCCATATCACCCAACCTCAATTTGAGCTAGACCTTGACCTAATTTGGACTTATAATAATTCCAAAGTGCCATTTCTTGGTTAACTAGATTTTACCGTTTCGTCTAGCACCAACACCGCTTATTACAACACTTAGATATTTACACAGTTGTTATTTATGACCGTTCCCAATCCACCCATATCACCCAAACTCACTTTGACCTTGACCTAATTTGCACTTAGAATAATTCAAATGGGCTGTTTCTTGGTAAACTAGATTTTGCCATTTCGTCTAGCACCAACACCGCTTGCTACAACACTTGGATACTTTCACAGTTGTTGCTTATGACCATCCCCTATCCACCCACATCACCCAAATTTACTTTGACCTTGACCTTGAACTAATTTGGACTTATAATAATTCAAAAGTGCCAGTTCTTGGTTAACTAGATTTTACCGTTTTGTCTAGCACCAACACCGCTTACTACAACACTTGGATATTTACACAGTTTTTACTTATGACCGTTCCCAATCCACTATATCACCCAACCTCACTTTGACCTTCACCTAATTTGGACTAAGAAATGGACTACCTAGCACCAACTGGGGGCATATGTGTTTATCAAACACAGAATCTTGTTTCTAAATACTTTTCTTGTTATTATACTTAAGCAGTTCAATTCCGATGCTTAAATCTGAAGTTAAGACATTTAATTGCATACTTCAAAAAATGCGAAAATCTGTGAACAAGTCCCTTTAATTACATGCATTACATTGAGGTCGGGGTGGCGTAGTGGATATGGTGTCCGCCTCGGGACCGGGATGTCCCGGGTTCGATCCCCAATCTTGTAATGTACTCAAGATATCCCCCAAAACACCAAGTACTGGTTCTACCCAGGAAACAGACTCGAGAGTGTCTCAGTAAGCCTTAGGCTTTCGATGCAATTGAGCTAAAATACATAGGTTTAAACTAAACTAATTACATGCAGTTAAAGTCGCATATACTAAAAATGAGTTAGCCTGTAAAGTATGAAACAAAAGGTAACTCTCGATTCAAATTTGTAAAATATTTCTAATCATATGAAACACAATATTTTTTTATTGCACATGCAAGTTTGACACGACATGTCGCAGTAGTATTTTCTTATAGCCCTGTGTCCGTCATTATATTATCATAGATTTAGTGCGAACTTAATGTAAATTCACTATCTTTTATTCCTAAGGAATTGTGAATTGTAATACGAAATTTACTGGTGAACAGTGCAGACAAAACACAACCATATGGCTTGGCGTTATTGGTAGTGTACTTGTAGATGTAGAATAAAATGTTAGCTGTAAAATCATTTTATTTCATGGCGGTCTATCTTGCACTGACTTTGCGATCCGATCTTTAAGACCCTATGTTAATATATTGTTTTTTTTTTGTTGAGCCCGCCTGAGGTCAGCCCGACTAAGTTGTCCGTGCGCTCGATCTTGTCAGGACTCTAACTTCCTCATTCATCAGGCAATTTAAAGTAACATGCCACAAAGTTCACCATGTGGAGACGGCATGTAATGCGCAAGACCTGTGTCTCGTACTAAAAGGTCAAACATGAGCGTAATACAGTTTGCCCAGACTGTAACTTTATCATTCATCAGGCAATTTTAAAATAAGTTGCCACTAATGGTCACCATGTGGAGATGGCATGTTGCATGCAAGACCTGTTTCCCTAGCGTCAAGGTCACGCCTAGAGGTCAAAGGAGAAGATCTGCTTGTTAGAAAATGAGATGTTAAATAAATTACAATACAAGTTGCTTTATTGACAATGGGCTCAGCATTTTGCCAACAGGCATCTAGTTTATTTTACAAATGTTGGGTTATGTTTCTTGCAGTTTGAGTATATAACGAGGCGGCCTTTGATAAAGTGAAATAAAACTAAATGTTGTGCTCAGGTGAGCTAAAACAACTTTCTGTTCAACAAGGCGGCCTTTTTTTTTTTGATAAAGTGAAATAAAACTAAATGTTATGTTAGAAAGTGTATTCTAACATGATACTCACTAATTTTTTCTATGGGCAAAGGATAAAATTATCATTGTTGAACTACCCAATAAACTATGCTAAAACAAGGTGGCCTTTGATTAAGTGAAATAAAACTAAATGTTGTTATGTTAGAAAGTGTATTCTAACATGATACTCGCTAATTTTTTCTATGGGCAAAGGACAAAATTATCATTGTTGAACTACACAATAAACTATGCTAAAACAAGGTCGCCTTTGATAAAGTGAAATAAAACTAAATGTTGTTATGTTAGAAAGTGTATTCTAACATGATACTCGCTAATTTTTTCTATGGGCAAAGGACAAAATTGTCATTGTTAAACTACCCAATAAACGATGCAAAAAGAATTCCCAATTCTGAGCAGAGCGGGGTAAAAAGTAGTTCCAAATGCAATTGCAAAAACATGCAGCTGTACCTCGTTATCTCGAAGTTGACGGGAATGCAATAGGGACTTTGAGATATCGGTAGTTCGACTTATCTGAACTCAAACATTGTGAAAGTAGCATTGGGTTACATTTAACTGTTTGTCGATGCTTACGTTTTGGCTGTCATTATTATAAAGATGATATTATTATTAAAGTTACCGGTACTATTTTAGTATTTTATTTGATTATTACATTTATAAATGTAATAAATGCAATTTACATTTCAGCACAAAACATAACAAGTTAAACATACACATCAAAGCATGACAAACAACCATATAAATCATAGCACAAATAACATAGTATACATAATGAGAAAGTCACTTTTATTTACTTTTTATTTTATTTTATGTCTTTCTGTTTGGAGAGTGTGTTGAACAGAAAGTTGTTTTAGCTCACCTGAGCACAAAGTGCTCATGGTGAGCTTTTGTGATCGCCCGTTGTCCGTCGTGCGTGCATGCGTCATCAACTTTTCAATCAAACAACATCTCCAAAACTACTTTGCAGATTTGCACCAAACTTCACATGAATGATCATTAGGTGACCCTCTTTCAAAGTTGTTCCAATTTATGGTCCGCTGCAAATGTAGGTCACCAGAGCTAAAAATAGATTTAAAAACTGTAAACTTAAAATATCTTCTCTGAAACCGCAGGGCCCAGAGGTTTCATATTTTGTAACGTCCTCAAGTGGTTCTCCACAAACATTGTTCAAACTATGCCCATTGGGTTAAAACTGGCCAATCCCCGGGGTTCACAGGGTTTATATAAACTTAAATAGCAAAATGTCTTTAAAAATTATAAACCACAAGGCCCAGCGGTTTCATATTTGGTATGCAACATCCTATTGTGGTCTTCTACAATATTGTTCAAATGATGCCCCTGGGGTTAAAACTGGCTACGTCCCGGGGGTCACATTATTTATATAGACTTTCATAGCAAAATGACGTGTAAAATCTTCTCCTCAGAAACCGCAAAGCCCAGAGGTTTCTTATTTGGTATGTAACATCATATTATAGTAGTCCTCCACAAAGTATGTTCGAATTATGCCCCTGGGGTCAAAACTGGTCACGCCCTGGGGGTCACTTTTTTTTTCTTAACTTTAACAGCAAAATTTCTTTTAAAATCTTCTCTGAAACCGCAAGGCCTAGAGGTTTCACATTTAATATGTAAGATACCTATAGTGGTCCTCTACAAATATTGTTCAAATTATGCCCCTAGGGTCAAATTTAGTCACTTTCCGTGGGTCACATGGTTTATGTAGACTTAAATAGCAAAATGACTAAAAATCTTCTCCTCTAAACGGCAAGGCCCACAGCTGTCCTATATTTGGTACGTAAAATTGCATAGTGGTCCTCTCCAAAGATGTTCAAATTCTGCCCCTGGAGTCAAATCTGGTGGCACCCTGAGGGGTCACATGCTTGATATAGTAGCAAAGTTACTTTAAAAATCTTTACCTGAAACCGCAAGGCCCAGAGGTTTGTTCAAGATTGTTCATATTTGCCCCTGGGATAAAAATAAGCCACGCCTCGGGGATGCTAATTCCAATAGGGTTACAAGGTCTCAGGTGAGCGTCCTAGGGCCCTCTTGTTTTAATGCAGCGGTAGATGTCATCAAATCTGTTGATTACATCTTCGCTACCTAGCATCTGCTCGAGAAATCTTCTGCCTGTTCCACCAGTGCTTCCAGTGATGTCGCCATCAATTAACAAATAGTTAAATTAAAGCGCATGCAATCCATATTAACGACTTTTTTAGAGAACACGGGCTAACATGTATGCAATGTATGACAGACCTTGACAGGGATCTGTCATTAGGCTATTATCGGGTTTAAGCTGCAGAATGTGATGACTCTTTGAGATAAACACGCATAATACATGTGAAATTACAGCTAGGGAATGAAAATTCACTTCGACTTATCCGATATTTTGAGTTAAATACTTCGAGATAAACAACAATATTTAATATGAAATAAGAAGATGGACAATAGGAAATTTGTCTCTACTGCGACTTAATCGGAAATTCGACTTAAACGAGTTTAAGATAACAAGGTTCAAATGTATGTCAAATTATATTAGAATCGAATTAATTTTCGCATTGTCATTGTTTATTGACCGATAAACAACTCTTTGTCGTTCTCATGCGTGGCTATTAAACAACTCGGATAATGCCCCTGTGGTTTAATTCCTTTGCATCAGAACTCCAAATCGTTATTTATTAGCCGATAAACAACTATAAATCGATAATTATTTCTTAAGTCAAAAATTGTACAAAAATGAAAATAATATAATTTATAATATAATATAAAAGAATGTACAAAAAAGTGTGTGAGTTTAAGAATTAACCATTCTTCAAGAAGGCATGAAATTTAGACACCTGTGAAATTCAATGATTTTATAGTATTTTGTTTTGGTTTTAGTCGTGTCTATTAGTTTATCTATTCATAAATATTGTTGAATGAGTTAATTTTTAGTATTTAGTGAACATACAACTTAATCCAATCTACTTATAGCGAGAAATTAATAAGGTGTTCTATTTGATTGCCCATATTAATATTTTGGATATTCCAACAAGCTGTGTCAAAAGAGATACCTGATTTCGACTTTTGGTACTAAAGCATCAGGCAATGGCCACAATCTAAAACCGGTTCCACTTGGCATTATTCTAACATTCAACCCCTTTCTAAAAGGTTTCCTTAGAAACTTCCTGTTTGGAAATTTTTTAGAAAGTGGTCTGTAGCCTTTAAATCAGTCTTTTGAAATAATAAGAACTTAAAAAAAGCTTTTGTTCTTATAAGAGTCATAGGAATATTTATGCCTTGTTTAAACTCCTATGTGTGTGGAGGATTGTTCCTGACACAGGCCATCATCTCACAGGATCTGGTGATGATAGCTTGACAAGTATGGGGCTTATTGAAACATTCTTGAGTTTGTTACCTGGGTAGAACCAGTTCTTGTTTCCTGTGGGAAATATCTGCTACATTACTGAGAATTCATTTAATATTGAATAGTGAATTGGATTATGCTTAGGTTTTTGGCATATGTGTAATGTCTATAATTAGATGAAGAGACCTGGACAATGTGGATGCACAGACTGAATGTGACAGCAGTGCACATGTGGTCAAGGGTTTGAGACTGCATGTTAGAAAGTGTTTCATGCAGCTTCTGCACATCCAGCTCCCAGCGCTGGTGAAACATTGATACAGAACAACACTGTGAAGACTTGTTGATTATGGTATTGTATGTTAAATATGTCTGTTTGAAACCGTTCTATTAAATTGAACATTTAATAATTGTCTTGATGTCACAAGGTGGAAAAAAGATCTCATCAGAAGTCTTCATTGTAAAACAATTCTGAGATGTCAATGTTGTTTTAAATCGTGCGCTTGAAGGTAGTTATTTGTGACTTGGTTGTATTTATAGCTGTGGCTTACTAAGAACCATTTAAGTTGCATTCTTAAGTAGAACCAGTGCTTAGTGACTTTAAGAAAGATTACTGGTCAGGATACTGACCTAATGAATTGAGTTCCCAAGCTATAGCTGGATACCACAACCATTTCCTCACCATGACTGAGTAACTGTATAATTTGCCTGGCAATATAATGTTATAAGGTAGTGAGTTGTTAAAATTTGGTTTCTTATGGTTGTTTGTATAACTACTCACATTTATTCTTCAAATAGGTATGGAACCTGCATGCCTGCACAGCCACTAGGCAGTAAGGAGTGTCCTGGCCTGGGTGTCTCACTCAGAATGGGTTAAATACAATAGGTAGGTGCCACATTTTAATAATTTCACATTTTTCTCTTAATGTTGTTAAAAACGTGGAAGACTGTTAGATTTTGCATTAGGTTATCTGCACTTTCCCATTTGTATGTAGCTAGAAAAATAATTGAAACGAGGTCTTTGCGCTGAAGAGGATTTAACAAAGATTGAAGCTTTCTTCAGTATTTCTAGAGTAATTGCCCTCTATTTATTTTATTCCCTCCAAACTTAATATTCCAAACTTGTCATTACTTAATCGCAGTTAACCTTAGGTAAACTGTTTTCATGTATTTACACACTGTTTGATATTAAATAGCTCGCATGCGTTTTATTTGTTGTTGAAGAATGCTTGTTACTTTAATATTTAGCTACACAGCAACAAAGTAGGAATGAAGTGCATGGGGTCCTTGTGCATACCATATCAGCTCACTGGGAGTCACTGACAGGCAGGCAGGGTGCTGACTGGAGACACTGAAGTTCAAGTCCTACTGGTTGTTGATCCAAGATGAGGTAAGAATTGTTCAGAAATGTCTGTAACATAATATATGGTTGACAAAATGTTGACTGAAAGTGTGTTGCTATAAACAATTAAGCATACCTTACAAAAACAATGGTAAGCTATCTGTATAGGGAACCTCTCCTGCATTGACCATTGACTGTCAAACATTTTCTTGTATGCATAATAACAAATCTTGACTTTTTCTGCCAGTTTTACCAAATACCATATGTTAAAGATAAATGCAATACGTCAAATAAGACTAATACACCAATTAATGATTTTTGTGTTAGTCAGAGTCGTCGTTTTCTAATATTTGCCTTGTAGACCATTTCTCTGACTGAACTTGCGCAGATTGTGTACCTTTATGTCCATTTTAAATTCTTACATTAATGTCAGTTTGATAGTGGTTCTAGATGGAACTTAATGCAGTTACACTGAAGTATGAGCTAGTACCTCTTGCTAAATAAGAACTCATTCAAAATCACATTTATAGACATACTAATAGTTGCACAGGTTTGCATAAAGACAACATGGTACTTTTAAAGTGAAGTCTAACGCACCATGAAATGATCATATGGTCAGCTAAAATTTGGTTCAAAATCCTTTAGGAGTCATTCTGATTGTAACCTAATGAAGCAGAATAGAACATAATTACATATTGCCATTAATGACATCTTGTAGTTCACAAAAGCTAGAACACATTAATTGCACCATTTAAAATAACCATGAAACCATGTTTATGATTAGGCAGAGTTTGTAAAGAATTTTTTTTATAATTCGGTGGAAGTCATGTGTTTAAACTGTGTATGCTGATATGTCATAATTTTCTGAATTTCTTAATGATCAATTTACATCTTGTTATTTATCTTTGG
This sequence comes from Congeria kusceri, assembly GCA_027627225.1. Lineage (NCBI taxonomy): Eukaryota > Metazoa > Mollusca > Bivalvia > Myida > Dreissenidae > Congeria > Congeria kusceri. The sequence continues at coordinate 1,608,410 of CM051030.1, forward strand.
GTAACAGTTTTGCAAAAATTCATGAAGTGATCTTTATTTTTTTGTACTTGTATCCAATAAGCATACAATTTTAGTACGTCCTAATTAGTTTAGTTGAATGAGATTGTAAAATATAAGTGCATATTACTTGGAATCTTCTTATTCAAGGGATAGAACTCATGTTAGACTACTAAAATAAAACTTCAAAAGTGATCTCCCCTTCATTAATGAGTTTTCACATTGGTTGCTTGAGGTATGTCTTTTTAAATGTGTATGTCAGATTTTGTCTGGACTACGGTATATTTTGGACATGCATTCTTAATCTTAAATAAGCAAGTTTACTAGATCTATGCGTCACATGCAGGATCCATTATCCAGGCTCCTTAGTCAATATCCTACTTAGGAATCCTAGGTGAAGAGGTCAAAGGAAGGATATAGTTTTGGTATGCATTGTAGGGTGTTAGAATTACTTTAATTTAAAGTGTACACATGTGAAAGTTGCGTGTATGACTGATGTTCGTTGGTTAAAGTAATAGCCACATTATGGAGTTCTTACATTATAATGGGTTATAATAATGGGGCGTGTGTTGAAGGGGAGACGATGTGATGATGATGATGAAATTTTATACACATTATTGATTTTTAGTTTGAGATACCTGTAAAATCAATTATTGCCGCATCTCAATAGTAAATTTTACAGTAATCAAGCGCATCTAATCAATTGAATTAAACGTCATGAAGCAACCCTAGGTGTGTTTGAGCCGAGCAAATATAACTTGCGTGACAACCAGAACTGGGACCAACACTCGGAGCCATCAAAAAATTTGACCAAAATTCAACCCTCATTCATTCAAGCGAAACAACATAAATATATACGAATATATAGCAATACAATATTATTCACTAAAACGAGAAATTCAAGTTATCTGGAGTCCACTGTAGTTATACACTGTACTTATCAAATTAGAATCAGCTTTAATATTAGATAATACATGAAACATTGTCTTGCAGTAATTTTTTTTTTTATTTTCATGCAGATTTATATAATGTAATGCATTTTTATTGACCTTTTAAAGCATACATTTATATTTTCATATGAACAACATTATTATGCATCGAAATAAGCAAGGAAAGTATTGAAGGTTTATACCGGTATTTGAACTCCCGTCCCACAGCTCCGTAGCCCACTGCTCTATCCACTGCACCACTCTGGCTTGTGGTTGCAGTGGTATTAAATTGCAATTTTTTAGTATTGAATGAGCTCTAAATATAGCAATCACATGACTTGGACTTGGTCACATGACCATAGTCCAGGTCATGTGATTTTTTTTAACAGTTACCTTTTATTGAAAAGAGTAAATAAATGTTTCGAACAGCTACTAGCAGAAGCCTCAATAGCTCAGTTGGTAGAGCAGTGGTCTTGAGAGGCTTGGTGTGTGGGTTCAAATACCGCTCCAACCAAGGGGAGTTTTAAACAACTCCTGGGGGGGGGGGAAGGGGGGGCAGAACCACCACTTTCCAAGGGAAAGTGGAGGTTCTACCCCCCCTACCAAGGGTTAGGTAAAAATATACTTTTTGGTACAAAATGAAAAGAAATAAAAACATTTTATCATTGTCCCTACCGACACGTAATTTTTGGGGCAAATTAAAACAAACACCAGAAGTCTTTCTAATTATTTTTTATTCCTCTTATGCATCTTTTATGGCGAATATTACAATTATTTTATACAATATTTAGGCCAAGAAAAAAAATATCAGTGGTTCTGGTTTCACTACCAACCCTTCTTTCATCACCTCAACCTTAAGAATTTTAAGAAGAAAAAAAATAATTGTTTCTTATCGAGTTTAAATATGACAATTTCCCAAAGATTCCGTCAGAAACACCTGAACCACAGATTTTTTATTTGGCCTGAACTAAACAGGGCTCACCCTGGCTCAGCCTTTTCTTTAGCCAAGTTGAAATTCTTCTCATTTGGGGTATTTTTGGGGGGTTTATGAAGAAAATATTGTAGCCAAATCTTTAGCCAAATGTTTCAGTGTGTAGCTAATAGCAGAGTGAGCCCTATTAAAAACATTGTATGTAAACCATTATATTTGTATATATTTCCAGAAGTCATTAGAAAGAATGCAACATCGCTAACTGAGGTGTTAGAAACTTATCGTCACCTGAGTTGCAGCAGTTAATGATCAGCAAAGCAAGCCAGTGTGGTACAGGATTTCGATTGAAATGTGCAATTCTTGTTTCTTCGGACCTTACACCCTAGTGATTTACTGAAATGCAAATTTGTAATTAAAAATTTACTAGTGACACGCCTGTATTACCTATAATAAAATTGTATGGCTAATAAACATTGATGCGAGCCATAATCTGTTTTTCTTTTTTTTAAGGGTACAAGGCAAATGCTAAGAATTTAAAGTCCCAGCAGAAATTATTTTGAAGAAAAAGTATGTTGCTCACAAGATTTTACACAAAAACATGAGAATTGTATTAAAATACACAGCAGTGTGAACAGGGGCTTAGACTTTTTTTTGCTAATTTAGTATTACAGCTGAACTCTGCCATCTTGAGGTGCTGACGCCTACCGCACTGTCAAAATCTTCTTACATTGTTTCTAAAGTTTTATTGATCATGCACTATTTTATCTTCCTGGCAACTTCAAGATAACAAGTTCAGTCATATTATTATATTATCAGAAGATTTTGTAATACTTTCACTCGCCAATTTATGATGCAGGCAGTTCAATAAGTAATCAGTAATAAATCCCATAGGCAAAATAAAGCAATTTATTTTAAAGCCACCAAATGCATTTTGAACATATTTCGAAAAACACTTCCACATTTGTTCTGCTGAAAAATAATAGTATGTGCTAAGAAAAAATAACCTGCATGAGTGACTAAAAACAACTGACAACTACAGCATGTCTGACATGGTTTACAATTTCCATAAATAGTTCAATGCTGATAAGCATTGTTTACATGGCTGATGTTGTTTAGTCAGTTTAAAGAAAAGTATATTAATTTAGTGGCTTTAACTCAAATGCAGTATTAATGATGAAAAACTGTCCCACTGTTATCAACTGGTTAATCTGTTACATCCTTCCAACTTTGGAGAAAATAAAAGTTCTACTTGGGCCTAGGACTTGAATTATTATTGCTGTCATTGGAACTGACACAGTCTGCGAAAGTTTACTTCACTCTAGTGGCCAAAAAGAAAATGTGTTGTTTTATGTTTTTCAAACATTAAGCAACTACTTCTTTGTTACTTGTCGGTGGTTTAAACATTTCAGGTTGAAGTATCAGTAGTGCACACAAGGCTGGGACGACTGATGACGCAGGAAAGGTCCCTTATTCCAGTAGCTCAAAAAGAATACCATATTCATGGAGCTTAAATATATACTGAACATAAAAGCACTTGCATTAATAACATAAGCTCAATGAATGTAAATACAAGTACCAGAGCTGTCGGAGGACACAGCACTCGACTTTTCTTGTACTTGTCAGAGTAAATAAGTGGAAGCATTTTTTTAATTTTCAAAACACCCTATATGCAACACCTTGACCCCACCCACCCTATATGCAATCTCGTGCAATGTCTCGCTATATGGTATCTATAAATTGAGTTTCATTAAAATATTTCAATTTGTTCTCGAGTGATTGAGCAGAAACAGTTTTTGTATGTTTTATTATGAGTAACAGTAACCTTGAACTTGACCCCACACAACCCACTCCAAATGCTATCCAAAGTAAAGTATGGCTTTAGGTATCGACAAATTTCAAACTAGAGCTATCAAAATTGGCAAATAGCTTATATGTAAAATTTCTAAGTGCATAAGGCCCATAATTTTGACAATTTTCAAATTTAGAGTTACCAACCTTGGCCTATAGGTTCATTTTAATATGGGGAATAAATGTTTCAAGTTTAAATGAAATCTCTCAAGCCCTTCCTGAGAAACTAGCTTACCGAAAAACTTATAACTTGTATATAAAAGCTTATATGTAAAATTTCTAATGTAAAAAGGCCCATAATTTTGAAAAATTTAGAGTAACCAAACTTGGCCTATAATTCATTTCAATATGGGGAATAAATGAAATAAATTTTAATTAAATCTCTCGAGCCTTTCCTGAGAAACTAGCGTACTGAAATACTTTAACCTAGCCGATGCAGACACGGGGCAAATAGATTAGCTTGCCTTTTCTTCGAAAAGTCACGCTAAAATCTGCAAATAAATGTATGAATCGCTTTCATCTAAGCAAACGAGAGTGATAATATAGTTAATAATAAATTATCCAAATGCACAACTACATTTACACTTAGAATTAAAAGTTTAAGACAAATAATTATTATAAAGTGAAGGATAAGATTTCACTTCAGATGTTTCTAAAATATGGCCCCATATATATCATGTACACAAGATACAATCTGACTTAATGCCCGCAATAACATTGAAATAAGAAAACAGGTTTGTAACAATGCATGTAAACAGGTACCAAACATTTGGGAATAATTCTTTTCACATGTGCATTTGGAATAGATACTTTTCAAAGCATTAAAAATTATTGGTGAATTGCTCGAAACATAACTGCCAATTAAGCATCAGAATTTAGATGAATTATTTATACAAATATGACGTTAACATTCAACTTTGCTCATTTTATCTGAACAAAAGCTGTTTGTAAAACAGATATGCCCTCTCAAAGTTCAAAGCAATCAGTAAAATATACAGTTTGATGAAGGTTGGATGAAAGTTGTTTGACTTCAGATATCGGAAACAGTTAAAAAGGCCAATTTTAGATAATTCAAGGGCCATAACACTGTACTTAAAAGGCCAATTTTAGATAATTCAAGGGCCATAACACTGTACTTGCTGGAGAGATTTGACAGATTATTGAACTTGGCTGAGATTTTATGCCAAAACACATCAACTTTGGTGAAAATCTGATCAAGTGTTTGACTTACAGGACCAAAACGGCTAAAATGGCCAATTTAAGGGCCATAACTCCACAGTTGCTGCGGCGATTGGGCTCATTGTCAAACTTTGCTGACACAATGATCACAAACATTTTCACAAAGTCTGGTACACCAGATCCGATGAAAACTGTTGTACTCAAAGAGCGAATGCGGTCCACCGACAGATTGACCGACAAACAGAGCAGTTGACCAACATAGGCAAAGCAATATACTCGGCAAATTACGATGCGGAGCATAGCAAACTGTTATTCAGTTTAAAATGTTTGATAATTATAGAATTTGTTTGTAATATCAATTTTTGGCCGCTGAAGGTTTGAGCAACTGAGGCCTATATGTTTAGATCATAAAACAGTTGTACCATATGTAATCTATGTTTTTTTCTGTGTCCCTATATTTAGCAACACAAAGGATCTGAAAAATTTTAAGGTTGTAACAATTGCAAATAAGGCATGCATGCGGAAGTATAGTAAACTGTGCTTATGGTCTATGTTCATTTATGACAGAAGACTACACTCCAGCCATTTCACAGTCAAAGACTTGACAATTGGCATGCAAAATTGACATACAATTGAGAAGAAACCTGTGAAAAAATATTTTTTAGCAAGTATCCGAAAACACAGACATGAAAAATAATTATTTCGGCTGATTTTGAGGTTGTCCCGAAACAGCGTGTCCAAAAACATATACTAGATATGGTACATTCAATGATAAACATCATAAAATTAGTAGGATTTTTAATGATCTATGCTAATTTGAAACAAAATAATATAATATTATGACAACATATCAATAAACAAACCTAACACAGTAGCAAAACACGATACATTTAACCCCATTTTAATGGATTTTATAAATATTACCCAATGTTAATAACTTGCAACAAGAGGCACACATCTGTGCCTGTATCGCTCCACTGGCTTATTAAGTAAGCAGTGTCAGGAGCAAAAGGACCCTGATATGCTATATAAGGAAAAAGGCCCCACCCTCTGGCAGCCATGTTTTTTTAACAAATCCAAATAATAAAAGTACTTTGGTAGAGAATCACATAAGGAACATTTCTATGAAATTATTTTGAAATCCAAGCAGTGCCTTCTGAAATGAAGATTTTTTAAGTTTTCAATATAGCCATATAAGGAAAAAGAGACCTGCCCCCTGGCAGCCATGTTTTTCAACGGAGGGGAACCACTTAAGCAACTTTGGTAGAGAACCACTCAAGGAAAATTCCTTTGAAATTATTTTAAAATCCAACAAGTGGTTTCTGACAAGATTTTCAAAGCTTCAATATAGTCATATAAGGAAAAATGGCCCCGCTACCTGGTGGCCATATTTTCAATGGAGCGGAGCTATTTGAGCACTTATGGTAGAGGACCACCCAAGGATCATTTCTGTTGAATTATTTGAAAATCTACCCAGGGGTTAAGGAGGAGATGTTGTTTAAAGATATTTCTATTTATAGCTCTGTAAGCAAATTTGGCAGAGGACAACCCAGGAACATTTCTGTGAAGTTTCATCAAAATTGGCCAACCGGTTTAGAGGAGATGTCGTTTCAAGGAAAAGTTAACGCACGGACGCACGCACGCACAATGGACGAACCGCCATGACATAATCTCGCTGGCCTTTTAACGCACGGACTCACGCACGCACAACGGACGAACCGCCACGACATAATCTCGCTGGCCTTTTGTCAGTGGAGCTTATAACCAACGCCAGCCAAAAACGTAATATCCTGTGTGAAAAAAATAAACAGTTACTTGGTTTACAATTCATTTGCTTGCCAATTGTACAAAAATATGGAATTATACATCGTTTCAAATTCTGTTTAATCGAACCTACATGCATGAAGATATTGGATTCTGCATCAACAATAAAAGATAAACTCAAATTACTTTCAAAAGTATTTCCAAAAAGAAAACGTTGGTCAGCTTCTAAGAACATAACACTTGTAAATGCATTTACTTTAGAACAGAAAAAAGATTTGCATGCTAGAAAAATAAGGGAACAAAATGAAAACGATTCAAAAAGACAAGTTCATAAAATTCAAAACACATTATAATTTTGTAATGATCACCACAAAAATATATGATACATTCGAGAATAAATAATTTCCTTTAAGATATTAAATGTCACTTTTTTTGCATCTCTTAAAGTTTATTTCTCATAAATGCAAACTTAGAAAAGAAAATATAAGAAAAGTCAAATAACACATAGAAACTGTTGCAAATAGGGATATATCCAACTTATTAAATTAAATGAATATAATAAATATAACAAGAGCTGTCGGAAAACAGCTCACTCGACTATTTGACGTTTTTAAGTTTTTGGAAAGTGGAAGGGACATACATTTATTGAAATTAAAAGCAGAGTTATGGCAATTATTTCATCAATTTATTCCAAGTTTCAAGTGAATACCTTATGTAGTTTAGAAATTAAAAGACTTTTGAATTAAAACTTAACACTGAAAATTAGGAATGGCATCGAATACCAAAATTGGTATTAGAATATTCGCTTTTTCATTTAATCGAATATTTGAATATTCGCATATATTCTTATTAAGTACTTTAAGCTTTGTTACCTCATCATAAATCATAATTTTGCACGACGTTTTAGTACTGATTAGCGGGTAGATCTACCGTTGTATTTTCATTGCACTTTCCAATCTACGCATACATTACACGGTATTAAAACGAGTGAAGGTCCCACGTTACTTGGTCTTTTAATAAACAACTTTTCAATAAACCAGACGTTTTTATTAATACTGCAGTACGGAAACGTGCCGAAAAACAAGACATGTAGTTTATCAACGAATTTCTCAATTATACTGACTACCAATGTGTGGATCGCACAATGCAAGTTATTCTTTGTTATTATTTTAACATGTCTAAACGCGTGTTATAATTAACGATAAACAGTGTTGACAGAAAAATACTTCATAAAATCAGGAAATGATCATACTTTTAAAGCAAAAAAAAATTATGCAAATATTCGAATGGCGTTTTATCTATTCGAATGGCGATCATTCGATTGAATATTCCAATAGTTTTGCCATCCCTACTGAAAATCTATGTGAAAAGGGGGCATAGCTCTGTCGAAATACAAAACAGGATTATGGGGAATGTTGCAACTGAGGTTGGAGTTGATGACAAAGGTATATTCCAAGTTTCAAGTGAATTACTTATGTAGTTTTGAAATTACAAGGCTTTTGAATATAAACTTTAACCAACATCCAATGCGGACGCAGACGCCAGGGCAAGTTGGAAGCTCACCTCTTCTAAAAAAATAATTTCATTTCTACATTTTTCTTGCAAAAAGACCTTAATTTATTAAAGCTTTGTTAAACTGTTGTTATTTTGTTTACATATAATTACAATTCAATTCAGACATATTTCTGAAAATACTTCAAAATTCTATGAACATAACACAAGCAAACATTTATGTTTTAAAACAGAAATATAAGTGTACATGCGTTATAAAAAATGTTGCGTACAAGTTTCAAATGAAAAAATTCAAAGGACAAGTCACTTATTAGACAAAAATCTAATTGTTACAAAATTTAATTCCAACTTTAACATCACAGATATATTCCTTGAAATGTCACTTTAATCTACCCGATGGGACGTTAATAACACATGGATGGAAATGCTTAGATATGCTTTCCTTTCAAGTATTATTATATAGGAAAGATTTAGATAAGCTATACTTTTGAATATTTTATGAACTATCTGCTGTTTGAATCAACATTGACACCAAAAACCCTTGAACAATCATAAGTTTAGTTTCAAGACATTCACCCAAGACAAGTCCCTTACTTTCTTTGTATCAAATTCAGAGGCAAATTTCCTTGTTTTCTAGTCAAATATGGTAAAAAGTCAATGGATGAAATAAAGCATTTTCATTTAAACACGTGCAAATAATTCCAGTGTTAGTGGGTAAAAAAATTGTTTTTATGATACCATCAAAGCATACTAAACTCAAAATAAGAAACTGATATCCACATTTTATTTTATCTAAAAAATATTCTTTAAATATCATGATTTCTCCAAATAAAATCCAAATTATCAAGATTCCAAGATTTTTCCAAAACCCATTTTCTATGACTTTTCAAGGTCTATACGAACCATGTTTTCACAAATGGTTATTATCCCAATAATGAATATAAACAGACAGTCATACCTAACACTAAATCTCTTTGTCTTTAATATTACGGTAGATAAAATGTAAGTAAACCTATAATTCATATAAACAATTTACCAATTTATCAATGGACATTTTTACCTTGCAAAAATGTATCATTACATGAAACATTCATGCAACAAAAGCAAACAAACAAACAATTAACAACAGTTTATGACAGTTACACTTTAATGATTACCATCAAGCTGAAATTGACCGTAAAATAAATACATCATATTAACGATGATTCAAATCCATGAGTTACAAAAACACTGCATTCACGCACTATCAGTATTAAAAAACAAGAATAAAAATCTATGACAATTCATCAATAAAGTAAACACTCAGTTCAGCAATTGCGAATTCTTCTGTAGAGTTATGATAGAAAGTTAAATTTGTTTAGTAAAAAAAAAAAAAAAAATTAATAAATAAAAATACCCCAAAATCTAATCAAATTAAAGCCACATTAAAGGTCAAATAGGTCACATTTAGAATAAATGATAAAAACAGTCATTTAAATGCCCGGTAAAAGTGCCATATTGTATGTTTAAGCTTCCGTTATACTCTGCATCAGGAAACATTCTTCAAAAAGACATACAAACATGTAAGGCATTTTTTCAAATGAACAGACATAAACATGTTTCAAATTACACATATACAAATGTCATATCGGTGTTCTCAAAGACGTCGCAGTAATCCTGGTAGCACTTGATCGTACCAGCAGTGACAGGGTGGGCTTGACCCAACGTCATTCAATGTCCACCTGTAAAGCAGAAACAGTTCATCTAACTACAGATTAAAAGACCAACAACTTGGACATAGTGGACATGAGTTAAAAGCAAAATGTTATTCATTGAAAGGTGTCAATGGGAAGTACAGCTGAACTTCCTTTACTCGAAGTCATCAGTAGTTCACAAATGACTTCAACATATCTGGGCCACTCATGAAAATATAATTGTCTATAATTGAACACTTATGAAATAAAATACAATCTTACACCGAAATTAACCAAAATCCTCTATATGAGGCGCGTCGTGGGAAAACCGGTCTTAAAGTCCGCACAGGCTAATCCGGGACGGCACTTTCCGCTTTTATGATATTTTCTGTTTCAATGAAGTGTCTTCTAACCATAAATCCACTTGAGGCGGAATGTGCCGTCCTGGATCAGCCAGTGCGGACCGCACAGGCTGATCCGGGACGACACTTTACGCACATGCATTAAGACCGGTTTTCTCACGACGCGCCACATATATTTCTTTAACTAGTTAGCTTAGGTTCGATGACCAGAAACAAACAAGAAGCTTTAGGTCATACACAAGAAAGGACTGGATGGATAAACGTTGGCGGATACCTGAGTACATTTACCTACCCTTGCACCCAATATAAGCTGATAAAGTTATATGAAGCATACATGCGTACGCACAGGGTATAGGTCAGCTGAATGTTTTGTGTCGTGCAGTACGTTGCTGGTGCAGTCATGTTGGTATGGTTCTTGGATTGTTTCTTTTGACCGTCATCAAAATATTCCAAGTTTGAAGTAAAAACCTTATGAAGTTTAAAAAGTTGAAGACTTCAGAACAAAAACTATAAACCCAAAATCTATGTGAAAAGTCGGCATACCTCTATCAAAATACATAACAGAGTTATAGGGAATGTTGCCCATGATACTGGAGTTGATGACAAAGGTATATTCCAAGTTTCCAGTGAATAACTTATGCAGTTCTGCAGTTACAAAACTTTTCAATATTTACTTTAACTAGAAAATCTATCTGAAAAAGGGGCATAACTCTGTCAAAATACAAAACAGTTACAGGTAACTCTAACCAGAAAATCTATGTGAACAAGGGGCATAATTGTCGAAATACAAAACAGAGTTATGTGGAATGTTGCTCCTCATACTGGAGTTGATGACAAAGGTATATTCCAAGTTTTAAGTGAATAACTTTTGTAGTTCTGCAGTAACAAAACTTTTGAATATAAACTTCAACCAGTAAAACTCTGTAACAAGAGGCATAACTCTGTCAAAACACAAAACAGAGTTATGGGGAATGTTGCTCCTGAAGTTAACTGGAGTTAATGACAAAGGTATCTTCCAAGTTTCAAGAGAATATCTTATGTTGTTCTGCAGTTATAAATTTTTTTAATAAAAACTTTAACCAGTAAAGCTATGTAACAAGGGGCATGACTCTGTCAAAATACAAAATATGTTTATGGGAAAGGTTGCCCCTGATACTGGAGTTGATGGCAAAGGTATATTCCAAGTTTCAAGTGAATAACTTATGCAAAGTTATATTCCAACTTTCAAGTAAATAACTTATGTAGTTTTGAAGTTACAAAACTTTTGAATAAAAACCTTAACCAAATTCAGACGCCGATGCCGGGGGTAGTAGGAAAGCTTACCTATTCTTTTAACAGTCGAGCTAAAAATCGCAGGATCTTTTGGGAGCATGTACCTGGCTTGAAATTGGGAATTAATCAACATAAAACTTGCCAAGTTGTGAAAAGAATGTACTGGTACAGACTAATCTTGTTGTCAGAATCAATTTCCACTGATTAGTTGATAAAATACCATTATAAGTATATTCAATATGTTATTGTGACTTTTAATGCTTTTGTTCTTAGCATTTTTCTGGAGGTACATGTAACTTTCTTCAAGATTGTTATAAATTTCAAACCATATTCTGTTGAGGAGGGAATTTCTTTAGAACTGGGAACAACAACCATATTTTGCACTGGGAATGGGTCAGCTATTCTGACCTGTGACATGTATAGAAAGAGGCCTGAATCCATGGCAACAAACACTAAAAAAGGGCAATAACTCAGGTCTTTCTGGTTCAATTTGTCACATAGTCAAACATGTCTGAGATCTTACGCACATAAACAAGACTGTACAAGTTTGGTCAGATATTCTGACCCGTGACATGTATAGAAAGAGGCCTGAATCCATGGCCAAAATCACTAACAAGGGGCAATAACTCAGGTCTTTCTGGTTCAATTTGTCACATAGTCCAACATGTCTGAGATCTTACGCACATAAACAAGACTGTGCAAGTTTGGTCAAGATTGGATAAAAAGCCATAAGTTGATGACATGTGGACGACGCAGGAGACGACCAGAGCTGTAGTGCTCAAGTGAGCTAAAAACTCATTAAATCCTTTTATTGGTAACAAAGTTATAGTCTGCGCAAGATCATTACATAAAAAGAAATTATTCCTTAAATATTTCATGATGCATACCTCTGGTGTGGATTTCTGTGTCAGACAAGGAATGTCTGAGAAGGAGTTGGTCAGACGTCGATACTCCCCAGGATTGTCACCGCTGCTTCAAGGTCAGCACAATCTCAACCTAGAGAGGCAGAATAACAAAACTTAAAATAGAAAATCAAAGGAAAATTTTCTTCTTTAACAGTGTTGCAACTGTAGTTTAAACCTATTTATTTTTAGCCCGATCGCATTGAAAGCCTAAGGCTTATAGAAACACTCTCGAGTCCGTTTCCTGGGTAGAACCAGTACGTCGTGTCTTTGGGGGAGATCTTGAGTACGCTCCCAGAGTGGGGATCAAACCCGGGACCTCCTGATCGCTAGGCGGACACCATATCCACTACGCCAGTGCAAATTTTTGTTGCAACTGTAAAATGTAGTAGTGAATTTCATCATATATATATATATGTACCATAGTGTAAATTTGTCGTTATTATAATCTATACAGAATCTTTTACATTCATTGTAACAAACTTGTAATATAGTCATGCAAAAAGGTCAGTGTCAGGTTAACTAGTCTGAGCTATACCTGTATACGAGAAACAGAAAACATCCAAAACATGCATACCTCTGGAGTGGATTTCTGTGTCAGACAGGGTATGTCCCAGAAGGAGTTGATCAGACGTCGATATTGCCCACGATTGTCACCAGCTGCTTCAAGGTCGGCACAAACTCAACCTAGAGAGGAAGAATAACAAAAAAAATAACATAAAATAGAAAATGAGAAGAAACATTTTCTTCTTTTACTCTCTTACAGTGTTTTTTTTCGCCTTTGGGGGAAAGGTTTGTTTGTCGTTTTGTTTGTTGTTTTTTCGCCGTTTTAGCAGTATTTCAGTCATATCACGGCGGTCAGGTAACCTACTCACACTTTTCCTGGGCAAACGTAGCCGATGTAAGTGGTTTACCAGTACCAAGTGCACATACTTATGCCAGTAACTGATAACTGCCCTACTTGCATCAGAGGTAGGGGCAGAATAGCTGTAGAAATAATGTCATGACCAATCCCCACACAAGTTATGTGACCGGGCTGGGGTTCGAACTCACAATCCCCGGATTGACAGTCCGGCGTTCTACCAACTGAGCTAGCCGGGCCCAGCTTGGGGGAAAGGTGGCGGTGCCCTTCTGATGGGGAATTTTAAGGCAAAAGGAGGTGGGTTATTTTAGAAAAGCATTTTTACATGTTTATATTCTACTTTGTTATAAAACATTAATCAATTGTTTGCTACAAATTATATCTTAGATCATGCACTAACTTGGCTTGATGAAAAATTGCTGGGACTGTTTACGAACATTCCTCTATCTTAGTCAATTTTGGTCAGATGTTGGCCTTTTTTTTTCAAAATCAAGCTGACATTCTGAGGGGATTTTTAAGGTAGATATAGGGGAATATATATTCTTTTAAAGCAGGGGAATGGGGCTGAAGTACGGCCCCAATTTACCCTAAAAAAAGCTGTCTCAAAACTGAAAAATGTAGCAATGCACTTCTTCATAAATACTTCAGTGTAAATTTGTCATTACATAATAAATAACAATGGCATTGAATGCTGTGAATGTGTCAATTTCTTACTATACAGCACACAAAACATTTACTACAATCCATAATATACTCATAATGTACTATGCTGAAATCTTTTTCCAATATATTCATTTCTGAAAAATTACAAATAAATATTTCCTGGTAAGTTCTGGGCAGACAAGTAAACTTTTCCTGGTAAGTTCTGGGCAGACAAGTAAACTTTTCCTGGTAAGTTCTGGGCAGACAAGTAAACTTTTCCTGGTAAGATCTGGGCAGACAAGTAAACTTTTCCTGGTAAGTTCTGGGCAGACAAGTAAACTTTTCCTGGTAAGTTCTGGGCAGACAAGTAAACTTTTCCTGGTAAGTTCTGGGCAGACAAGTAAACTTTTCCTGGTAAGTTCTGGGCAGACAAGTAAACTTTTCCTGGTAAGTTCTGGGCAGACAAGTAAAGTTTTCCTGGAAAGTCTGGGCAGACAAGTAAACTTTTCCTGGTAAGTTCTGGGCAGACAAGTAAACTTTTCCTGGTAAGTTCTGGGAGGACAAGTGCAATATCCGTGCGTAAAAATGACGTAAAAGTGTAGAGTTCATTATTATATTACTATATAATTATAACAAAAATAATAGATTGTATTATTTTTATAATTTAACGACATATTTGTATGGAATAAAAACAATATTTTGAATAGTAACTTTTGCTTGCGTACAAGTAATGGACTTATCCGTGGTCAAGTGAATGATTTTGATATTTCCACACCCCTGGATTAGATGGACCTGTTCGCAGATTTGCAAATTGACCATTTTTAATTTTTTTTTGTCGTAGATTCCAAAAAGAAGTATACATTATAGATAAACAAGCGAAATTACAATACTGCCAAAGAAATATATTGGAAATATAGTTTTGTTAATGAAAAAACATAAATTGAAATGAATAAAATTATAAAGAGTTTGTAACGCTTTTCATTGGTATTTTGGTAAACGTGTTTTACTTACATAGGGGTAAAAAGTAACTACCATGATTGAAGGTCAGAATGGCCGAGTGGTTAGCCCAACTGCTTTTTTATCCGGACGGTCGAAGGTTTGAGTCCTGGCAAAGGCAAATCTTTTAATTATATATTTTTTCTTTATATATTATTTGTTTTTTTGATTTGTCCAATTACCTTAATGTATGCAATTAAGACATTAAATGACATTTTTCCAAAATACGAAAATCTGTGAACAAGTCCAGGGTGGCCACTGAAATTCTTAAATAAAATTCCCGGATGTTTCCCTGACCGGAATTTGATTTTCCATGACATTTATTCTCAAATTATTGGTAAAATTAGTGCAAAGTGGTGAAAGCATACATAAATAAATGAACACTATTTTGCATTTTTAGCCCTTTTACTATTGTTAACTTCTTATTCTAAACAAGTATGATAATTTTATTGGTTTATTGTTGAAATATTTATTAAATTCTAGATTTCACTACCTCATTTTGGATTTGTTCTAACACTTTTGGTCAAATTCCCTGAATTTTTCCCAGATTTTTGCCAAATTTAAAAATTCCCTGATTTTTCCCTGCAGGTAATTTTTTCCCACTTTTCCCTGTTTTCCTGAGTCGGTGGCCACCCTGAAGTCCCTTTAAGCGTACAATGATATTGTTTACATTTACAGTCTCTTGCCTTTTGAGTATGAAAACAGTCGAGAGAACTTGATAGTAATGCCTAAAAAAATGTGTTATGTTTCCAGTGGCCCGACTGACCATACTTTTTTCATGCCGACCCAAAATTATTTTCAGGACTCTAACAGATCATAAAATAGAACTGCAACAATTAATCCAAGAACCACAATAAAACTGTTACAAGACAATGAGAAATCACTTCTCTTGAAGTGGTGGTCATAAAATGCATTGAAATCATAAAATTTCCCACAGGTAATTCACACAAACCAAAGATTCGTACAATCAAATATTTTTTTATTTTTTTTTAAATTCCGACCTACTGACTACATTTGTTGGCCATGCCACCAAAAATACAACTATTATTTTTAGGCCTAATGACTTATATTCATCTGTATTTTTGCACAACATCAAAATGTATTGATCATTCCAACATGATACGCGCAGGGTTATCTATAGACGAAGAACACAATTTTCTGTTGTTAAATGTCCAATAAACAACGCGAAAAAATAGTTCAGAAACTAAAATAAAGTCTGCACTGAAACTGAATAATTTAATTTCAGGTCACATTAGAATCAAAATAATCTTTCATTATCGTTGTTTATCTGTAAATAAACAACGGTTTTTCATTCTGATTCACGGTTATGAAAGCACTTGGGCTAATGCCCTCCTGATTTACTTTTCACGCATAAGTTCAGAACTCCAAACTGTTGTTTATTAGCCAATAAACAACAATAATTGAAAATTGTTTCTTAAATAGCATATTCAATTTTTTCTTAAAAAATAAATATGTTCATAAATTCATGCAGTTGATGTAAACTACACTACATCAAACATCAATAAGCCATCAGTATTCCAACTTAGAAACAACAACCATCATTTATAATTTGCATTCTTTTATGAAATATTTAGCATATTTTAACCACTTATTCATTCCGAACTACTAGCCTCGTTTTCAGACCACATTTCATTAAATTATTAAGAAGGTCAACGGCTGGCTTAGACAGATATGCCGAAAAAATGCAAAAAACATAGTGTTGTTTTTTCGACCTCTGGGGTAAAGATGGCGGGGCCCTTCAGATGGGGAATTATACAGCAATAGGGGATTTTTTTTTTTAGAAAAGCACTTGCATGTTTATATTCTGCTTTTTTATAAAACAGTTATCAACTGCTTTGCTACAAATGATACCTTAGATTATGCACTAACTTCGTTTGATGAACAATTGCTGAAATTGTTCACGAAAATTCCTGTATCTTAGTCAATTTTTGTCTGATTTTGGTCAAATTTTTTTCTTCAAAATTAAGTTTACATTCTGAGGGGAATTTTAAGGTAAATATAGGGGAAAAATATATACCTTTTAAGCAGGGGAACGGGGCCAATTTTGGCCCCACATTGGCCCTAAAAAACCCACTGATATTGGAAATTTTACTTGCCTCTTTGCTGTGTCTGTTTGTTTTCTAATGGAGTTGAGGTATTGACAACTTTACGATCAGTTGAAACGCCACAGTCTTGTAGTGATGAAAGTGTAACTGTACCTGAAACACAAGAGTTGGTCTGATTAACTGAAGGCTTTATTGTTTACGCAGAAACAGAAACTTTACTGGACATGCAAGAGCAGAAGTCTGCACTTTGAAAGCATCTGTGAATGTATCTTTAACAGATCTGTAGCGTTTCTTTTTCACCTTTTGGGTAAAGGTGGCGGGGCCCTTCAGATGGGGAAATTTACGGCAAAAGGGGAATTTTGTTTTTATAAAAGTATTATTACATGTTTATATTCTACTTTGTTATAAAACCTTAATCAATTGTTTTGCTACAAATGATAACTTAGATTATGCACTAACTTGTTTTGATGAAAAATTGCTCGGATTGTTTACGAAAATTCCTGTATCTTAGTCAATTTTTGTCCGATTATGTTTTTTTTTTCCTCAAAATAAAGGTTACATTCTGAGGGGAATTTTAAGGTAGATATAGGGGAAAAATATATACTTTTTAAGCAGGGGAATGGCGCCAAATTTCGGCCCCAAATTGGCCATAAAAAAACACTGATCTGGGTCCGTATTTGCCAACCTATACTTAGCCTTAAGACGTAAGACTAAAGAATATTCGTGAAACTGTTCTTTTCTAAGAATGCTGTTAATCTGAATCTTTCACCATCTCATAGTAAAGCATCCTTTATTAAGAGTGATTTGGTAATGACAATAGCAACTGCAAAAGTATTTTTTCTTGGGTCTAAGTCTGTTTTTTATTTATGGTCCAAGTTGGTTAATACACGCCATGAGCTTAATTCCAACACTATGTAGAATTATTTTTTCTAGTTCTTGTGAAATTTTCTGACTCTTTTCCCCTTCATGAATAACAATTTGTTTAATGTATATACAAAAGAAGCAGTGATCATATATATTTACTAATAGAAACTTCTAACGCATTAAATATTCAAAGCTCATTTTTATAGATAACAAAGATAGTAACATACACTAACAGGTATTCAAAACACGATATTGTGATATGCAATTAAGTTCCAATAGTAAAATTGCGCCAAACAGTGTACACTGTTAGGTATGGCTACATAATGTGCAGAAGGGAGATAATAACAAATCAAACACGTCAATAACGATTATGTCCCCCTCTTGCCTCTGACACATGGAAACAACACAAGTGATCACTGTGTCCAAAGGAATGGTGACCACTCTTGTTTTTTCTAAGCATTTTCTCATGTATTAAAAGGAACTTTAAATATGTGATGCATTAGGAGTTTTGATTAGTATATATCATTGATTTTAACACGGTATTCCCTAATTTTTCTATAGGCAAAGATCAAAATTATCGTTGTTAAACTACCCAATAAACAACGCAAAAGTAGTTCCGATTCTGAGCGGAGAATAGTAAAAAGTAGTTCTTAATACTATTTCAAAAATACATGTCAAATCATGTTAGAATCAAAATAATTTTTGCATTATCGTTGTTTATCGGCCAAGAAATAACTCTTTTTTGTTCTGATGCAATGCTATTAAACAACTCTGGCTAACGACCTCGTCGTTTACTTCCTACGCATCAGAACTCCAAATCATTGTTTATTGGCCAATAAAGAACGATAAATTGAAAGTTATTATAATCAGTTCGATAAATTGTGTGTTCCAAACGGTACACAATACAACAATTACCTCTGCCGCGTCACATTTTATACATTTTCTTCATTTGCTTCGACTTCTTCCATATGCTGACTCGTCAAACATCGAGTTCTCATAAACCTTGTGACAATCTATCTTCACAACAAGCAGATTCACACTGATGTTGACACGCTGGCTGGAGATGTCCATGTTTGCAGCCTAACAATAACAATTCCATTATGAAAGAAACATTGTTTCACATGTGATAACAAAATGCACGTATTGGCGTCAGAAAATAACATGGTATATGAAGTTTATAAGACACACAGTTTCTAAAACTTTTCACATTAAATATAGGCTACCACTTAATGAAAATACTTGTTCAAAATGTCGAGTTCTTTCTTACATAATACATGAAATACCCTTTTTATTGCTTAAATCAATTCAGCTCAGAATGCTCTTTAAGAAAAGGTATGGTTATGAGGGTCCCTATATGCAAAATGTGGTAAGATGATTCATTTGTTGATATATTTTAAAGTTTTTTAGTTGTTTTTTTTTTAAGTAAGGCATGGTTCATTAAACTGGTTAAATAGTTTGGTTTCTATGCATACGTATCAATTAATCTGCTTCTACAATCATACACATTGTGCTTGACAATGTAAATTGTGAAAATTTTGACATAAGTACTGTTATTATTGGTTATAACAAAAATACCAAACAAAGCCCACACCATAAGTAATTTTTACAAGAGCAACATCTACCAATCCTGGACGCTCGACTTTCTCGTATTTGATAGTATTCTGGCCTTTCGTAAATAGAATGGGTTCATCACTGAGATGAATAGTGTTTGAATTCAAAGTCAATAACTCTCATAGATCATGAAAAATTTGACCTAAAGCTAAAATGCTAAGTTGAACAAGAGCACCGCCTACGGGTGCTGGACGCTCGACTTTCTCATATTTGATAGTACTATGGGCTTTTGTTTATAGAATAAGTTTATCGATGTCATGAAGTATTTTGAATTTCAAGTCTCTGATAGATATTGAGACATTTGATCTAAAGCAAAAATATCTAAGTTGAAAAAAAGGGCAATAACTCCATCAAAATCCTTGATATAGTTACCTCATCTTGTGTATAGCATAACAAGTTAGGCCCTGTGCCAATATTGAGCTACTTTTTATATGGGCAATATTGGCGGGGCCTAACTGGGGAAAGACCAATTCTGTGGTGGAAATTTCTCCGTATATGTCTATAGAGTAGCGACAGGATTTTCGTCGCTACTTTCACGCGCTAAAATGGCATTGTTAGCATTAATATTTATTAATAAAATGTACATACCTGCAAAGAGAATTTATTCCTCAATAATGTTTCATAAATATTTGTAGGATAACACTTCCATTTTGGATGCAACACCAATTTAAACCTACACACTATTGCATTTTCAACACATCTCGCTGTCCTCCACTGTGTAAACTTTAATCGATATTCTGCTACACTGAAACGATTGCGTCATTTCGATTGGTCATTCAATTATAGATTCTATCATTCATCATCCGATTGGTTGAAGCATATTTAAACTTTTAGGTTTCCACCACATAAATGGTCTTTCGGCGATGAGACGTTCCAGCGAATTTAGCCCAGTATCAAAAGTTACACTAAATTCGCTGCACGTCTCATGAATTAGACTAATCTTGTGTACAGAATGGGTTCATACATGTAACTGTGATCAAGTATTTTGTGTTTCAAGTCAATTCCTCTGATAGATATTGTGAAATTTGACCAAAAGCAAAATTTCTAAGTTGAAACAAGGGCAATTACTCAGGCAATATCCTTGATAGAGATACCTCCTCTTGTATACAGAATAAGTTTATCACAAGTACTTTGAGTTTCAGTTCAATACCTCATATAGGTATTGAGAAATTTGACCTAAAAGGAAAATTGTAAGTTGAAATAAGTGTAATAACTCCAACAAAATCCTTGAAAGAGTTACCTCCTCTTGTCTGCAGAATGGGGCCAGCACCATAAACAATTACCTTGAGTTTCAATTTAATGTCTTTGATAGTTATTGAGAAATTTTATATTTACCAATTTTTTTTCGAAATATGCTAAGTTGTAAATCATGGGGTACCCATTTGATAGTGAACAAATATTGAAAGTTTCAAATGGATACCTTTTATATTTTTTTGAGAAATGGACTCCGACATAAAACTTAACTTAGGCAGACGCTGATGGAGCGACGACAATAACTCCACTATTTTTCTTGGATACCTTTGATATTTTTTTAGAAATGGACATGACAAAAAACTTAACTTAGCCAGACGCTGATGGAGCGATGACAATAACTCAACTATTTTTCTTAGAAAAGTTGAGCTAAAAATTCAAATAAAAGAAAACAGTCATGGTTTAAACCTGGTCCCACAACTATGAAAGTTCTAGATCTCAAAGTAAGACTCAACTTCAAATATTAACCAATGAGAATGCTTGTTACATCTCAACTTCAAATATTAACCAATGAGAATGCTTGTTACATTTGAGGTTTGATTTCTATTCGTTAAATGTTTAAAATGAAGCAAACCTCCCAGGAATTACCAAGTCAATTGGCAACTGCAGTTGGACCTACTCAGACACAGACCGAGTGGCTACGTGCAAGCGAGACAGAAGACGTCAAACACCCCACAGGGGACTCAAGCGAGACCCAGCTCCAAAACCAACGTAACAACAGCTCACGTACCCACTGTGACCGATACCTGAATAAGAAGATAATAAGCATAGACATGGCAGATACAGATAAAAACATTATTTTTAACATGACAATCTTGCAATAAACCCAGTGTTGGAGTCACTATAACACGAAGAATGGACCTCTGCGTATCAGTACAAGTCTAGTGCAGCAGAAGTGCATGAAAATAGTTTCTTGTTAATATGAAATGTTTTTAGCGAGCTAATACAAAAAGTTCACAGACAATCTTGCAACTAACACACTGTTGAAATCTATATTGCACGAAAAAATAAACGACTTTAAACCAAGTACTTTTTCCCAAAAAGGTCAGAAAAAGGCCTGAGCAAACGACACTAACATTATCAAAATTTCTACAAATTGTACAAGCAGACGGTTCTGAAAATCTGATCACTTACAACTTGTAACTGAAATTATCAAGTAAAATTCCCTGATATTTTCTTGATTTGTCCCTGACCAAAATGTGTTGTTTTCTGACATTTATTTTTCTGTTACAAGCACAATTACTGCATAATGGTTACAGTGTATCTAAATAATCATCCCCAACCAGCTTAAGGGGTACTTTTCCCCCATATTTAAGTAAAAAAGGTCCTCAATGATTTTTTTTCCATTCCACTAAAACAAGAGCTGTCTCCCTTATTTAATGAACCTGAAGACATGAAGTTTTAATTGATTATATGAAGTAGATATAGAGATACAATTGTAACAAGAATATCAGTAAAACTGATGGATGCTCCCCAATGCGCTTTGTCAAGCAATATAAATGAATTGAGAAAGGGAAAGATATTAAAATGAATACAAATCAATATAAATGTGTACTATATTTTAGAAATTTTAAAAGTCCCATAACTTTTAGAAAAATCATTGAATTGGAACATCCTGCTAATATGCACACCTCCTCTTGGCAATGAAGCTTCCCATGAAATTTCATTGAAATACGGCCAGTAGTAGCTGAGAAATAGCCCGGACAAGAATTGTGCACTATATAGTATATGTCAGACATTTTCAAAGTCCCATAACTCCAACAGTGTTCATTCTGGGCCGAGTAGCAGGTGGGCCAATGGCCCATCAGCCACAAATTCAGAGCACCATTTACAGATTTTCTTGGGGAGGAGGGGGGGCGACTTATATTTTCATGTTACTTTTATCATGTTTTTTTACAAATGTCAAAAACATCAAATTACTCTTATCATTGTACGATAACCACAAAAATTTCTCTAACAAACCTTTCTACAATTTGTGACCGTCAACCTTTGTGGAAGATTTATCAGTGTGTTCTCCCAAACTTCCAGACGAAGTATGGCACTATGGGTACGGCCAGATCAACGACTGTTTTCTCGCCCTCATTTTCCACAGTGTTCTCATTTTGCCTAGGAATTTTGGTGGAAAATTCAAAAGATTTTATTCCTCAATGCTCTCTCTTTATCTGCTTTTTGCTTCTACATCGTTCTTTTTTTCCTATTAAAATCAACTTAAGTAAGGTCACAACACACTAAATAAATAAGTCATGTAGGGCTGTACTCTCTAAATAAATCAACAAGTTTAACTCGAAGACATGTTTTTATGTTTAGACACTTGCTTTGATATTCTTTTGTGGAGATGTTGGTAGGGTAAGCATTGGTATGCACAAATAAATCACTGATATGTTTTAAGATTGGAGACTACAGAATGACACTTGCGCTGAGGCGGGTTACATTCAACTAGAAAGTAGCCGCTAAAAAGATGGTGATAAAACAGTCAACTTTGTTTAGTGTCCAGTTCTTTCTTACATAATACATGACATACCCTTTTTATTGCTTAAATCAATTCAGCTTAGAATGCTCTTTAAGAAAAGATATGGTTATGAGGGTCCCTATGTGCAAAATGTTGCATTTATTTTAGGTTAAAGTTATCGCTTTTACGTTAAATTACATAAGGATTGGAATTAGTATATTGTAACCTGTAAGTGAGGTCAAATGGCGAGTGACCTTTATCGGCCAACAAAATCACTAGTTATAAAACAGTGCGCGCGGTAGCCTAGCAATGGTTAATTTCCACTAACAATCCGGCTATGCGATGTTTACAATTAGCAATACGATTTTCGATCATTTTCGTGCAAAAAATAATCGCCTGTGAATGGAATAATGAATGCAACCAAAGGCCCACTGACAGTATTTTTGTTGCGCCCATTTATTTTTTTTGCGGGATTCCCGCAAAGGCACAGCCCAAAATGAACACTGCTCCAAGAAAATCATTAAAGCGGAACATCCTGCTAATATGCACACCTCCTCTTGGCAATGAAACATCCCATACAAGTTTATTGAAATCAGGCCAGTAGATGGTGAGAAATAGCCGTCAAGAATTTAAGCAGTATATACTAATTTCCGAAATTTTCGGCATAAAGTCCCATAACTCCAAAAACAATCATTGAAGCGGAACATCCTGGTAGTATGCGCACCTCCTCTTGGTAATTAAGCTTCCCATAATGTTTCGTTGAATTCCAGCTAGTAGTTGGTGAGAAATAGTGCGGACAAGAAAGGCAAGAATTGTGCACTATATACTGATATCGGAAATCTTCCAAGTCCCATAACTCTGAGAAAAATAATTAAAGCTGAATGTCCTGGTAATATGCACACCTCCTCTTGGTAATGAAGATTCCCATGAAGGTTTGTTGAATTCCGGCCAGAAATTAATGAGATATACGTATTTCAGAAATATTCAAATTCCCATAAATGTAAGAAAAATAACTGAAGCGGAACATCCTGGTAATATGCACACCTCCTCTTGGTAATGAAGCTTCCAATGAAGTTTCGTTGAATTCCAGCCATTAGTTGCTGAGAAATATTCCGGACAAGAAAGTGTGACGGAAGGACGGACAAAGCGGCAACTATGCTCCCTCTAAATGTTTCAGGGAGCGTAAAAAGGATTAATAATTTTGATAAATTGCAGTTGAGTTATGGGCCTTGGTAAGTGACCTTACATAATGACCCCCCAGACAATTGTGAAGTTTCAATTGAATATCTGTAGTAGTTACAGAGATGTGTACTTGCATGCAAGTCTTAACCTGAATTTTTAAGTACAAAAAGGGACATAATTCTCCTAAAAGAGTTATGGGCCTTGGTCAGTGACCTCCCTGAAGATGCATGTGAAGTTTTAAAGTAGTTACAGAGATATGTACTTGTTGCACGCAAACCTTAACCAGAGCATTAAGCAGACGCCGAAGAGAAGAATAGCTTGGACAATTTGGTGAATAGTCGAGCTAAAAAATTGTCTGCACAGCAAAACATGAATCGGGACGCATGTCTATTATCATATAATTAATTGGTGTCATAGTTGTGGACAAATATTACAGAACAGAACTGGTTCCAAACAGAGGTCAACAACAAAGGTGGGTGGCAAACTGTTTGGATTACTTGTTATGAAATATTTGCTTTTGTAAACAATCATAATGGAATTTAACATGAATTATGGATCAACATTTGTTAAGTCCACTTACGGAGGTGTTTTTACAAGAGAGGAGTAAACAAGTATTTATTTTTTTCCAATTGTCATGTATTTTTGCAACCATTATAAAATAAAATATCAGCAATATTAATCATAGCAAATAGGGATGGTTGGATGTTGTCTGAAAATTGTCATTTTACCTTAAAGGGGCCCTGCAAAGTTTTTTGGGCCCGTTCATTTATCCAAAACGGTTAAGGTTCGAACCTCCTTCACAACAGATAATACAAATATCTGGAAATAAACATACCACAATTTCATTGTTGCAGTTCATGTACCTTTGTGGAAATCAGATAAAATCTATTATAGACATGCACTAACTTCTTTTTTCATACATGACTGCCCAAAATGGGGTAAAAAAGACAACATGCACTACAGTAACAACAGTATTTCTGCATATTTCAACAAAGTTTTTCAAGTTGTTGCAAATCTGAGTGGTGAATTTAATACCTGCTTGTCTGCATAAATATTGAAATACACACTGCCTCTGATCAAACTGGGTGTCAACCATTCAGATTTTTATTTAACTGCAATTGTATGCACACGCTTTTACATATCGTGCCAAATTGACATCCAGAGATAGAAATGGTCACGTAAGAATTTTAAAAGTAAGGTAGCACACAACATCAAAATACTTGTTAAGTGCAACATTTTCAAATGTCGATAGGGTCTATTTAATAAACCTGCAATGGAAAACAAGAAACCATTGTACTTACTACTGACAAATCAATCATACATTTTATTTATCGATATCCAATATTTTTCTGTTAAAACCGCTGTGCTCAAAAGTTGCATGTGATCCACCATGTCATCAGAAGCAACCTCCCTCCAGTCTAGCACTCCAAAGAAGCAAAGGGGCCATAACATGCACATATAACATGAAAACGATAACTATCTACTAACAACCCCTGACGTTCTGGAGTTGGACCTGCAGTTTAATAGTACAAGTTGTTGACACAGAGCTCTAGATAAAATTTGAGTTAAAGGGTCATCCCTAAATTAAACAAGTTTTGTCATTATCAGGTGACATAATAAGCACTTTATGTTCTGACAAAAGCTAACAACAATGACCAACTTTTAAAAGCACATAATTTAACACATGTATGAAATTACCTTCAAATTATAATACCATTAGCAACAAAGTAGTAGTTTATGAACATGGTTGTGATGTTCAGTGATTGTCATACTTGTAGAGCGGTGGGGTCAGGTGCTCGTTTGATGTAATCTGGAACCTGAAATGCAGCAGTTTATATATCGCCAACACCGCAAAATATACCAACAACTATTTTACCAGTGTTTCACTGAACAAGTAATCAATATTTACTAAAAAGCACTATACTTCACTTTATATGCACTTGATACATGACAATTGTTTATTAAAAGAATCACTTCTCATACAGATACGCTATATGTAAATTTTCAGTAAATGGTAAAAAAAGAGATAATGCATTAAAACCACAATTAAAAGCATTAAACTGATAAAAAACAACATGGATTAACAAAAGTATTAGAAAATGTCAATACAATGGCCTGGCTTTCCCCCCTGCCCCTTTTGAGCAGCACCCTGTATTTATTTTATCCTAGATTATTCACTAATATCAGATATAACAGTTTCACGCCCAAACCTATTGCACTGTTCTGCATACAAAGACATCCGATCTAGTTCATAAATCAATAACTGATAGGTTAATATCATGGAGGTAGGCAGTCAGTAAATCAATTAACGGCAAATGGCCGTCGTGACCCAGTAATTAAAACATGTGATAGTAATAAATCATGTAATGAACCTAATGTGAGTGGGATGACGATCCACAATCACATCAAGAACATAGGAATATACTAGGGAAAGATCTAGTCTCTGAAAAGGTACATCAGGGCTTTGTTTGGCCAATTTTATCGCCTTATTGGGTCATATTAGAAAATGTCAATACAATGGCCTGGCTTTCCCCCCTACCCCTTTTGAGCAGCACCCTGTACCTTTTCTGATCCTTCTCTGAAGGTAGACCTGAAAAAATTCATTTTACTTCCAGTGTTTTTTATGGCCAATTTGGGGCCGAAATTTGGCCCCGTTCCCCTGCTTAAAAAGTATGTATTTTTCCCCTCTATTTACCTTAAAATTCCCCTCAGAATGTAAGCTTTATTTTGAAAACAAAACGAACAAAATCGGACAAAAATTGTGTAAGATAGAGGAATTTTCGTATATCATCCCAGCAACTTTTCCTCAAATCAAGTTTGTGCATAATCTAAGTTATTATTTTAAGTAAAACAATACATTCATGTTTTATAATAACAAAGTAGAATATACAAATGTAATAATGCTTTTTCCCCTTTTGTCATCAAATTCCCTATCTGAACTTTGCCCCAAAAGTGAAAAACAACACTTTTACCCTGTAAATGCATTTAAATTTGTGGAACTATTTATGTACACCAGTGTTTAAAGGCCCTCAATGGGGCAATGTCTTTAAAAAATCTGAAATTAAGATATTAATACTGGCATATAATAACTGTTAAAACAGGGAAGAGAGTACGCATTCTGAGATAAAAATCAATTTCTAATAAGGGTCATGTTTGTTTGGCTCTTTTCATGTTTACATGTTGACATCAGAATTGCGGGCATTTTGTATAACCATAGTTTACACATTCCTTAAAAAGCTGATTAGCACAGTTGGGTAAGCGCTGTCTACTGTCGTTTCTTTGTATGGCTCCTAAGTTGTGGGTTCGATACCTACTAGGGGTTTGAATTTTTTCAAACTTTTTGCTAATTTATTTGTATAAAATGCTTAATTGTGTATTATAGTATATATATATATATACTATAATGCACAATTAAGCATTTGATAAAAATAATATAAATAATATTATATGATAAAAATAAGCTATACTAATACATTTGCATTAAATAAATAATAATATTATTTATTTAATGCAAATGTATTAGTATAGCTTATTTTTATCATATAATATTATTATTTATTTAATGCAAATGTATTAGTATAGCTTATTTTTATCATATAATATTATTTAAAGGGAAAGATCTACAGCTGTCGCCTGGTGTCGCAGGTATCGTCCTCTCGCTTCAGGAAGCGAATCAAGTCCTTCACCATTTCTGTAGAAGGGAAGTTTATTTATATTGCAAAAGGAAGCCAATTTTTTTGTTTCCTTGCCTCACCTTGGACAAGACAGTTAAAAACCCAAACTATCAACACCGTACCTCTTTAAACATGTCCCTGAACTTGCCCTGCACCCCAGGTACAGCTGCATCAGAACACACCATTAAAGAAGCGAACATTAACTGTAACACAAAACAATAAATAAATGTCACAATCTCATTCAAGGGCTACAAAACCATTTCTGAAATACAGGTTTAGTATAGGATGTATATATAAATTTGAAAATAGAATAAACATCATGCCTAAGGCACTAGCTGTTTAGTGACGAGGTTAGGTTTCAGCAAGTTTCAGCCTTTCACGCTCTGCACCTGGGACTGAGTTCCTCATTCCCCCGCAGATGCTTTTTTCAAACTTTCTTCAAATTTCACCAACAACAACAGAATGAAAATAATTAAAAAATTAAAATGAACTTGTGGCGGTTAGGTTTTGCCAGAAACTACTGTATACTGAAATGGATACTGAATGTGACCGTTGCCTATATATTGGGCTACATATTTACCGTAGCCGGGCCGGCTAGCTCAGTTGGTAGAACGCAGAAATGTCAATCAGGGTTTGTGAGTTCTCTCCCCCGCCAACCACAAAATATGTGTGGGGAATGGTCGTTAAATAATTTCTATGGCTATTTTCCCCCTACCTCTGATCAAGTAGGGTAGTTGTCAGTTACTGGCACTAGTATGTGCACTTAGTACTGGTTAACCGCTTAGATCAGCTAGGTTAACTTACTGACAGCTGTTATATGAATTAAATACTGTTAAAAAAATAAAATCCAAACAAACCTATTTGCCGTACCTGTGCCACTACTCCTATATATATGAGGTTGGTACACATGGACCCCTTATTGGTAAGTGCTATTTTTCTGTAGCATCGTTTCGACATGAATTTATGTCAGAAGCTTTACATGCTGCAATTTCATAGTTTACCACTCATTATTCATTTAACAATGACTCAACATTAAGTATAAACATTAATTTACCAATTGCATACTAAAAAGTCAACATAAAACTAACACTTAACACTTAATTCTGATCCTTAAACAAATGCACTGTTCAAATTTCATTTAAAGTCCTCCATATTGCACTGAGTAATGTGAAACTTGCATATTGCAATTTCATTGGTCAGTAAAAATATGGATCGCATATGGCTATAGAATTAAATCTTTAGACGAAATATTTTACCATGTGCGCAGTAGAAAGCTGTGTCCGCTATTTATAGATTTCGTTTAAAACCGAAATTGGTTTGACCACTTTCATTACAGAAATGTGTATATGCGAGTGTAGTTTATTTGATAACATTACGATGTGTTTTTGATAATTACTTGATTTATGTGCCGTTTTCTTCTACAATATGGATTAATAACTTCATTATATGCATGATACTATTGATATTTTTAAGTTTAACCAGAAACATCATAAGTTCATGTGAAATTGCTTTGCTACAGGGAATTAGCATAGACTGTTTAGACGTAGTGTGGATTCTGCCCATACAAAAAATAGCTCAGAATCCACCGATTACGTCTAATTATTTGGACTACTGTGCCACATGGAATTTGCAAAATGACCAGTCACATGCACACAGAATTTTCGAGTTTGTTACATTGACAAACAATTAACATAGTGTGTTTTCTTTATTTTCATCGTTTACTTTGTAAGAAACAATTATTAATGGCCCTTATTACCCATGTGTCTGCTGTTTACGTCGAGTTCTTTATCTGTTCAACTTTGCCAATCAAAACATCCGCCATTCAGGTGTACTTGTTTACAACAACAACAACCATAACCGATTAATGCCATAGGTTAGGCATCACTAATATAGCAGCGCAACGCTATTGAGGTTACAATATACTAATTCCAATCCTTATGTAATTTAATGTAAAAGCGATAACTTTAACCAACAAATAAATGCAACATTTTGCACATAGGGACCCTCATAACCACACGTTTTCTTAAAGAGCATTCTATGCTGAATTAATTTAAGCAATAAAAAGGGTATGTCATGCATTATATAAGAAAGAACTCGACGCTAAACAAAGTTGACTGTTTTATCACCATCTTTTTAGCGGCTACTTTCTAGTTGAATGTAACCCGCCTCAGCGCAAGTGTCATACTGTAGTCTCCAATCCCAAAACATATCAGTAATTTATTTGTACATACCAATGCTTCGAGTTAAACTTGTTGATTTATTTAGAGAGTACAGACCTACATGACATATTTATTTAGTGTATTGTGACCTAGAAGTTTTGATATCGCGAAAAATTCTGCATCATTATTAACATATTTCTAATGCGCATGCAAACTTCCAGACCGATCCACAAAGTAGAAATGCTTGTAAACGCATTTGAGAATGATGCTTGCATTTTCAGTGTTTTGATTATATGGGGTGCCTGAGTCAAATTGTGTACTTAATTCATAGAAATCAGTCAAAATACTAGCATATGTTTACATACATTAATGCAATATAGATAAATATTGTATAAAACGTGTTCATTTTTGGTTTTAGCATGATTTAGTGTGCTGCCAGATTCACAAGACGGGTTTCCGTACTTTTTTTCTTTCTTTTTTTAACTTGAAAAAGCGGTTTTCGCTGTAAAATTCGTAATGCACATTAAAATCATGATATTTATCGCATGTTTTCCATGAAACTTATTACAGCCAATAAAACCACACAGTAACATGGTGATTTTATGTACACATTGCCCCTTTAGTGTCGCTCCCTGATTTGTGTTTTGATACAAGTTGCGTTTACAACTGGGTTCTTTAATTTCTTTAGATGCATTAATTCAAGCTGTAAGTAAATAACAATTAACTAGGATAATGAGTTTTACTTTATGAATTATATATTTTTAAAGTGTGTATATACAAATTTTGATAAAATATTTTCATAGTAACAGAATGAAAGTGATACAATAAATTGAAATCAGACAGAAGGAAACACTAAAATGTCGAATGAATGATCAACAAAAACGCATGTCGGCTTTTCTTCGTTTATGAATTATTTGCCACCTAAAACACATGTCGAGTAAGCGTATATACATACTTTGGAATTTTCCGCTGTACAGCCGACAACTATTTTGTGATTAAAACCTGGCCAATTATGCGTTCTACAACAATGGTTGTTCTTAACAATTCACCTATTTTTAATCGAAGTAAATCGTAATACACTTTATCGGATGGTTTAAATTTATTTCACTATGTCTATTGCAGTATCATACATATACGTTTTAAGAAATTTACTTAAGATTTTCCTAAGGAGCTTTGTGAATACGGTGTCTATTCTGTGTTTCTTAAGCATAGGGTTTCCACGCATAAGATGTGGAATGAAAGGACGCCACAGAAAATACTCAGTCCATTCTCTGGCGAGTGCCACCGAGGATGCAGTACACCTGATTCGTTTCTTCATTCGTTAAAGCCAATCAGGGTCAGATTAGTGCGTTTATTTTTATTTATTTTTTTTACTGCTTTACCTATTTGGTAAAAAGTATGTGTTTTATATTCAGAGTTCCAGTTCTTGAGCCTTTAAAAAGCGCAGTGGCCTGGCGGTTGAAAAAAACAACAGGGCTAACGGATCGAGATCTGTGTGTAAAATTGTTATCGAGTGCACCGGGATTCTCTCCCATATGGCCATCGAATCTGGAATACTTATTATATGGGTTACAGGAAAGGGTGGAAAATACAGGAGACGCCCCGTTCCGGAGGACAGCCTGGGTCATTCTGGGTCTTTTAGTGCCCGGTGTGAAGCGCATAGTACACTATCATAAACATTATCACTAGTGACACTTTCGCGGGCGATAACAAGTAGTAGTAGTAGTAGTGGTAGTGGTAGTGGTAGTGGTAGTAGTAGTAGTAGTAGTAGTAGTAGTAGTAGTAGTAGTAGTAGTAGTGGTGGTAGTAGTGGTAGTAGTAGTACTATTAGTAGTACGTAGTGGTAGTAGTGGTAGTAGTAGTAGAAGTAGTAGTAGTAGTAGAAGTAGTAGTAGTAGTAGTAGTAGTAGTAGTAGTAGTGGTGAAGTGGTAATTGTAGTAGTAGTAGTGCGTAGTAGTAGTATAGTAGTAGCAAAGTAGTAGTAGTAGTACAGAAGTAGTATAGTAGTAGTAGTAGTTGTTGTTGTTGTGAAGCCAGTGCGTTACCCCTTGACCACGGATCTGCTACTTCGTCTGCATCTATTACTGTATCAAATGGCACTGCTGCTACTTCTGTTACTGTTATTACTATGCGACACCGCCACGTTGCGACGATGCGACATTTAAGTGCTAATTAATTTATTTTCTGCAGATTTCGCCCTTTGATAAAACACGGCTCATGAGATAAAACATTTTGGCGATTATTATTTCTTAGGGCGAAGATGCCAAATATTTCCTAAGTTCGCGTTGTCGCATCTTTGTGGTCTTGTACAGTGCGAAATTTAACTGGCGGAATTAGGATTCTGTGTTTTCATTCGTCATTAATTATTATCATTCAATCGGTGCATCATTTTCTACTTGATTTTCAAAATTAAATTCTATGTTCGATGTCATAAAACTAAAAGCCAATGGGAACAACACGTGTTAACTCCATTTTCTCCGTGAAATAAGCGTGCTCTGTAATGAGTTAACTGGACGCTAATTAGAGAAAACTTAACGGCTCTTTTATCGGGTCGTAAACGTGTCGACAACGATAGGAATTCGCGCCAAGTATTTAGACCGTTCCGGAAACATGCTTTGAATCTGATAATCTCTAACCTCAACAACTGTTCTCGCAAATTGTATTTTGGTTCCTACTTTTCTCATGATTTACTGCGTGCTTCATATTTAAATCTTTGCGAATTAGATCGTGATTTGCAATGATTCATTGGGGAATAATAAGTTTGAACAAATTTCATAAACGCGGATTTCTTATTCCACTGCAATAAATTAATGTTTATATTCTCGTTTTCTTTTACTTTTTTTCTATGGTAACATACTCCTGAATATGTTATTGATAACCAGATAATTTTTATAAAAACTTTTGCGAAACATGTTGAAGTTTTCTTGAACATCTTATCTGGTTATCAAAAAAATAATTCAAAGTACTGCTTCATATAACATATGAGAAATAGAGTTACTTATGGCGGAAAATTGGGATTTTCATGAAAAGTAAATTATTCCGGCCGGATTTTTTTTCAAAACGTATATTTTCATTAAAAGGTTAGTAAAATTTTCACGAAAATTATCGGGTTATCTAATGCAGAAATGTCACGCGGCCATCATTTTTTGTTATGAAAATATCGAGAAATAACGGACAATCCCGAATTAACTAACTGCGCTATTCTGCTTTGTAAGCAAACACGTTGAAACTATTGTTATACAAAATACATGTACTCACGATTCTGACGTCAAAATGTAAACACGAAAAGGGCCAAACAAACAGGACCCATAATATAAATTGATTTTTATCTCAGAATGCGAAAACTTGTTCCCATTATATATTTACCTTATTTTAACCGTTATTACATGCCATTATTAATATCTTAATATCAGATAATTTACATAAATTACCCCCATTATTTACAGAAATTACCACCCATTATTAACAGAAAGTACCCCCCCCCCCCATTATTTACAGAAATTACCCCCCATTATGTACAGAAATTACCCCCTATTATTTACAGAAATTAACCCCGTTATTTACAGAAATTATCCCCCATTATTTACCGAAATTATCCCCCATTAGTTACAGAAATTACCCCCATTATTTACCGAAATTATCCCCCATTATTTACAGAAATTACCCCCATTATTTACAGAAATTAAGCCCCCCCCCCCATTATTTACAGAAATTATCCCCATTATTTACAGAAATTACCCCCATTATTTACAGAAATTAAGCCCCTCCCCTCTTATTTACAGAAATTATCCCCATTATTTACAGAAATTACCCCCCATTATTTACAGAAATTAAGCCCCCCCTCTTAATTACACAAATTATCCCCATTATTTACAGAAATTACCCCCCATTATTTACAGAAATTAAGCCCCCCCCTTATTTATAGAAATTATCCCCATTATTTACAGAAATTATCCCCCATTATTTACAGAAATTTACCCCCTTGAGGCCCGTTTTGTTGCCTAGTCCCCTTACAAAAAATTATGAATAATTTTTTTTTTTTTTTTTCACTAGGACCTTTGTGGATATGGGTCCAAGAGCCATATTTCGGAAACATCTTAAGTGTATCTTAAACTATGTTCACTTAAATTCCAATTTTTGTAAGGTAATATTTTTAAAATTAGATATAAATTAATGATTCCAAGTACAGTTAAGTAAATTGTAGTTAATAATAAGTTGATAATTAGTGAAAATTTAGCATAATTTCATGCATACATGGAATAAAATGCTTAAGAAAAATGATGATTTTAAGGCAAAGGATAACATTTCACTTAAGAGGGGGGGGGGGTAAAAATAACGTTTTCCTTTCACTAGTTTTCTCTGCGGTATATTCACCACAAGGTTTATGTATATTGGACTGCATGTAAAATGTTTAAACGCCTCAAATCAAAGAAACTGTACCTTACAGTATATCATTACCAAAAGTGCCTGCCTCACGCAGCTAATTCGAAAAGTTAAAAAAAATACTGCTCTTTTTTACCGAAAGTCAGGACAAGTAAATGGTCGACAGGCAAAAAAACTTTTTGGGTCGGCGGAAAAAATTAGTGGGGGGGGGGGGGGGGGCGGGTCGGCTAAGCGGAAACCAACAACGTTTCTTTAACGCCTTATATGTTAAGATAACTTTAATATAATTCACCAACAGGAGATATCGACCAAGAATGTATCCATTATTACAAAATATTTAAAAAGATCTATAACTTGTTTTACAGTTCTTATCTGTATCCTATTCCATTATATCTTGGATTCCTCACCCATTTTAAAATACGTATATCTATTCAATTCAGAAAATAAATGCGTATCTCCTTCAATACTATGCATCTAGTCAAACGAATTTGAAATAACAATTTACATAAAAATTGCATCACTTTGTCAAATGTTTGTCATTTATTAAAGTAGTGTATGTTCATCAGTCAATGCACAAACTTTATCAGTGACGTGGGCTAGATTTTAGTTACAATACGGTCATGTTATGGCGTCTGTGTAAAACACATTTGACATTATTTTGGTCCCTTTTTGGAAACTTTAATGGGCTATTTAGTTATACTGTAGCGTTTGAAAATGGATATCAATTATAACATGTGAATATGAAACGCATTTATTAGCGTGAATGTGAATTATTAATAATAGGATGTTGGAATACATCATTATCAATGTATTATCAAGTATTTATGTGTTTATGATGTGTCGGTGTTGTGTAATATTTTAAATAAGTGAATGAACGATCGAACATTACAGTGACTGAACGAGTGAACATTTGAGTGAATAAATGAGCTAACATTTGAGTGTGTCCGTGAGCGAACATTTGAATCAGCGTGTGAGTGAGCTAGTGAATGAGCAAACATTTGAATGAGTGAATGAGCGAGCATTTGAGTGAGCGTGTGAGTGAGCTAGTGAATGAGCGAACATTTGAATGAGTTAATGAGCGAACATTTGAATGAGTTAATGAGCGAACATTTGAGTGAGTGTATGTGAGCTAGTGAATGAGCGAACTAAAATTTGAGTGAGAGTGCGAGTCAGTGAATGAGCGAACATTTGAATGAGTTTGTGGGTGAGTTAATGAAGGGACATTTGAGTGCGTGTGTGAATGAGTGAATGAACGAACATTTATGTGAGTGTGTGAGCGAATGAATGAGCGAACATTGGAGTGAGTATTTGAGTGAATGAGCGAACATATGAGTAGTATGTGAGTAAACAAGCGAACATTGGAGTGAGTTCTTGTGTGAGTGAATGAGTGAACATATGAGTAGTATGTAAGTGAATTAGTGAACATATGAGTAGTATGTGAGTGAATGAGTGAACATTGGAGTGAGTTCGTGAGTCAGTGAATGAGCGAACATACGAGTAGTATGTGAGTGAATGAGTGAACATATGAGTAGTATGTGAGTGAATGAGCGAACATATGAGTAGTATGTAAGTGAATGAGCGAACATTGGAGTGAGTTCGTGAGTCAGTGAATAAGCGAACATATGAGTAGCATGTGAGTGAATAAGAGAACATATGAGTGAGCGGGTGAGTGAATGAATTGAGGTTGATATTGATGCTTGTACAACGTGTCGTTACAAGAGTTGTACAATGTACTCGTTGGTAAGTAGGGTGTTTTGTGTATGTACGCGACATCCGCCGTGTTGTTTTGTTCAAACAACAGCATAGAGAGGGGAAGAGGGGGGTGTTATCTTTCGGCTTGATTACATCGATGAACAACAATCACGCGGAAACTGTAATCTATGTGCGGTCCAAATCACACTGTATGCTTGCGTGGCGAAAGGAAATTAACTCGTTCATATTAATGTCTCTAATGCGCCGTAATATTATATGTGCATGCATCAATTTGTTTAAGATATGTTCATTTCAACGTATAAATAAGTCCTTAATCAGTTGCCGGCAGTGAGTCAAACAACATAGTTGTCTTTATATATTTTCACCTTGAGGGAATGTAGACACATATTAATGAGTAATCTTCCTATCGTTTGTTCATGACAGGGGTCGTTTTCCAGAAACATCTTAAGTAAAATATTTAGCCTTAAAATCATCGCTTTTCTTAAGCATGTTATTCCATGTTTACATTAAATTTTGCTAAATGTTCCACTAATGATTAACTTCTTATTAACCAATATTTACTTAACTTTAATTAGATTTGTTAATTTATGAGTAGTTTTGAAAAGATTACCTTACACAAATTGGAACTTAAGAACTTAAGACGTTTTTTGGATTATGGCTCCTGGTCTCGAAGAATATTTGAGGCGTGTTGTGGGAAAACCGGGCTTAATGCATGTGCGTAAAGTGTCGTCCCGGGTTAGCCTGTGCAGTTTGCACAGGCTAATCCGGGACGACACTTATCGCCTACAGTGGATTTATGTTTAGAAGAGACTTCCTTGAAGCAGAGAATACCATAAAAGCGGAAAGTGTACGCACATGCATTACGCCCGGTTTTCCCACGACACGCCTCAATTGTTTAATCAACGTATTTAGAATAGTTCTAGTGTGTTGTAGCGAAATAACGGTTTGAGTAACAACGGCAGACGATGGCGATGACGTTGGCGATGATTATGATGCAGCTGACGACAATAGTGTTGTTGTTGTTGACGTTGATGACGATGCTGATGATGCTGACCATGGTGCCGTTGTGAATGATGATCATGATGATGATGTTGATTACCATATTGTTGTCGTTGATAACGCTGATGGTATGACGACGACGATAAAGATGATGATGATAGTGGTGGTGGATAGTGATGATGATGCTAGCGGTGTTGGTGGTTGATGATGATGGTGATGATGGTGGATGAAGGTGGTGGCATTTATATAATCACACTTAAATTAATAATACTCATATTTATGTAATCAAAACGTATTCAAATCTAATACAAGTAAACATTATCAAGTGTAAAAAAACGTACAGAAACGTAATAAATGTATTTCGTTTCAATTCAATGTTTTTATTCTGCCAATAGAATATGTATCGCCACGTAACCGCTACCACATAAATGAGCTAAGCGCCGGTAGGCGGAGCCAGTTTTACGCGGGGCGTGTCCTAGGATTCATAGCCAATCAACATAGGCGTACAATCCTAGGCAGTTAGAAACTGCTTTAGAATATGCGTAAAGTAAAACGAGACAAGTAAACGAGACGAGGAGCATTAGTTTAAATAAGTTATACGTTCACAGACAGAAGATATGCGCATCAACTTTATTTGTACTTGACTACAAATAATTTTTCACATCGAATTTGTTTGCAGCAGAATAAAATGTTTTAACAAATATTTTATGAATCCTCCATTTGTTGTGATGGACATTACTATACCATAAATCGTTGAATGGTTATAAAATGGTTTCACCCAAATAATTTGAAATAGACATATTTTCCAAAATTTGCTTAAACACTATTATGGCATAAAAAAATCTATGCTGACGGTACTTTAAACTCTTAACTTTAAAATGATACCAGGTAAAATAAGTTTTGCAAGGAAATAAAACTTGATATATTTCGTTGAGTTATCATTAAATAAATAGCATTTCATTTCTTCTCATTGTACTGGTCCTTCCCTTTAAAGACAGTTAACCTGTGAATGTCAATATCATGCTTGGTATAAATGGCACAATGTTATAATAATATACGAACCATTAACAATTTTGTGTTTTCACTTTATTAAGATGCATTGTATATTTGCTAACATCCAAGTTGTTGCTAAACTTATTTTACTTAGTATATTTTTACATATATTTTAGATATACATGTATATCATTAACTGTACACCTCCAAAATCAACTTCGTTTAATACACAGAATAAAAACTGTGGCGAAAATAATACAAGTGAGTAAGAACAACTACAACCGAATGTAAGGAATAATAGACCATTCCAATTGTTTGTCACTAACATTAAAACCCCTCCCCAGCTATTGTTAAAGGATACATCCCCCCCCCCTCGCCAGCTATTGTTAAAGGATACATTCCCCCCCCTCCCCAGCTATTGTTAAAGGATACATTCCCCCCCCTCCCCAGCTATTGTTAAAGGATACATTCCCCCCTCCCCAGCTATTGTTAAAGGATAAATTCCCATTCATCGATAACCACAAACACATCGCACGCTTTATCATGGTCCATTTTATGTAAAATAGGCTAGGTTAAACACGTTTGCAAACTTTACATCCGATTTTTTTTAAATATGGATGAACTTTCAAAACAACAACAAACTTTATTTCAGTTTTTCTGAGGCTGGTCCATTGTGAACAGTATTTTGTACCAAGGGTCGATATTCACAAAATGTAATCATCTTAAGTTGAATCGCATTTTTAAAACTAGAAACGTCCTTAACTGTATCATTTCACAAGGACACAATGAAACACTAATTTATATATGTGCATGAAATCACTATTGAGTATGTATATATGTTATGGAGGCGGAAATACAATGGGACATGAAAATAAAATTCTAGAACAAACACATTTTTGCGCCATAAACATGACAATGGTAGTAACAAAAGCTGCTTGTAATACAGTTATGCCCCCTTTAGGTTAGAAGCAATCCTAAAATTAAAATATCAATGAAGATTGGTGAAGATCGGATAAAAAATGTTCGGACATAGGGAGCGGAAACTGTTAACTAGAACCCGCGAGTCGGATGTGTCGTCTGAAGGGGCATAACTCAAGTAGGCCTACGATAAAAGCAATCATGCCGAAAATTGAACTTAACCTTCCTTATTTGCCTACTAACACTTGCCTAAAGTTTCACAATGATTGCACAAAAACTTCTCAAGGAACTGTCTGCACAAGCCTTTTTTGAACTGTTGTTTTTAAAGGGGCATAACTCAAGTACGAAAATTGAACCTAATCTTCCTTTTATGCATACTAACACTTCCCTAAAGTTTCATAATTATTGCACACAAAATTATTTCCGCATAAACTGTAAAGGACGCCGCCGCCGCAGGCGACACAAAAAGGCCAATTTAAGTTAAATCAAGGGCAATAACTTTGCAGTTCCTGTGGCAATCTGAAAATCTGGCGAAGATTTGTTGGACTTTGAACGTTTTAGATAATTTCAGGGCCATACCTCCACAGTTACTGGTTTGGTTGATTATCGAACTTGACCGAGATATGAAGTCAGCAAAGATTTTCACCAAGTTTGGTGAAGATAGGATGAAAATTGATGGACTTAGAGAATGGAAACGACTTAAAACCTATTTTAGATAATTCAAGGGCAATAACTCCACAATTCCTGAGGCGATTCGGCTGATTATCGAACTTGGCCAAGATATTAAGCTCATAAACATTTTCTTGAAGTTTGGTGAAGATCGGATGAAAACTGTTGTACTTAGAGAGCGGAAACGTAAGTGGTCTACCGACCAACCAACCGACCGACATTAGCAAACCAATATACCCCGCCATCTTCGATGGGGGGGGGGGGGCATAATAATACTAGAACAATGCAACGTTTGTTATATAAACATGCACATACAGTCTACATGATTTACGTTGAAGTAATATATGTTTCACAGTCTTCTTACATTAGAACTGTGAGGCGTAAAAAATATGTTTGTTTCAGGTTACATGCCCAAAAAATTAGGGTAGTTAGTTCTTTTTTTGGTTTTTTTTGTAAATGGTCAACTTGAAGATTATTAAACTGAATAAATACTCAACACATATCAGTAGTATCCTTAAACATTGTTTATAAGATGAAGCTATCAAAACAAAACACTTATTTATCAAAAAATATATTTAATTATTGAAAAAAAGCAAATAAAACAAAAAAATATCTGACAAACCCAATAAAATGTCCTAGGGTCGGGGCATTTTTTTTTAGGGTAGGTCGAGTAAACCTAAAACAAACATATTTTTTTTACGCCTGAGTAGAAAACTCTATTTCTAAGACTGTATTATCAATAAGGAATACGGAATTAGTGAGAACACATTTATCAATATTTGGATTATTTATTTTTACAAGATTATTCCAAATTTTATGTTTGGTATTTTTACAAACAATCGAGTGGGCGGATCCGAGAAACTACGAAGCAAAGAAATTCTGGCCCTAATCATTTACAATAACACTGCAGAACGCGTGAATCCAACGGAACGAATATTAATGCCTCACTCAAAATGTTCATCTAACATCTTGGCACCAGTAATGTTTTAACACGCAAAAACGAACGTCAGTAATTATTACTAGAGTACGTTAAAATTGCCGCGGCTTCTTATCTCCGGCCCAGATCTTGTTCTCGTCCCATGTAACCATGTAAATCACTAGTTAATGTTTTCATAGCAAGTGCAAAAAAGTTACATAACAAGTGTACGATCTCGTTTTGCTAATGAACCCGAATGCGCCGCGCTTGTTTTCATTTCATATTTTCTCGCTCCGGAAGTATACGGTACGGTGTGGGTTTTTAATCTTCATCACAGGAAGTTAATTTTCGTCACTCCGGAGTTAACGAATCAGAACGAGGCAGCGTCGCCAGCGGGTGGGGCAATGAGCCGTGAAATTTTCCCCATCTTGTTTACACTCGGCCGTTAATTTCACCCTCTGAACAAGTGATGATTTCGCAAACGTAGACGTTGTATATATATCAGACGTTAATTGCTGGAAACACTAATAAACATATTGCACAAACCCGTCGAAAAAGTGTGTTCATCCACGTCGTTGAAACACCAAGACATGTCGGCAAAATGCGATTTGAATTTCAACATTTTACCAACAGTGCTTAAAATTAATGAATTATTCTAACATGATACTCGCTAATTTTTCTATAGACAAAGAGCAAATTTATCATTGTTAAACTATCCAATAAACAACGCAAAAAGTAGTACCAATTCTGACTGGAGCAGTGAAATATAATTATCATTTTAATACAATTGCAAAAAATATTTTTTGAATTTCTAAAAATCAGAACTCAAAATATTGGTCGATAAACATCGATAAATCAAACATCCCACAACCCGAAACTACTGCCAGCCCCTGCACGGCGCAAACCCATTTAAAAACGATACATGCAATAATAAGAGATAACAATTAAGAAATATTTTTCGATGTAGAGTTGTTTATTGGCTAATAAACAACGATTTGGAGTTCTGATGCGTAAGAATTAAACCGTGAGGACGCAACATAAAGACAAATCATTGTTTATAAGCCGATAAACAACGATAATGCGAAACTTATTTCAAATCTATATTGACCAGACAACATATTCTGCAATAACAATGCGAACTATATTTACTATGTTTATTGGTAGTTTAACAACGGAAAATTTGGTTCTTTGTCGATAGAAAAACTCTGCGCGCTGTAAGTTATTATTCTCGATTTTAGAAATAAGACATATTGGTATACTTCCTAAAATCTCGTCTGCCATAAGGCGGGGAGGGTGTGGATTTCCGCAGACGACTGGAAAACGTGCGTCCTGGTGACAAGCTCCTCGTGGAGCCGATAATTTGTTGAAATGTCTGTGAAAATAAAGACGCAATTACGCTCTTAGTCGGTACAGGGTTGGAATCCGAGCAAATGCGCGTAATGGTCTTTACTGGAAATTACAAAAACAGACGGAATGATTTATCAAGTAATAAGCTGTTAATACTAGATGCTATATACGGTGTAATCAAGATTTTTTAAATTGTATTTAGACGAGAGACTAAACCCGCTGCTCCCCGTATGGATCCCCTCCCGCTTATATTTCATGATGTCATGTCCAGCATAATATGCTGTTAGTAATCCCTTCGGGAGATCACGTGTTACTCGAGTAGCTGCCGACTGCCCAGCGTGCGGCCCTATCTGGCAGTCAGCGCGCTGTAGGATTTCTTTTTTTCACAAAAAGTATTTTTTCACACATCTGTGAAGAATATGATTTTATTTGTCACATTTTAAGTGTGAAGAATGTGATTGGCCAAAACAGGGCATTCGTGAGGATCACAGAAGAATACGACCGTGAAGTAGCCATAACACCAAAGTCCACTAAATATTTTGGAATTTATATTTGAAAATAATGTATATTTTCACATTTTCTGTGAAAAAATCGTTTAAAATGGCAGTTAGTTTTGGAAAAATGAAAAATGTTCTACTAAATTTTTATTTCTGTTTGTTTTATTTCTTAGCCCCAACATAGAATTATGCCTGCAAATCAGCTGGTCCTTTTCCATTGTTTTTAATAAATTTTCATATGAAAACTATGCTCGTTTTTCTTCATCATTGAATAGGTAATGCGCTAACAAGAGTTCGTAATTTCCGTTGTTTATTATTAATATTGTTGTTGTTTTCTTCGTACGGCACGACCGATAATTTTTGACTCATGATTGGTGCATGTTTTATCAACGATTCGGGATGGGAACAAAATGACAGCGTTAATCAACGCGATTCGTTAATTAAAATAAATCTAATTATTTAGGCCACATATATTTAATTTTCAGTTTCTTTGACATTTTGGAAAAAAATCTCTAGTTGAAGGGGGGGGGGGGGGAGGGTTAAATAAACTAAACTAAAATATATATAATATATTATGAACACATTTTTTCGCAATAAATGTAACAATAACATGTATAATATTATTTAAACACGCATATAAAGTCAACACGATTTACGTTAAATTAATATATGTTTCGCTGTGTTTTTACATTATAACATACACTACATTATTAATTTATAAAATATATGTAATCTTACATAGTTTATAGTGGCTTTTTTAGAAATTAGATTCCTATTTTGCTATTTTCGTGATGAATATACTCGTAAACATAAACGTAAATTAAAAACAGTGAGTTGCAAACTATCTTTTAATTAATATCCCAGAAGAATACGGAATCAGTAGGAAAATATATTTTTATCATTTTTGAATTATTTTGCAGTATTAGCTGTGATCCGTTTTTTATTTATTTTTTGCATTAAAAACAATCAGGTCGGCGGATCCCATAAACAAACATCCACAAACTCTGGCCTTAGGATTTAAGTTAGGAAACGGGAAAGGCTCCAAACGACGCCAGTCAAAACGATCCAAACCGCAGTTATACGGAAATGAGCACTTGTTTAATTAAAATGCGTCATAAAATAATAAATTATTAATGGCGATATTACTTGATGATGGTCGCGAGCATTTTAAATTTGTGAAGTTTTATGGAAATGGTCCCGGATATATAAGTTGAAACTAGAACTGAAAAAAATAATAAAAATAAAAATATCAAAAATATAAACATTTTATTAAATTTTTTTGTTTTAAAAATGAAATGACTCGTATGTCAAAAAATTGTCTGGTAATAACCGGTTTATTATA
This sequence comes from Congeria kusceri, assembly GCA_027627225.1. Taxonomy (NCBI): domain Eukaryota; kingdom Metazoa; phylum Mollusca; class Bivalvia; order Myida; family Dreissenidae; genus Congeria; species Congeria kusceri. Next base: position 1,652,313 of record CM051030.1, read on the forward strand.
TTAGATACTCAATATTTATCTGTAATTGTATATCTATCATAACTAAATTACCTAATAAATAGAGAATATTATGTAAGTGTTGGATAAAGATAAAGTTTATCATGCGAGGCTCAGGAACATATTATAATAATTATAGCGTGAGGCTTGTCGGTTGTTATCCGATCGATTGGGCTGTAATACTAGGATACAACTTTAGACATGCCAATATACGGGTAAATCAATGTTGGACACGATAGTCAAGAAATAATGTTCGATTTTAAGTTGTTTATCTGAAAATAAACAACGATTTCAGTTCTGAGCGTGGGCATTACACCACGAGGACGTTAGCCCGAATGGTTTAATATACGCGCATCAGAATGAAAATTCGTTGTTTATTTACAGATAAACAATGATAAAGCGAACATTGTTCGATTCTAACGTGACCTGACAACACTTCCTGCAATTACAAACCAACTATATTTTATAGTTTCGGAACTACTTTTTCGAGTTGTTTATTGGCAAGTTAACAACGGAAATTTGGCGCGTGTCGTGTTAGAGTATCAATTTAACAAATCGTTTGGTTTGTTATTCAAGTTGAATGTTTCATATCTACCAGTATATTGACCTTATAATCAAAACGTTCTATTTAATTGTTCGTACATATTATCTTACATAAAGAACACAATTATCGTTGTTAAATTACCCAATAAACAACGCAAAATGTAGTCCCGTTTCTTAGCGCAGCATAGTAAAATGTAGTTCTAATAACAATGGCAAGAATATTTGTCAATCATGTCAGAATCAAAATATTTTTCGCATTATCGTTGTTTATCGGCCAATAAACAACTCTTTGTCGTTCTGATGCGTGGCTATTAAACCACTCGGGCTAACGGCCTGGTGGTTTAATTCATACGCATCAGAACTCCTAATCGTTGTTTATTGGCCGATAAACAACGATAAATCGAACATTATTTCTTAATTATTTAGTTTGAGTACAAACTAATTCAACAGTTGCTTGAATACTTTTATCAGCACTTGTTTGTCTTCACTGAATGGGTGTTCCAATCTTGAACGTTTCCCAAAATTTAGCTATCAACACGGGGCCGTTTCAATTTCCTCATCGGAACCGTAGAATTGGAATCGATATCCGCAAAATAGCTCCGCCAGCGCGCGCTGTAATGCTAAAACCAGGCGTCGGAGACGCAATCTAGCTGACATTCGCGGGCGGCGTATAGCCGGCGTCAATCTGTTTTTAAAAGGTCCTCGCGAATAACATTATTTCTCCCTTCGTGGAATGAGCGAATGATGATTAATTTCTGCCACGGCTACATGCGTTTTTCTCGTTATTGGTCGTTCTCAATTTTCCTAACTGTTTTACCTTGGGTGTAGAAGAGTCGAACTAAATTTAGCAAGACGTACAAACTCAACAAGGTCTGAACAGGCACGATGACAGGTTGCCTCGATGGTTTCCAACTTTCCAACTTCATTGAGTGCTTAAAGAGGGACTGTACGATTGATATTCTAATGATGCCAGCATATTTTTTAAATAATATTATAATATATGTTGAGAATAACTTATGTTTAGAAATGCGTATAAAGAGAGAAAATTGAACTTAAATAATAGTTCGCTGCGCAGCGATATATTACATACATGTATACACAGCATCTAGACGAGCCAAATCGGTTGATGACGCATGCGCAGTCCTTATTATCTCATCCAAAACAGAATGTAACCGTTGCTGTAGGATAAACGGGTCGGTGTCGACAGAAAATATGTATCTGCATGTTTTCGATAAAAGAAATAGTTTTTGAAGTCGATATTAACGTTGTTATGTTATATAGATCTAAAACGGTTGTTCGTTAGTGGGTATCTGGAAAGAGACCAGAAACAAATATATAAAAAACAGACAGTCCCTCTTTAAGTCAAATACCAACAAATTCGTAGACATAAGACGTAAGCATAAAGACTTTTCTTGAAACTGTTTTTAATTTTAATCTCCCTTGGTATTCTTAGCATGGTAGTTTAGCATTCTTATTCATAATGATTTAAGAAATAATTTTCGATTTATCGTTGTCTATTTGCCGATAAACAACGATAATGAAAAAATTATTTCGATTCTAACATTATTTGACAATTACTGTTGCAATTGTAATGAGAACTACATGTTACTATGCTCCGCTCAGAATCGGGACTACTTTTTGCGTTTTTATTGGGTAGTTGAGCAACGATAATTGTGTTGTTAGTCTATAGAAAAATTAGCGAGTATCATGTTAAAATTATTAATAACATGCGCGACATTGGTATCCGGCATATTTGCAAACGAACGAAACTGTGTTGAGTGTTAGTCAATTCCTTATTATTACGTCTAAAAAGGTTTGTTGAATTGGCTTTATATAAAGGATCTTTGTCGGAAATTGAGAAAAATCTTAAAATTCTGAAATTTTATACATGTACATTTGTAATTGGATTTTCACAAAAACAACTGCATTGTTTGACGATGTTCACACAGAAGTTACACTATAATTCTTACGCTATGAACACTAAGATCAGAATGTGCCATGCACATGCTCTAAAGCATATATGAGGCGTGGCGTGGGAAAACCGGACTTAATGCATGTGCGTAAAATGTCGTCCAGGATTAGCCTCTGCAGTCCGTACAGGCTAATCCGGGACGACACTTTCCGCTTTTATGGTATTTTCTGTTTTAAGAAAGTCTCTTCCAAACGTAACTCCACTCTAGGCGGAAAGTGCCATCCCAGATTAGCCTGTGCGGACTGCACAGGCTGATCCAGGACGACACTTTACGCACATGCATTAAGCCCGGGTTTTACACGACAGGTTTCAAACACACATTCTAATGTTGACATTTTTCAACTTAATTTATGAATATCTTAAGAATTTTTATAAATATGGGCTCAGGTGTCCTTCGTCGTACATTTAAGAAATAATTTTCGAATTTTCGTTGTGTATCGGCCAATAAACAACGATTTGGAGTTTTGATGCGTAGAAATTAAACCACAAGGGCGTTAGCCCGAGTTGTTTAATAGCCACGCATCAGAACGACAAACAGTTGTTTATTAGCCGATAAACAACGATTATGCGAAAATAATTTCGATTTTAACATGATTTGACATATATTTTGCTATTGTTATTGGAACTACTTTTTACTGTGCTCCGATCAGAATCGTTTCTCTTTTGCGTTGTTTATTGGGTAGTCAGAATCGGTACTCTTTTTGCGTTGTTTATTAGGTAGTTTAACAACGATACTTTTGTTCTTTGTCTATAGAAAAATTAGCGAGTATCATGTTAGAATGTTGTACTGGACAGTCGAGTCTTTCAACAAAGTACAATTTACAAGATTATGTCAACGAAAACAGGATTTCAAATTAATAATTACGTGTGAGTAAGAACTGCACAATATACTATCACTCATAAAAAAAACTTCAACGAAATGTTTTCGTATTTTCGAGAAAACTGTAAATAACATTATGAAATGTTAATTTCTGAAAACCCCGTGTACATGCATCAGCTACAAGTCTGTTCCAGGTACCAGACCAACTTGGCAAGTGTGACATATCGCTTCGCCGCTTTATTACGCGACAAGCGGTATTACTATCCTGTACTTGCACCGTCAAAAGTCTCTCCTTTTGCCACCAATTTACATCATATTTCTTTCAACTCCTTAAAGGAACACATCTACTGTATTTCGCATAAATATAGTCTATATTTATGAAATAGGATATTATATAGATATATATTGAAACTATATTATTTCCTTATTTTTTTCGCATTTATTTTTCGAGTAGCAACAATGTATTAATCTGATCGTTAAGAAAAAAATGTATAAACAGACAAAAAGATTTGTTGGAATACACGGTTTCAGTAGGATTCGAACTAATGCCTAAACAATCGCGAACTTCAATGTTAAAACTTATTGCAGAAAATTTACATTCTATTTATATCGATTTAATACCACCACCATTACTACTACTTCTTCTACTACTACTACTACTACTACTACTACTACTATTACTACTACTACTACTACTACTACTACTACTACTACTACTTCTACTACTACTACTACTACTACTACTACTACTACTACTACTTCTTCTACTACTACTACTTCTACTACTACTACTACTACTACTACTACTACTACTACTACTACTACTACTTCTACTACTACTACTACTACTACTTCTACTACTACTACTACTACTACTACTACTACTACTTCTACTACTACTACTACTACTACTACTACTACTACTACTACTACTACTACTACTACTACTACTACTACTACTACTTCTACTACTACTACTACTACTACTTCTACTACTACTACTACTACTACTACTACCACTACTACTACTACTACTACCACTACTACTAGTACTACTACTACTACTACTTCTACTACTACTACTACTACTACTACTACTACTACTACTACTACTACTACTACTACTACTACTACTACTTCTACTACTACTACTACTACTACTACTACTACTACTTCTACTACTACTACTACTACTACTACTACTACTACTACTACTACTACTACTTCTACTACTACTACTACTACTACTACTACTACTACTTCTACTACTACTACTACTACTACTACTACTTCTACTACTACTACTACTACTACTACTACTACTACTACCACTACCACTACCACTACTACTACTACTACCACTACTACTACTACTACTACTACTACTACTACTACTACTACTTCTACTACTACTACTACTACTACTACTACTACTACTACTACTACTACTACTTCTACTACTATTACTACTACTACTTCTACTACTACTACTACTACTACTACTACTACTATTACTACTATTACTACTACTACTACTACTACTACTACTACTACTACTACTACTACTATTACTACTACTGATAAATGTTTCAATATTATAGATATAGCGTGTCGTCGGAAAACCGAGCTTAATGCACGTGTGTAACGTGTGTAAGCACAGGCTAATCCAGGGCGGCAATTTCCCGCCTACAAGGGATTAATGCTTAGAAGAGACTTCCTTGAAATAGAAAATACCATAAAAGCGAAAAGTGCACTGTACGCACGTGCATTAAGCCCGGGTTTCCCACCACACGCCTCATATTTTCTTTTAAATCAACTTCATTATTGCAAATGTTACCGCCGATTTATCGTCGATGCGCCTCTTTAAATTCAATCACCTTTGTTCTCAATACACATTTATTTACTCACGTACATCGTACTCATTAACTTTCATGTAAACAACCACATGATTACATTTGGAAATTGTTGTTTTATGAATGTATCAAAACAATGACTGCATAATAGTGTTTTCACCGAATTTAGGCTTGTAACAATTCACGCGTCGGAAATTAGTTTGCGTAAAACAATGGTAATTAATGGGCGTCCTCTGAAATCTATTTTAAGCTAAGACGCATTTGACAATGAAATAGCACACAACGTTGGTAGTATAAATATGTCGTCTGGCATGTTTTGAAATTAAAATTGTGAGAAGCCGTTTGTGTGAAATGATTACCATCCACATGTTTTTCTTGTAATAATTTTGCAGAATCTAAATGTTGAGTACCTTCTTTTTAAAAACTAAACTTGACGGCTGATCAACGCAAGGGTTGGAAAAAACGCAATTATGACGGATACATTGGTTAACGGACGTTGCAATTCCATTGTGAAAATGAACGAAATGGTGGAGAACTTTGGAAAACTAAAATGTGGAAGCGAATTTAAAGTTGTGCCATGGCTGAATGAATCCAATTTTGCGAAATACAACAACTTAACAATAACCGATATTCTGGGACCCCAGTTCGAAAAATTCGCATCAAACTGGGATTATGATTCGGACAGTGCCTACACATCGGACAATTGTGACCTCTACTCCAGCAGCGATGAAATCCAGGACGGTGCCAGCTGCAGGAGCTGTAGCCCGTATGAAACACACAATTATCAGTCCGCCCCATTAGATTTCACAAAAAGAACTCTTGAAAAGGAAGAAATATTGGCCACCACACGAGCTCACGGGTCGCGGACATGTTACTCAGATCACGTCGTCACGTGGTCAGAAATCATTCGCCGGAAGTTCGAAGACGACGGCTACACGTCGTCAGATTCAGAGTCGGCGCTTGATCTTCGGATACAGCGCAAGAAGACACCACCGAAGAGGAGGGACGCACTTCCGGCCTGGGTGTTCTGCACCAGATACTCAGACCGGCCCGCGGCAGGTACGGTAGTGTATTCAGTTATCTGCATTTAGTTTTCGATTTATCGTTGCTTATCGGCCAATAAACAACGATTTGGAGTTCTGATGCGTAGGAATTAAACCACGAGGGCGTTAGCCCGAGTTATTTTATAGCCACGCATCAGAACGACAAAGAGTGGTTTATTGGCCGAAAAACAACAATAATGCGAACATTATTTCGATTTTTACATGATTTGACAAATATGTTTCAATTGTAAATGGAACTACTTTTTACGACGCACCGCTCTGAATAGGTACTTCTTTTTGCGTTGTTTATTTGGTAGTTTAACAACGATAATTTGGTTCTACTTTAGTCGATGGAGTTTAAATAATACATCAAGCTTTGTTTTATAACATATCTGACTGAGTTGTAAATTCATCCAAAGGGTAACTCTTATTAGAACCGGAAGCAAACGGGATTTCCCGTAAACGACAGCCTGTTAAATTTTGACATGCATCAGCGACGCAGTCATAATCTGCTTTGTCATAACGTAACGTGCTTACTCTAACGTAAACGTGAGAAAACCGCGTTACGTCAATGACGTCAACATATACGTTAACGTGGTTACTCTAGCGTGACGTTAGTGGGTTAGGCCGTCTTGACTGAGTCTGCCTTATAAGGAAAACCTGTTGTATTTGTTTATATCGAGCCGACAGGTTTATGTAACTCATAAGTCATATATTATGAACTGATTTATTCACAATATGGCCGTAGGTATTTTAACACAAGACAGTTAGCTAGTTTTAATCAGCTAGAAGATTATTTTTGTAACTGTATTTTCCTTATTTGTTGTTTAATAACAGAACGACAAATCGTTGTATATCTCCCGAGAAGCACTACTTCGATTCTAAAACTTCTTTTACGCGTTGTTTATACGAGGTTTTGCCATTTTGATTCTATGTTTAGCGTGCTCGGGCTGGTAGATTTTTGGATGCCTGAACGAAAAAAATCTGGACTATGTGAAAAATCGAGTTGGAAAACATATAAAAATTTATTAAAAAAAAAAAGAAGACTTATTTGTTTTTACCAATATATGTAAGAACAGTGTGCAACTAGTCAATTTACACAGTTAAAATACAGTGGTAAAGTATGTTCCCAATATATAGATGCGGTATAACAGTTTTGCAGGTAAACTATGTTATATGCCGTAGCTTGTACCACTGCCATGAATAAGTTGTGAAAGAAAAATGTTTTTAACGACTCATTTTTTTTTTTTTGCCTGGTTGGTAGATTTCGAAAAATCATGGGACGCTAAACATAGAATCAAATTTGTATGGCCTAATTGTGTTCTTTGTCCATAGAACAATCTGGGCGTTTCATGTTAGAATGTTTATTTTATGTTTTGTTATTCCCAGGGCCCAGTTGTTCAAAATTTTAACCGTTAGTTAAACTAACCATGGTTAAAGTTTGGACACAAATTTCTCTTTCTTTACTGGTAAGATATTCTCTACAAAAGCTAAAATCTGCAGAACTAGGTAAATACTTTGTGCTGATTTTGTACAGTGAAAAATTTATCGATGAAAATCAAATCCATGTACTTAGAAAATTAACCATGGTTAGTTTTAACCAATGGTCAAATTTTTTAACAACTTGGCCCATGGTTAAATATCTGATATACATAGAATTGCCAATGGTTATTTACATGCATTTGTGTTTCTATTTTTAGGTCCACGTGCCAAACGCAAGCGACAAGCCCAGCGCCCGCGAAAAGCGCGCACCGTATTTTCGGACGCGCAGCTGCACGTTCTAAATATAGAATTCGACAAGGACCCGTATCTGTCGGAAAGCAGACGACACCAGTTGGCAGAGGAATTGGATCTGGACGCGGACAACGTCAAAGTTTGGTTCCAAAATAAGCGCGCGAAACTAAAGAAAGATGGTGTACCCCACCCACTGGCAATCAAACTCCATGCGCAAGGGTTGTATAAACACAAATTGACGTCACATCCGGTACAGAAAGTGCATTAAGTTGCGTTTAAATACAACAGAACTACGAACTTATTTATTTGTGGTCGATTAATACAGGTTTGTTCGATTCTACGTAGCTTGGTAATTAAATAATTATCATGTCGTAGCCTTTCGTCTGTTTCCGTAGCAGTTCGGCTGTATTCGTAGCCGTTCGGTTGTTTCCGTAGCTTGTAGATGTGTTTGTATCCATTAATCAATTCCATTGGCGAGAAAACATGCCATTTTCTATGTTATGTGTCAAACATATAACACAACATGTGATATTTATTTTGTGTTGAAATTCATGCTTTATTTGCAATATATTTATTTATTTACATTATTTATTTTCCAATGTTCTACTTACAGCATACACGTGCTTAACATGAAAAGCATAATACTCTACTGCTTAATATTGTTTCTTATATGTTACAAACTTGCAGACATTTTTATGTGCAAACAAACTGATGTAAATGTTTTCCAATCTACAAGACATCTTCCATGTGCAATAAATATTTTGTTTCACATTAAATATTACATGTAAAGTAATGAACTATATGTGTCGTTTTTATTGATGATAAATATATTCTTCGAAATTGTGGGTAAAGTCTCAAGATCAACACTACTTCGTTGAATGTCAATGTTACCATTCCCTCCCTCCCTCCCTTCCCTCCCTCCCTCCCTCCTCCCTTCCTTCCTGAGTGGTTTAATAGCCACGCATCAGAACGACAAAGAGTTGTTTATTGGCCGCTAAAAAACGATAATGCGAAAATTATTCGATTCTAACATGATTTGAGAAATATTTTTGCAATTGTAATGAGAGCCACATTTTACTACGCTGCGCTCAGAATCGGAACTACTTTTTGCGTTGTATACTGGGAAGTATAGCAACGATAATTAATTTCTTTGTCTATAGAAAAATTGGTGAGTACACCAAAACCCCGCTTTACGACCACCTCGATTTTACGACCACCCCGCTAAAGCGGACACTTTAAAAGACCCGATTGTTTTCTTATATATTTCAATGGTCGCAAACCCCGATTTTACGGGCACCCCGCTATTCCGTATTACGACCACTAATCCCAGACCGAATGTACCAAATACTTCTCAAAATAACCCCGTTATTGCGACCAGTGTCATTTGGTCGTTAACACTTAACATCATCAATTAACAACATATGTCGTGGAAATAACCAACTGCTAAAGCGGTATAAAAGGAGAGTGTGAAACACAATGTGGCGGATCCGTGGTCTAGTGGTAACGCACTGGTTTCACAACTCAGGGGTCGCAGGTTCGAGCCCCCGCTACACCCTAACCTAATAACTTGTCTTTCGCATGAGACGTTAAACCGAGGTGCAGTGTACTAGGTGCTTCACATCGGGCACTAAAAGACCCAGGGTCGTCTCTGGAACGGGGCGTCTCCTGTATCTTGCACTATCCCTCGTAACCCAATTAACAAGTCTTCTGGGGGCGATGGCCATATGGGAGAGAATCCCGGTGCACTCGATAAAAATGTAACACACACACACAATGTGGCGGATCCGTCGTCTAGTGGTTACGCACTGGTTTCACAACTCAGGGGTCGCAGATTCGAGCCCCCGCTACACCCTAACTCGTCTTTCGCATGAGACGTTAAACCGAGGTGCAATGTACTAGGTGCTTCACACCAGGCACTAAAAGACCCAGGGTCGTCTCTGGGCTTCTCCTGTATCTTGCACTATCCCTCGTAACCCAACTAACTATCGGTGCACTCGATAAAAATGTACAAATGTTTTGATAAGTCGATTAACAAATCGACTGTGTATTAGATTACGTTAACTGACACTAGCTGACAGCCAGTGGGTAACACTGATGAATGCTGAACCTTAAATGGACTGATTCAAATAAAGGTTTAATTAATTTGCGACTTAATGTTAAGTTCATATTCATAATATAAGTTACATAATTTGTATTCAAAATTTCGTATGCTCAATATTCATTACTTTCAGTAAAACTTAAAATTATACAGATGTATGCATGTACTGACTCGGTGATCTGTCGTACCTCGATAATACGACCACCCCGCTATAAAGACCGCTTTTATTAAGACCCCCAAGTGGTCGTATTAGCGGGGTTTTACTGTATCATGTAAGATATATCTCTAATTATCTATAATCTAATATTATTATTTTATTATTAGTATCTATTATCTTTTCTTTTTTTTATCTTTTATTATATATTATCTCTTATTATCTATATCTTTATTATTATTATTATTATTATTAAAATAGGATCGTTAAATTACACATATTTTTTAGTAGTAGTATCTATTATCTTTTATCTTTTATCTATTATCTCTTATTATCTATAAATATATCCTTAATACTATTATTATTATTATTATTATTAAAATAAGATCGATAAAGTACACATATTTTTTATTAGTAGTATCTATTATCTTTTATCTATTATCTCTTATTATCTATATCTATACCTTTATTATTATTATTATTATTATATTTATAATTATTATTATTAAAAAAGGATCGATAAATTACACATCACGTCAGCGGGTATATAGTGTATGTATTTCCGATGTTCAATCATTAATCAATTAACCGCCGAAATTAAACCTGTTTTGAAAAACCAAATTGTACAAATATATACGAATACCTTATTTACGTATTTATTTCAAGAATTGATATACTAACACAAACAGTTAATATTGGAAGCATGGCTATTTAGGACAACTAACATCATACGAGTCGCTTTACTAAATTGAAACATTTTGAGTACCTTTTGAGAAAAGCTTTTCCACCGTAAGCAAATAATTTTCCATATTTAATGACCGGAAGTATAACACATTCAAACGTCAAATGTCAAAAATGCAAACATCTAGTATGGCCGCTAGATCAAGATATGAAGAAATTATCGTTGATATCCAAATCAATATGAAAACACGCCATTGTTGACGTCTGATAAGTTAATGACAACCATAATTCGGATATGGCCATTAAATCGGACACCGTGGTCAATTTTGTCGTATCAGTTTTTGGTGAAGATTAATTAAAGAGTTTAAATATCACTCCCTGCAATTTAAGTCTATAAAACCTATCCCAAATATATCAATTACAAATTTAATAGTATTATCAAAACTGTTAAAACGCGGCGGTCACATCTCGATTAGTCGGGAGAAATATTCAAATGAGACCGACGGGTGTTTATTAATAGGTCGTTTTCAGGTGTATTATTACAGGCGAATTTTATGTCCATTTATAACAATACCTATAATTTGCGGATAGTTTTATTCTGTTAGTTTTATCAACACTTTTGGGTCGTAAACTATATTTCCTTCGCAGATAAAACGAAACATTTGAAGAATTGGCCAGGAAAAGGTCAAAGTGATCGACAACTAATGGCCTTTAAAACACTTGTAAGGACCGTGTACTCCAATCATCGACATATATTTGCTTGAAATCGTTGGTGTTCTTTTTAATTATCTTTTTGAAGACTTCGGTTTATTGTCCAACAAGAAAGCGTGTTTTATGCATGGGAAAATTAAGTTGGAACGAATATACAAACCAGTGTCACATGGTCTGATTGGGGTATCTACAAAATTTAGTTCATTGTGAGCTTATTAAAGTTTCCATTTTCTTATGATGATGATAATGATGATGATGATAATGATGATGATGATAATGATGATGATGATAATGATGATAATGATGATAATGATGATGATGATGATTGCGATGACCATAATAATAATAATAATAATAATAATAATAATAATAGAGAATATAAAGTAAATATTAAGAATGAATGAACGAACGAACGAATGAACAAACGAACGGACGAACGAACGAACCAACCAACAAACAAACAGACAACACTAATAATAATACTTAGAATAATAATACTTCGAATAAAAATTCCAGGACATCTGTATTATAAAAGTCTCACTTTTGTTTTCTGACTTCTGCTCATCAACTCGAATTTCCAATCACAGTTAGCGAGTGCCGCCCTCCCGGTCAACTGATTTATGGCAGCCTATGTGGCCCACACAGGACTCGGGTGTCATCCATTTCGTCACGGAAATTACCGAAGGTTACCGAAGCGTGACGGAGATCTTTAATGGCGCGTTTTATAGCCGTTTTGGACTCATTAGTGTTGGGAGACGGGCACGAGCGAGCGTAACAAATGTAAACACAGATACCTAGCATCGCTTCTCGCCAAATGTTTTGGCCAACTCGTATCAGTGTTAAATCAAGTCGTACCCTAGTAAACTCGTGCCCATAGTCAACCGGTACCCTTTATGGCCAACTCGCCCTCGGTCAAATCGTACCATAATCAGCTCGTACCATTGTACTTCAACTCGTATCCCCTAGTCAACCCGTAACCTTTTTGGTCAAATCGTAGCATCCGGTAAACTCGTACCCTAGTCAACCAGTACCCTTTTGGTCACCTGGTACCCTAGTTAACGCGAACAGTAGTTAACCCTTTCTGGTCAACTCGTCGCCGGTCAACTCGTACCCAAGTCAACTCAAACACAAGTTAACTCGTACCCTAATTAACCCGTTCCATTTAGGTCAACTCGTAACCCCGGTCAAATCTTACCCTTTTGGGTCAACTCGTAGCCCCGGTCGAATCGTACTCTAGTCAAATCGTACCCTAGTCAACTATTACGCGTTTTGGTCAACTCGCATCCCCGCGACAACCGACGAGTTGTATATGCCTAATCCAACTGTTTACATACAAGTACAATGTAGTTATAAATAATACATCTCAAATGCGATCGAATAACTATGCCAGTAGTCCTGAATGAATCCAATATTTGTATTGGTCAAAATACGCTAAACTCTTCATAAAAGGAAGTGTAACAACCGATTTATACGCTAAACTGTTCATAAAAGAAAGTGTAACAACTAATTTATGTTAACAACTTGTTAATTGTAAACAGAGCATATTGCACAGTAAGAAATGCCATATTGGAATTTGAAGTATATCAGATATTCGGGTACAGTGTGTAATACAATACGCATTTATTGCATTCGGGACACATATAGGAAAGTTTAAAGAGAAAACCAAAGCTGGTGCTGGTATCATTGCCCGATAATCGACTTTAATTAAGAATTCTGACATCAGTATGTTTATATTAAACAAATTCCTGAACGTATTACCTGCATTTTTGGTATACGCACGGCCCCCTAGGCGTAAAAAATTATGTTTGTTTCAGGTTACATGCCCAAAAAACAGTATTGGTAGGGAATTATTTTTTGTATTATTTGTTTATTTGGTAAATGGTAAACTTCAAGATTCTAAAACTGAATGAATATTCAAAACATGTCTATAATATCATAAAACCTTGTTTTGAAGTGGATGCTATCAAAACAAAACACTCATTTATCAAAAAAAATACATTTAATTATGGGAAAATAAGTAACATAAACAAAAAAATATCTGACCCACTCAATTAAATGCTCTAGGGTCGGGGCATTTTCAATGGGTAGGTCGGTAAACCTGAAACAAACATAATTTATTACGCCTTATTGTTGCAACCACACGTGTATGTGCACATTTTCTTACCAACTAAAAGTAAATGTTGCTTTTCTTCTCCGAAAACCGTTTGTAAACAAAGTACCTTACCGCGCGCTCGCGTTTGTTTCCCCGATTCATTTTGCACTCTCGCGAATTAATTATCTTTTCCCCATGAAACGCACAACTTTACATATCGCTACATATTATTTTGGCAGTTTAGCGTGAAACAAGATTTCCGCAAGAAAAATAAACATTTGTTTTTTGGCAAACAATGATGAATCGCTTTTCGACATCATAATTAGAATTTCTTGGCAATTTCAAAACCTGTACGTTTCGAGTTTTAAAACCATTTGTATAATTATATTGTTGTCATAAAGCAGTTTGTTTGGATTACTTCTTTGCGTCATTCATCAATTACGTCATTTTCCTGTTCTCTGTCATCGTAATCATCTTCATTATCATCATCATTAAAAAAGTACACCATCATCCTCATTATTTAATTCATCATCATCATCATAATCATCATCATCATCGTCGGCGTCGTCACCACCACCACCACCCACAATCATCGTCCTCATAATAATCATCAGCATCATTATCATCATCACCAGCACCGCCACCACAATCATCAACATCATCATCGTCACCATCATCATCACCATCATCATCGCCATCACCCCCCCCCCACCACCATCATCATTATCATCATCATCCAAATTTGTCAACCTTAAGCTGTCGAAACAGGTAAACAACAACAATATCACAAATCTTTTCAAACAGTGGCCCGTAGTAATTGCAACCCAACATTGCCAGCCCTACCCCCCCCCCCCCCCCCCGCCTCTGAGAACAATATATCATCATCCCCTGTTAATAACATTCACCGTAATTACAAGAATTTCTAACCGCCCTTAGCTGTACGACTGACTCCTGCTTAGAAATATGATTAATTACTCCCCCTACATCGGCCCATCAATATTGTCCATCAATGTGGTTGTGAACCGCCTAATTTCCAATGATGAATACGCTACTTTTGCCCAATTTAGACGCTTTTCGCTGAATTGTTAACTTGCGGCTAGTTATTAATTTCATGACACTCGTGGCATGCAACAATCTGCTAAAAATAGCTCGGTTAATTAATGCGCAGTGTAAATATGAACAACTCATAGGGGTCAAATCGCATGAACTTTCAGTAGCGAGTTATGGGACTTTCGCTGTTTCTAATTGTAAAAAATACATGCAGAATCAAGTGCGTTGGCAGTTGTCGTGAAAAGTTAATTAAACACTTAGTGGCTAAAGTGGTGTCAAACAGTTTTGAACTTAAACATAAGGAACATATACCGACTATATTCGGTGTATATGATTAAGTTCTGTTACGTAACACTTGAAATATTGTTAACTGCTATTGTTAATAATAATAATAATAATAATAATAATAATAATAATAATAATATTTTTATTTTCCGAAGGTATCTCATTAAGACTACATATTGATACAAAGTAATGATAACAGTGAAAAAATGGTAATCTCATTTACAATGAGGCCTTCAAACAACATTTGCATATATAATTAAACAACATGTACTAAGTGTACACATTTCAATCAATAAATGTGACGAACATAACAAACATGTTAGAACAGAAACAGTACAAAACATATCTTTAATTTACTTTCGGGTATTCGAGTATATTAAATTACGAAAATAGCAAAATAGGAATCTAATTCGGCTTAAAAAATTATGTTTGTTTCAGGTTAAATGCCCCAACATATTAGGGTAGGTAGGTCGGGATTTATTTATTTATTTTTTGGGGTAAACGGTCAACTTGAAGATTCTAAAACTGGATAAATATTCAAAACGTTGCATCCTTAAACATTGTTCTTAGGTGGATGCTGTCAAAACAAACACATTTAATTATTGAAAAAGGTAAATAAAACAAAAATATATCTGACAAACCAAATAAAATGTTCTAGGGTCGGGGCATTTTTTTTAGGGTAGGTCGGGTAACCTAAAACAAATATATTTTTACGCCTTATTAACATATGATGATGATGCGTGCATATTTAAACATTTAAAAAGAAGAAGAACAACAACAACAACAACAGCAACCACAAGGAGGAGGAGAAGAAGAAAAAGAAGAAGAAGATAAATAAGAGGAGGAAGACGAGAAGGAAGAAGTGAAAGATGAGAGAGAAGAAAGAGAAGAAGAAAAATAAGATGAGGGGGAATAATTGAAACAGGATGAGGAGGAAGAGAGGTCGAAGAGAAATAAGAGGAGGAGGAAGAAGAAGTAGTAGTAGAAGAAGAATCCCTTTCATCAATCACATGGATTTTATCCCTGACTCAGACTAATATTTTCAATATCTAAACATATCAAGTAAAAGAAAAGCGACGCGAAATCAAGCTCAATGAAAAGAAAAGTAAAAAAGCAATCAACAAAGGGTTCCGCTATTGATGAGAAATGCACCGTGTTGGGAGCAATCAGGACTCGAATATTTCCCGAGATAACCACGGCCTTCAAACTGGCAGCCCGCATTGCAACTGACGGCCCGGCGCGCTCTCAGAGACCACTTATCAAACAACGCAAATTATCTATTTGTTCAAGAAACGTATCAAATCTTGCTAATGATCTATTTGTTTCAAACACTTCATAGAGATTAAACCCTGATTCGCCATGCTCGAAACGACAGCCGATAAGCCTTCCGATGCGAACAAGCTCATGAATATATGATTAGCGCCTTGATTTAATGGGCTAAAAGTAATTGAATTTAAGACCTAAAGCGTTGTGTATTTTAGTCTTCAGACACGGAATGTAATTAAGTAAATATTTTTTCGTTTACGAAATAATAATTTTTCGTGATTCAGAAAATTACTTCTATTTTCCACGAGACTTTATGAATCACTTTTTTTCATTTAATGCTATATAATTATTGTCTACGGATTACGGAAAATAAAGTTTTAATATAAGTGTTAAGATTTATTTCAATTAAAAGTGCCGCAAATGCGAACACAGTTTTCAGTTTGTGTTTGCTTTTCAATTTTGTCGATAAACAGAAAATGAATGCATTGTACAGATTATATAAATAGTGATATAATATTATTACTACGGATTATAAAGGTAATAATTGATACTAACGAAACACCTATGGTTGACGTAAGCGGACATGCTGATTTTCACATTGAATAGTGTGTTCTACTTAAAACAGGGTTGCCAGCACCTTGGGCAAAAAAAAAATCCCTGACTTTTCACTGACTTTTCCCTGACTAAATCCAGTTTTTCACTGACCAAAACCACCCATTTTCAACGGCCTCCTCCTCCCCTTTTAGCCGTCCAAATCTTCATGAAGTCCATGAACAAATCATACTTAAGTCACACTAGGACATTTACAAAATATGTTTCTGACTAAAATTCAGCATATTATGTATTTATACATACATTTAAGTAATTCAAAACACATTTAGACTGCTATAGCCATAATCAGCTAATTTGTATAAATTATTCTTTTACCTTCAAGCATGTTTTTCCCTGACTTTTCACTTACTTTTTTGGAATTTGATTTTTCACTGACTTTTTTCAAAATTCCCTGACAACTCACTGACCTTGAAAAAAAATAAATTTCCCGGACTTTTCAAGTCTGCTGGCAAACCCTGTAAAACCCTTAAAACAAGATTTAATCAAAACGCTTACAGCGTAGAGAGACTGTTGGCGACAAAAGAAACTAAAACCATGTGAATTATGAATGCATTTTAGCTAAACAGTTAACATTTGAATGAATGAAGTTCAATTTCACACCTTAAAGTTTGATAATAAGGCTTTTTATAGTATAAGACATCATAATAAAAATTAATGTGTATGTAATGAACAAATAATTTTTGAAGGTAATTATCGGATGCAATTTCACAAGTCAGTCTGCAACGAGCCATGCAGAATAACTGTGAAGCGTGGTAGTTAGGAGCATCGACAATTAGT